>JAMJFZ010003161.1:1030000-1367500 GCA_026225945.1 Cricetomys ansorgei
CTGGTTGGCTGATTCAACTCACTCGCTGTCCTGGCTCAAACCTTCTCCAAGCTGACTGGTTCAAACTGACCTTCTATTCAACTGTTTCTGACTGAACTCTGACTCTGGCTGACTCTCTCTGTGCTTCAGACTGCCTCTGTCTCTCTGAACTACCTGACTGCCTGGCTCCCTGAGCTGAGAGCCTGCTTTTATACCACGAGAGCTGGGCGTGTCTTCACTCTGACTCACTCTGCTAACTCTTCCTCTAGTTCATCGCTTTGCCTGCTCTTCACTTTGATCCATCTCAGAGGTCACTTCCTGTCTGATACTGACTCCTTAGCTCTGCTTCCTGTTTCTGCTTCTACTTGTTTCTGTCTTGGGGATTTAAAGGGTTTGAATCAGGATGTAAAGTTCTCAGCTAGTGCTCCAGCGCTATGCCTGTCTGCTTCCCACCATGAGGACAATGGACTGACCCTCTGAAACTGTGCGCAGCCCCCAGTTAAATGCTTCTCTCATAAGGGTTGTCTTGGTCACAGAGTCTCTTCACAGAAGGTAACTAAGACACTGAGTTTGTTTTTTTGGTGTTGGGGCCTGACCCAGGGCCTCCCCCATGCTAAGTCTATGCTCTACCACTGAGATACACCCCAGTAATTTAGAAGTTCCATCTGCCATTTCCCTAGTGACTAATACACTTTTATATTACTGGAAAGTTTGATTTCTTCTCTTATAAATGTCTTTCCAATGTTTGTAAAATTCTGCACCCATGTATGTACGACGTGTGCATGTATGTGTGCACACATGGCACAGTGCAAGTGCAGAGGTCAGACAGCGACTTTGTGGAGTCAGTTCTCTCCTTCTGCCTGTCCATGGGTCCTGGGGATCAAACTCAGTTCTCCAGACTTGCTTGGTCAGGTTCTTTACCTGATGCCTCGTGAGTCATCTTACCAGCCACCTGGCTTTAATGTCTCCTTTAAATACACAACATAAGATGCGATCAATAAACATGAAGCTTAAGTAAAGGAGAAAAAGAATAGGAACAAGTATTTTTTTAGATAGTTGTTTATAGGCCAGGCGGTGGCAGTGAACACCTTTAATTCCAGCACTCTGGAGGCAGATGGATCTCTTGAGTTGATTTCTGAGTTCAAGGCCAGCCTGGTCTACAGAGTGAGTTTTAGGACAGCCAGGGCTACATAGAGAAACCCTATCTCAATAAGAAAAAAGAGAGAGAGGATCTTGCTGAGTATCCTAAGCTGGCCTCAAACTATCTTTCTGCTTCTACCATTTTAATTGATAATACTTCATATCAGCTAGTCTGACTCCAGATACCAGCTGGCTGTCGATTATGTGTTTAACATGTCTCACTGGCTGTGCTTTGCTTTCTCACTCTTTTGGTGGTATTTGATAATGCATAGAAGTTGCTAATTTTAACAATTTAATCTCTCCCTCGCTTCCCCTGTTCTTCCTGCTTTTTAAGCCCAGCGTCCCTCTACTCAGGTCCTCCCGTTTCCCGTGTCGTCTCATACAAATGTCTTGGTTAGTTTTTTTGTTTTGTTTTGTTTCTGCTTTTGTTTTTTGAGACAAGGTTTCTCTGTTCTAACTCTGGCTGTCCTGAAACTTACTCTGTAGAGCAGACTGGCCTCGAACTCACAGAGATCAACTTGCTTCTGCCTCCCGAGTGCTGGGATTAAAGGCTTTCGACACCACCACACAGCTTCTTGTTTGAGAAAGGATTTTACCCAGCTGGCCTGAAATTCACTATAGAGACAGATCTGGCCTGGATTTGTGGATGATATTCTTGCCTCTGCCCTGGAGGGCTGAGCTTAGCCCTAGCTGCCCTAGAACTTTTTAAATAGACCAGGCTTGGCCTCAGAGAACTGTCATAGAGAACTGCCTGCCTCTGCTCCCCGAGTGCTGCCGAACATATTTTTATAGGAGTAAGGAAAACCAGAAAGGCATGATGGCACATGTTTGAAATTCTAGTACTTGGACGGCAGAGGCAGGAGGATCACTTGAGCCCACGAGTCCCAGGCCACCTAGAACAACATAGACTTGGTCTCCAGAACAAAATAAGCAAACCCTTAAAACAAACAAAAAGAATAGCCTTTCACTGGAAGCCTGTTCACTGTCACCGAGCCCCTGGGTCATGCTGCTCTATGGGTTCCAGCTTTCACACGAGAATTCGGTGGGCTGTCTGCTCTTCCAGAGGACCAAGGCTGGGGTCCCCTCACCAAGAGCCCTCTTGACTCTACTCCCAACAATAAAGACGGGGACACACGCACTTGGCTTATGTTTCAAATATTTATTCTCAATGTAAGCTGGGGCCTGGGCAATGTGAGGGGTACTTTGTGAATTCTGCCACACTGACCTGTGGTCAGATCACCAAAGCCAAAGGATAAGGGCTAGAGAGGTGACAGCAGCCGTGAGGCCTGGAATGGGGCATGGGGAGGCTTTTGAGGCCCTCCGGAGGACCTGATTACTTGGCCGCTTGGTCACCTTCAAGTGTATGTCCTGGTGTTTTTCCTGAGACGGAGGCAGCAGGTGTGAGTGGCAGGTGTTAGTCAGCTGCCTGTCTGGAAACTTGACCTCCACGGGGCTCTGATCGCTGCTATTCTCTCTCACCTGGGGGAGAGAGTCGACAATAAGACACCCACAGCCACCCTTCACATGCTCCAGCCTGTGATGGCCGCACCTGTAATCAACTAAGACCCAAGGCGCTGGGCTTGCCTGTGAGGAACTTCCTCCTCCCTTCCTTCCTCCCTTCCTTTTTTCCTTCCTCCCTTCCTTCTTTCCTCCCTCCCTCCCTTCCTTTCTTTTCGTTTTTTAACAACTTACTTATTTTTATTTTATGAGCATTGGTGCTTTGAATGTGTGTCTGTGTGTGGATCCCTTGAAACAGGAGTTACAGACAGTTGTGAGCTGCCGCCATGTGGGTGCTGGCAATTGAACGGAAGACCTCTGGAAGAGCAGCCAGTGCTCCCATCTGCTGAGCCATTTTTCCAGCCTCCAGAGATTTTCCTGATTGGATCATTTCAGGTGGGAAGACCCACCCTAAATTTTGGCCACATCTTCTCGTGACCGCCCAAATAAAAGGACACAGAAGGAAGCTTTTGCTTTTGCCTGCTTGCCCTCACTCTAGCTGCAAGTTCACCCACCCCACCGCTTAGGAATTCTTTCTGTTGTAACCACTGAGTATTAGATCCTTCTTTGGGATTCCGATGTACACTGCAGACCAACTACTGGATCAGGAGACAGACATTGTTGGACTACCTGGACCACCCTAATAAACGTGTGCGTGCACACACACATGCACACACACTTTTCCTACCCTGTCCCTTAGAGAAACTTGCCTGCCTAACGCAGTGTTATCTTTCCCCACAACCCGTGTACCTGCTCCACGTGTCTGAAGACCCTCAGCAGGTTTCCCCGAAGGACGCCTTGCAGCTCCTGCTCACTCCAGCCCCGTCTCAGCAGCTCCTCTATGAGCACCGGGTATGTAGACACGTCCTCCAGCCCCTGAGGGAACCTGTGCAGCCACCGTGAGGCCTTGGCCCTAATCCTGGTCTAGGGCCCGCTGTCTCACCAGCCCAGGCACGTATTCGTGAACGCAGCTCTAGAAGCTCTTTGAAGATTGAGTTCCTGTGGCTATACCCAACCCAGAGCAGACCTTCTGGGCTGGGGAGTGGTGTGTGAACAGGTCCCTTTAGTCTGGGAGTGGGGAGAGGGGACATGGGCTGGAAGGTGGAGCCTGGAGTTGAGGTCTGAAGGGTGGGTGGGCTTCTGGATGGGGGACTAAGGCTAGAAGATCTGCTGCTGCACCCCAAGCTGAGATGAGCCCAGGGAAACACTCACCTTCCAGATCCATCATAGCTTCCACCAATCCCGATGAACTCAGATCCAACGACTGCCCTGATGTGGTCAAAATGGTCTAGGAAGTGGAGGTTGGTAAGGAGTTAGTGACCTCTAATCTGAGGAAGTTCAGCCCTGGACAGGTGGCTTGCTCTCCTGGCCATGGCAGCTGCTCTACAGGGCTCATGGACATGTACAAGTCCTAGAGTGACAGCCACCAAACAAGGCTAAATTCGACCATTCCCCTCCCCTAGGTCCCCTGAGAACCTTGGGGGGCTCTGCTAGTCCTGTCCAGAAGTGTGGAAATGAGTGTTTCAAGAACCGAGAGCACAGTGACACGGAGATGCAGAGGCATCCAAGCCCTGCAGAGCTGTGGCCCCATGTGGGTGGTGTGAAGAGCCAAATCTCTGTCCCTGGAGGGCTGTCACTGCCCAGCATGAGCTAGACTGTTCTGAGAGCCCCGGTGGCTTCCGTTCACATCAGAACCACATGAAGTGTTGAAGTGTGTGTGGGTAGTGGTGGTGGACAGATGGCTCAGTGGTTAAGAGCATTGGCTGCCCTTCCAGAAGATCTAGGTTCAATTCCCAGCACCCACATAGCAGCTCACAACCACTTGTAACTCCATGATATCCTCTTCGAGCCTCCAGACCCCCATGGGGCATCGGGGTGCACGTGGTACACAGACAGACATGCAGGGAAAATACCCACAAACATTTTTCTCTAGTTAAGAAGCGTTGAGGTGGGACTTACCTGCCACAGTGGATACATTAGCAAACAGACTGCACTGCAGCACCCCCATGGACAGCGTGACCATCACAATCCCACCATTGTCTTTCTACAGGGACAGACAAAGGGCAGTCAGTCCAGCTCCTCTGCGCTGCCGGTGCGCTTGCTGTGGGGACCCTCCAGGATAGCAATCCAGCAGGGGCTGGAAGAACCTTTTCCCCTGGATTTGGGGGTCCCTGGGTAAAACTAATTTGGCCCTGGGTTTCAGAGGTGGAGGAGGGTTAACCAGCCTGATACTTTTCCTTACTGAGGGTCAAGAATCTTCTCCCAGTCAGACATGGTGGCATACGCCTGTAAGCCCAATCCTTAGGAGGCTGAGGCAGAAATATTACAAGGCCCAGGCCAGGCCTATTTACATAAGAGCCCCTATCTCAAACAACCAAACAATCTTCCTCCCTCTCTCCTTCTCTTTCAGATGTTTGAGACAGAATCTTGCCTCTCCCGCTTCAGTCTCTCCAGTGCTGGGGTTACAGGCATGTACCACTATGGCCTGGCTTGAAGACCTTCTAGATGAAGTGTACTTAGTCCTGGGTTCGAGGGCCCTGAGGAGTTACTCACCAGAAGCTTCAGGATGTCATCAGGAACGTTCAGCAAATTGTCACACAAGGCCCTACTGGCTGAGTGGGAGAAGATCACAGGGGCCCGAGACACCTCCAGGGTCCGCTTCACTAAGGCGTCCGAGGCGTGGGACAGATCAATCATCATGCCGAGGCGGTTCATCTCTTCTACCACTTTCTGCAGGGACAGTTGGGTTTGGGAGGGAGCAGAGGGTGTCAGGGAGCAAAGGTGAGCTCAAGAATCTGTAGGAGACATGTAGGGTAGGGTACAGGAGTCCTCACCTCACCAAAGCTGGTCAGCCCACTGGTGTTGGTGTAGAAGTGGTGTTTGAATTTCATGGCACTCTCTGCCCTGCAGAACAGACAAGAGAGTGCAAATCTTGCTGGCCACAGCGTGGCTACCAGAGACTGGGGGCCCTCTGTTTATCTACCCATCCCCCATCTAGAACAGATGAGGACCAGGGCCAGCTACTTTCTGGAAGTGTCCAGCATCCCCCGGTGGACCACATTATCTCTGATCAGGCCCATGCCAAGAGGGAGTTTCCTCACCTACTGCCCGCCACCCCGTGGCCAGACTCTGAGCTCACCAGGGTGTGCTGCAAGTTAAGGTAAGAGTCAGGTAGCGCACTCCCAGCTCGTAGAAGCTGCGCAGCACAGCGAGGCTGATGTCCAGTGAGTGACCGCCCTCTACGCCAATGAGGCAGGCCAGCTTCCGACTGTTATTCAGGCCTTATTCAGAAGAGGGTGGAGAGTTAACGACCACATCCCAGGGACAGAGCCCTTAAAGTCATTCCCGGTTCCCAGTCACCTTCAGCTGAGGTCACAAGCTCCAGCTCAGGGTAAGCAGTGCACATGCGGCGAATGAGGTCGATCTGTTCCAGGGCGAGGCGCACGGCATCCCGATCCTGGGTTTGGCATGGGGTGTAGGCTGACCAGAACTAGGGGTAGGTCCAGAGGGTCCACAGTGAGGCCTGGATGGTGTCCAAACTCCTAGGCCTGCCATCTTGCCTCAGCCCCCACAGTACCCATTTCAGTCAGTGGTTCCCAGAGTACCCTTACGAGAGTTAAGCTTGGCAGCCAGTGAGTAAGCTGCCATCTAATGGCACATGGCTGCCGTTTGTCCATGATCCTGGGTGACCGTCCCAGACAGGCTACCATATCCTCTGCGGCCTAGCAACCTCCACAGGCACCAGTATTTTCTGGTCATTTTCTGTGTATTTCCACAGAGCCTGAGCTCGCCTGTGTTGGCCTTCGAAGTCCTTATTCACCCTGTATTTGCACGATGGTGTAGGGCACGTCCCACCAGACGTACCTGGGCACCCACGAGGCCGTCTCTCAGTCTATCCAGGCTGGTCTGGCCACGGGTGAAGTTGCGTAGATTCACATCCTGCAGCTGGTTCTGGAAATGTTCTCTCAGGAGCTGAGGCAGGTCGTTATGGCTGGAGAAACCGTGGTCAGTGTGAGAACTAGGCCTCCGCGTCAGGATGGCGCATCGGCCCGGGTCTCGCCTCCCTCCACCTCAGCAGGCCCCACCGTCTCACAGACACGGAGACCCCCGGAGCCGGGTTGCACAGCGGTTCCATGAGCGATGGGGCAAAAGGGAGAGGGGCACCCTTGGATGGCGGGTGGCCGGGGGCACACCCAGGGTGGTGCGAAGGGGCGTCCTCGGCAGCCTAGGCCCGGGAAGCCCCTTCTGCCCACGCCTGCGCATACGCACCCGTCCACAAGCGGGAAGTCTCGCATCAGGGCCTGCGCTTGCTCTCGGAGGCTGTCACTGGCTGTGCCCGGCGTGGCGGGGGCCGGCGGGGTGGCCGGGGTGGCCGGCGTGGCCGGGGCGCCGGGGGTGCCCGGCGTGGGGGGCAGGCCGGAGCCGCCCGGCGTGGGCTGGGTGCAGGTGACCCACAGGGGCGGCAGCAGGAGCAGCGCCAGCAGCGGCAGCGGCAGCGCGCGGGGACCGTCGAGACCCACGGGCGGCATGCTGCTCGGGTGCGGGCCGCAGAGCCTGAGACGGGGACCGTGGGGTTCGGACCTTCGATTCGGGGTACCCGGGACGCGGCCTCGCCTGGAAGAGCTCCCAGTCACGCCGCTGTGCAACGGACGCACTGGAATTTTCCACTCTGGAAGCGCGGCCGCTAGAGGGCGCCACCGGCCTCCCGCTCCCCCAAGTAGGGCGCCCCCTTGGGCCTGGCGGCTCTCTGCTACCCCTAGGGAGCTTACAGCCGGGAATCCACGCCCTACCCCCACCCCTCACCCCCCGCCGGACCCATGTGTGCTGGGGCCCCAGTGTGCCCCGCCCTCATGGGGTCCAGTGTCCTCTTAGAGGGCGTGAGGTCTGTGCGGTAAGGTAAGGTCTTCACTAGGCTTAGTCGCCTCTTCGTGGTGAGTGAGGTCTTGCTGTGGCCTCGGCTGGCCTAGAACTCCTGAGTTCAAGCTCTTCTCCTCCTGCGGTCTAGGGAGTACACCACCACCGACAGGAGGAGGATTGCCTAGCTGGGTGGTGTGAATGAAATGCCCTCGTAGGCACACAGGACTGGCACTGTGAGGAAGTGCGGCCTTGGTGGAGGAAGTGTGTCACTGGAGGTGAGTGTTGAGGTTTCAGATGCTCCAAGCAGTCCTGGTGTCACTCTCTCTTCCTGCTGCCTGTCAATCCGCATGCGGAACTCTCAGCCACCTCTCCAGCACCATTTTTTGCCTGCATGCCGCCATACTTCCCGCCATGACACTAATGTAAACTAGACCCAACTAAACGTTTTCCTTTATAAGAGTTGCCATGGCCATGGTGTCTTTTTGCAGCAATATAACCATAACTAAGACACCAGGCATACAATCCCAGCACTCATAAGGCAAAGGCAGGGCTGTGAGTTTGAAACCAACTTGGACTAAAGAGCAATTCCTTCCATTAGAAGAAAAACAAAAACAAAGATACAAGCCATGCATAGTAACTGGCATAATCCCAGCATACCCTCCCAGCACCGAAGCACGAGGATTTCAGAGCATCCAAGGCCAGCCTGGGCTACACAGAGATCTAGGCCAGCCTGAACTATAGTGAGACTTTATCTCAAACCACAAGCAAAAAGCACAATTCTCTGTTGAGAAACCTGCACCTTCATTCGACTGTAGTTACCTTTCCTAAGCACCCCTCTCCCTCCCTGAACACCTCTTCCAAAATACACTAAAACTGATTCTTAATACATTTCTTGGGCTGGAGAGATGAGTCAGTGGTTAATAGCATTGGCTCCTCTTTTAGATGCCTAAGCTCAATGCTCTGCAACCACGTGGTGGCTCACAACCATCTATAATGGGATCTGATGCCCTCTTCTGGTGTGCGGGCATATGTGCAGACAAAGCACTCATAAAATAAAAAAGTAATAATAATAATAAACTAAAATTCTACTGTTCTTGTAAAGAAAATGAAGAGCATCAAGATGACTGGGTGGTTACAAGTACTTGCCATGTCAGCCAGAGTACCTGAATTCTATGTCTACATGTCATTTTTTAAAAAAGGAGCAGAGACAGTGTGTTGTGTCTGCAATCCCAGCACCCCTGCAGGGAGGTGGGAGGCTGAGACAGAGGCTCTGGGAAGCATTTGGGCCAGCTAAAACATTTGAAGCATAGCAGCAGAAACAAGAAAGACCCTGACTCAGCACAATGGAGTTTAAGGACAGACTTACAAAAGCTCTCCTCTGACTTCAGAATGAACGTCCTGGCATGTAGGTGCCGCCCTGTTCTTTTACATACGTACTAAAAATGAAAACGTTAAGTAAGCTATAGAGTGTAATTCAGCGGTAGAGTAACAAACACTGTGCTATTTAAATAGGTAAGTGATTTTTTTAAAGCTATCTTCTTGGCCAGGTATAGTGGCACACCTTTAACTCCAGCACCAAGGAAATAAGGTGAGTAGATCTCTGGGACAGAGGCCAGCCTGGGCTACACAGAGAGTTCCAGGCTAGCCAGCTACATAGTGAACCTCTATTTAAAAAAAAAAAAAAAAAAAAGCTTCTTAAAGGCACAGAAGTTGAAATGATGCCTCAAAGGAACAAGGCAGAGAAAAACAGAGCAGTGGTTGTCCTTCTCTGGCTTTACCCCTGAGCCTACACAGGCACATGCACCCACAAACACAGCTGTAAAGCACAAACAGTGCACTGCATTTACACACACACACACACACACACAGAAGACATCAAGGACATGTGCAGCTATAGTACAGCCTTCACTATGTTAAGGCAATGTCTTAAAAAAAAAAAAAGCATTAAAAAATCTAGCTAAAATTGGGATAGAGTCGAGTGTGGTTGGAACAGGTAGTTTGAATGAAGCAGTCCTCAGAGGAACTGCCAGCCAAGGTCCAAAGTGGGAAGAGATCTTTTTTTTTCTTTTTTTCAATTATTTATTTTCATTTTTGTGCATTGATGATTTACCAGCATCTGTGTCTGTGAGAGGCTGTGGGTGCTGGGAATTGAACCCGTGTCCCCTGAAGAGCAGCCAGCGCTGGTAGCCACTGAGATCTCTCTCCCTTCACAAATTTACCCTGTAAGCTCAGAAAGCCGACCTTTAGACCCCTTCTCAGGTGCGGGAGGAGAACAGAGGGTCCCAACTGCAGTTCCTTGAGGCCCCGCCGTCCTCCCTGCGGACCGACCGGCTGCTGGCCTCCCGCCGCCCGCCGGCTCCGCAGAAGCGAGGGCTTTAACCGAAGCTCCTCCAGGGGACGCGCAGCAGCGGCCCCGCAAGGCTGTGCTGGGATGCCGAGCACACGGGCGGGCTTGGGCCGGGAGCCAGGGATCTGCCTGTCTGACTCCAGCGCTGGGATTTCAAGTATGTATCATAACACCATGAGGCTGGGCTATCCTTGTCCCTGCCTTTTCTTTCCTTGTTTCATATGTGCACGTGTTTTGGCTGCATGTATACATGTGCATCACGTGTGTGCCTGGTGCCCATGGAGGTGAGAAGAAGGTATTTGATCTTCTGGAATGAGTTAAGGATGTTCATGAGCCAATATTTGGCTGTTGGAAATCGAAAAGCAGCCAGTGCTCTTAACCACCGCCATCTCCAGCCCTTGGAGGACTGAATTCAGGCCCTCATGCCTGCTCTTATGCCAAGGACTTCACTGATTGAGCTATCCCCACCCCCAACCCCACCCCACACACTTTTTTTTCCTTTTGAGACATGATCCCATGTATTACAGGCTGGTTACATAGCACAGGCTGACCTCAAAATTTTGCTTGTCCTGCTTACCACTCAAGTGCTGGCATCATGTGCGTGCACCACCAAGCCTGAGTAGTCATTTATCTATTTATTCAGTGCTGCGGATCAAGCCCAGGATTTCCTGAATGCTAGGCCAGCACTCTACCAACTGAGAGCTACATCAGCTGCCCAGGATTAGCTCCTAACATTATTATTATGCAGTTGCTATTAGTTTCCACTCAGGGCCTGGGAGTAAGATGGAATGGGTGTCTAAGTAGTGTGTACCTGGCAGAGAGGAACTTCCTGGGCACTGAGAGAGCGCCACATCCAGGACAGTCCAACTATCAGAGGTCCGGCTGTGACCCAGTATGTGTCCCGGCTTTCTGGGCTTTGTCCAAAAGGGTCCTCTGAGAGATTGTAAGGTCAGTGGTTCAGTTTGTGGACTGAGAAGAAACACTTGGAAGGACCCCTAAATTCCAGGCCACATTCCCGAAGCCAGACCCACCCCTGGGCTGTGCAGGCCACTGCCGACTTCCTTGAGCAAATGGTGACGGATATGCCAGATTCCACAGACCGCCAGCTCTGCGAATCTGTGTCACCCTACGGTGTCACAGGGAAGGACACTCACATCTGTTTCTATGTCCAAAACATTTACTTCCAGGAAATGTTTGCCCTGCACAAGTGGAGGGGCTCTGAGGGGCCAGGAAGATAACTGAGGACTGGAAGGGTCACCAAAGCCAGACAATAAGGCCTAAAAAGGTGGCCGCAACAATGAGCCTTGGGACTCTGTGGGGAGAAGATCCTGGGTGTGACCCCTTGGATGATAACTTGAGTGTGTGTGCTGGCCTCTCTGATGGGGCCTCTCCTGGAGACTGTTTCTGCTGTCCGCGTGGCAAGACTGAGTGACAAGCACTGTCCAGCTGCTCCTCCGGAATCACGTCCTCCAGAGGACTCTGCCACCTGTTTTCATCCCGGATCTGGAGGTGACAGTGCGATCAGCAGTCCTTCCAGGTCTCCCGCGGCCCACCGCGGCACGGGGTGCTCGGACCCGCGGCCCACCGCGGCACGGGGGGTGGGGGGGTGCTCGGACCCGCGGCCCACCGCGGCACGGGGTGCTCGGACTCGGGCCGCGCCACTCTCTTGCCCATCTCAGCATACCTGCTCCACGCGTCTGAAGACCCTCAGCAGGTTTCCCCGAAGGACGCCTTGCAGCTCCTGCTCACTCCAGCCCCGTCTCAGCAGCTCCTCTATGAGCACCGGGTATGTAGACACGTCCTCCAGCCCCCGAGGGAACCTGTGCAGCCACCAGCAGGCGAATCTCAGACCCAGAATCCCAAAGCCAACTCAGAACCCTAACTCTGCGGTCCTGGGCCGCCCCGCAGTGGTATGGAATGGAGACCGGAAAGAAGCAGTTTGTTTGCTCCAGTCCTAATCCTTCGCGGAGGTCTCAAAACCTCTTAAAAAACATGTAGTGCTAGAAATCAAACCTTGGGCCTTGTAGATAGCAAGCACCTCACCACTCTTAGCCACTTCATTGAATATTTGCTGAAACTCACTGAATTGTACGTTAAGATTTATGTCTTCCTGCCAGGCATGGTGGCACAAGCCTTTAATTCAAGTACTTAGAAGACTGAGGCGGGCTGATCTCTCTAAATTTGAGGCCAGGCAGGGGCTACATAGTGAAACCCTGTCTCGAACAAGATCAAATAAGCAAAAAAATAAATAAGTTGTAGGCTATCTAATCAATGCAAATATCCCCTCTGTTTACAAAGTCAGGAGGGGCTGAAGCTGTTGCCAGCGGCAGAGTGCTTGGCTTGGTTAGCACGGGAAGGCCCTGAAGGGGATCCCTAGAGCTGAAAAAAGACGAAAATAAAGAAACGGAAGCAGAGGCCAGCAAGTTGGCGCAGCGAATAAAGGCCTGATCATTTGAGTCCGATGAATCCACACAGCAGAAGAAAAGAAGCGACTCCTGCCACGCGTGTGTAAGTACGTACGTACACCCACCCCACTTCCCAAATGAGTGAGCATTTAAAGATAAGAAAAGGATAAAGCAGTCTGAGGCCCTAGCTTGAGGACATAGTGAGACCCTGTGTCCAAAAAAAGAAAAAGAAACAACAAAACAATCGCAAGGAAGAAGAGAAGGGAAAGAAGGGCGGAGAGGACGGTAGGCCCCCAGCAGACCTGCTCACAGCTCGCGGAGGCTCCGTGGGGCTGGGTGTGGGTGCAGGACACACGAGTGGGGCCGCGGCTGCAGACCACAGGGGAGCGCAGGGGACCCCGGCCACGGAGAGCCTCAGTGGGCGAAGCAGGGCCCCGCCCGAGAAGGCATACTCACTGCTTGGCGCCGTCGTAATCTCCCCCGACGCCGATGAACTTGGCTCCCACGACTGCCTTGATGTGGTCAAAGTGATCTGCGGAGGCGGACGGTCGGCACTGTGGGGCTTCCAGCCCACGGGCGGCCCTGTTTACAACCTAGGGTTTTTATTTCTTTCTGTGCGTTAAGCTCTGGACGCACAGGGAACGAGTTCCAGCGGCTCCCTCCTGTTAGCTCACTCAAAGTGCATCTGTGTGCGGTTGCCTGACCTTTACGTGTGGCTGCTTCTTCTGGTTTTTTGTTGTTTTTTTTGTTTTTTTTTTTTTGCATTTTTCTTTTTCTCTTTTGTTTTTCTTGTTTTCCTTCATTTGTTTTAGGAAGCCATCTTGGCTCTTAGAGAGCTTAATGTGCTCAATCCAAACACTTTCTTTCTTGGAAAGAATTTTGTCCTTAACTTGCTTGTTTACAACGTCAACAGCATGCTGTGACACGGCAGACGGTGTGTCAGGGTAACATGTGAGGGTCGTTTCTTTTTGAACAGTGCCCAGATGGCCTTGATGTCCACAGCATTACCCTTCTTAGAGATCTGAGTACATGGGGCCAGAGGAACTGCTCTATACTCCGTAAAAGGCCTAGAAAAGCTGCAGAGATGGCCCAGGGGTTAAAAGCATTGCTTGCTCTTCCACCAGACCTGAGTTGGGTTCAATTTCCAGCACCCACAGGGTCATCTATATTTCCAGTGCCAGGCGATCTGATGCCCTCTTCTGGCCTCTGCAGGTGCCAGGCGTGTATGGGGTGCACAGATACACATGCAGGCACAATACCCATACACGTAAAATAAATTGACACAAAATTAAAGCTGGGCGGTGGTGGTGCACACCTTTAATCCCAGTACTTGGGAGGCAGAGGCAGGTGGATCTCTGTGAATTTGAGGCCAGCCTGGTCTACAGGGTGTGAGTTCTAGGACAGTCAGTGTTACAACAGAGAAACCCTGTCTCAAAAATTAAAAAAAAAAAAAAGAAAAGAAAGAAAAGTAAAGAAAAAAATCAAAATAAACAAACAAAGGCCTGGAGAATTTACAGAGGGTTCATCTCCTTTCCTCTGTTTGCCATGTCAGTGAACTACTGGAGGAAGGCTTCTGTGTCCCACACAGAGTCCCCTTCATATTGCTCCTACTCCACTTACCCAGCACCTGAACTACGTGAACAGCTCTAGACTGGACCTCAGGTTGGAGTGGAAGCATTTGGAGAGCCGTCAATCTGGGTCATGTCCAATCTAATTCATCTGGATTCCAGTCTGGAAAATCTGGTGGGGCCTTTGGACTAGAGTAAAACTGACAAGGACCGAAGGGAGAGGCAGGGGTTGGGCACTTTGGTAACCCATGCAGAGCCACAGATAGTGGGCACATAGCTCTGGAACTGACCCCCAAACCCCCTAACAAGTTAGTTGGATTATTTGACTCTGGTTCAAGGTAGTACTAAGTGCTGTGTACTGTCCATCACGCACCTTTTTAAAACTTTTATTTTACTTTATTTCTTTTTTTTTTCGAGACAGGGTTTCTCTGTTGTAACTCTGCTGTCCTGGAACTCACTCTGTAGACCAGGCTGGCCTCGAACTCACAGAGATCTGCCTGTCTCTGCCTCCTGAGTGCTGGGATTAAAGGCTCACACCAGCACCTCCAAGCTTTCTGAACTGCATCCTAAGCTTCCACCACGGCATCTTTGGCTAAACTTCTAAGGCTGTGCTGACACACCCAAGGCTTCAGGTCAAACTCAGTGCTGTTCAGACCGCCTGCAACATCGCCCCTGCCGCTTCTGAAGATCCTGGTGTTTACACCTTCCTTTTCCTATTATATTGTTCTCTCAATCTCTAATAAACCATCTTTGAGGTTAAAAAAAGGAAAGGGGAAAGAGAAAAAAGAAGAGATAAGAGGCAGGTTTAGGAAGGCTCACCTGCCACGGTGGACACGTTGGCTGACAGGCTGCACTGCAACACCCCTACAGCGAAGGTCACCATCACGATGCCGCCATTCTTCCTCTGCGGGACGGTCAAAAGAACACTCAGCTTGGCGCCCCTGCGTAATTATGCCTACCTACCCCTGAGAGAGCTTTATGGGCCAAAGGAGTCGGTTTCATGTCAGCGAGGAAGGCTTGACCTGGTTTTAGGTGAAGTCTTGGCCCTGAATCGAGGGACAGAGGAGTATCTGTAACGACCTCCGCACCTCAGGTTCAAGAACTCAGGGGCTCTGGACGGGTTTGTGGGGCAGAGGATGCTCAGTCTGAGGGCCGAGAAAATGGAGACGACCAGGATTCAAGTTCCAGGCCTCCTGGTTTGGATTTCTTCATTTAGGTTCCAGGGCAAGAAAGTTTCTCACCAAGAGCTGCAGGATGTCATCAGGAAGATTTCGAGCGTTCCCGCACACGGCCCTGGCAGCCGAGTGGGAGAAGATCACCGGAGCCTGTGATACTTCCAGGGCCCGCCGTGCAGTAGCATCCGAGACGTGAGACAAATCAACCATCATACCCAGGCGATTCATTTCTGCCACCACCTTCTGCGAGGCAGGTTAGGAGGGGGATTGGGACATGTGCATGTATTTCTCACTCAGAAAGGGGGCACGTGCACTTGTGCGGAGTGGGGCATCACCCGGAGTCCTTACCTCACCAAAGCTGGTCAGTCCTCTGATGTTGCTGTAGAATGAGTGGATCCCCTTAGATGAACTCTCTGCCCTGCAGGACAGGCAGGAGGCAATCTAACTGGTGGCTGCGCCCCTCCAAACTATCTATTCCTGTAACCCCACAGAGCCAAGTCAAAGACTCAGGCTGGACTGTGCCTGGCAAAAGGAGGATTCCCAGTGGTGCTGCTTTACAAGCCCCCAAATACCAGCCCCTGAGTGTCAATCCCAGATCGTAAGGGTAGAGTCAGTCTGTGTCCACAAGGGCAGATTTCTGCCTCAGTGGGCTCACGCCATCTGCACTGTGCTCACCAGGGTGTGTTGCAGGTGTGTGTGAGTGTCAGGTAGCGCACCCCCAGCAGGTAGAAACTTCGAAGCACAGAGAGGCTGTTATCCAGAGAGTGGCCACCCTCCACACCAATAAGGCAGGCCAGTTTCTGGGTGCTGTTAAGAGCTGCGGGTGTAAGTCAGGTGATTATTTTCAGGAACTAGAGCAGTTGCTTCGTCCATTCCACAGTGGCCTGCAGAAGTCTGCTTACCTTCGACCGACGTCACAAGCTCCAGCTCAGAATAAGAGGCACACATTCTGCGGATGAGGTCAATCTGTTCCAGGGTGAGGCGCACTGCATCCTGGTCCTGGGTCTGGCATGGTACGTACGCTGACCAGAACTGTGGGCAGAGCCAGGGGTTGGCTTGTGCAGGGGCCAGCTACCTGGGCCTTTACAAGTGACAGATTTGTGGGTTCAGAGGCCACATGTAATGAACACACTGCTTGCTCTGTGGTAATTCCGTACCCGCCTGCTCGCTCACTACCGACCCCGTTAGCCACAGCATCATAGCATCCCAAGTCACTGTGGTAACTGAGGTGCCATCTGACTAACTAGTCATTTCTGGGGCCCCAATTTCTCAACCTTCCCCAGAAACCATGTTGGCCTTTGTTGGGGTAGAGTGGGAATGGAGGTACCTGGGCACCCACAAGGCCATCTCTAAGCCTATCCAGGCTGGTCTGGCCATAGGTGAAGTTTCTCAGGTTAGCATCTTGTAGTCCATTTTGGTAAAATTGCCTCAGGACAAGAGGAAAGTCATTGTGGCTGCAGGAGAGTCAAGAAAGAGGTTAGGTTAAAAAAAAAAAAAAGTGTTTGATTCTGTCTGTAATCTCAGTGCTCACATGGCTAAGGCGGGAGGGTCATCTAACGTTCCAGGCCAGTCTAGGCTACTTAGTGAGTTCCAGGACAGCCTGGGCTAGAGTGAGGGGCAGAGAGGAGGGGGGTAGAGAGACACTCTTTGGTTTCCACATCTAGCAGAACATAATTTTCACAGCTCCTTCCATCTAGACCATACTGAGAGCACCCAAGGGCTGGGCTGGACTGGAGGTGGGGGGGGGGGGTCCCTGTCAGAGGAATGACAGAGGAGAAAGGCCATGCCACCCACTGAAGACACAAGACAGCTTCCTGTGGTGAGTAGGACCAGAGCCCTCTGCGGTCCCCGATTATGCTCAGCTGTTTCCTTCTGACCAGTCCCCCAACTGTCCTTACACACCCATCTACAAGCGGGAAGTCTCTCATCAGGGCCCTGGCGCGATCTCGCAGGTCTGAGAAATTGGGGTTGCCAGGAGCGGTTGGGGTGCTGGGGGTGCGTGATGGTGCAGTGGAACCCACAGAGATGCCTGGCCTGGTCTGGGTCCCGGTTAGAGGCTGTGAAGGCCCGAACAGGAGCAGCAGCAGCAGCAGCAGCAGCGCTGAAAGCAGTGGGCACCGCGGCCGGCGACCCTTGAGGCTCGTGAGCGGCATGCTGCTCAGGGCAGGGCAAGCTGTCACGGATTGGGGTCCCGAAAGCCTGACGGGGACAGAAGGCGTCGATATAATCCCGAGATGTGAGCCGCGCAGAGACCCGGTCTGGTGAGCAGTTTGAGGTCACCGGATGCGAGCAGCAACGCGGTGCACCCCGGAGCCCCGCGGTACATCCGCCAGGGGAAAACCCGCCCCCCGCCGCCCCCGCCGCCCCCGCCTCTTCCAGGGAATGCTAAGTATCTCAGGAACAAAGTCAGCTAGTGAGATGGAAGGAAACGAAATGCTTTACAGGGCAGCAGAGCCTCCCCTCCCTGCCAGCACCTTCTCCCCAGGGCTGTAGACTCACCTCCTACCTCAGTGTGGAAGCCAGGTCAGAAGCATGAGTCCTCAGGCCTGGCTCTTGCGTCCAGTGGCTTCCTACATCTTATCTGTGACTCCTGTGGCCTGGGTTCTCCCAGAAACCTCAAGGGCTCAGTTCCCCTTCTTGCAGGCCCCACCCTATCCCCAGCCCTCCCTCACCCCTTCTGCTTCTACCAGGAACACCCCCAGCTGCACGCAAGCACACACACACACACACACACACACACACACATGTGCACACACACACACGCGCACACAGGCACACGCAATAGGCGTGAACGTTCTTGTAGAAGTCCCATCGCTTCAGACAGCTTCAGGAACTTTGCTCACACTCGGTCAGAGAGCTTCTTTCTGCGCCCATCAATTTCTCAAGGCTGTTTTCCCGTACGCCAACCCCCCCCCCCCCATTGGAGCTGCTCTGCTTTTGGAACCTTCCTCAGCTGCCATGAGGACTTGGACATGTGAGAAGCTCTTTTAAAAACGGAAACGGAGGCAGGCCATGATAGCACATGCCTTTAATCCCAGAACTCTGTGAGTTCAAGGCTAGCCTGGTCTACATAATGAGTAGGCCAGATAGAGCTATATAGTGCTCTCTCTTTCAAATGAATAAATAATGCATATTAAATTTAAAAACTGAAACGAGTAAATTCTTCGAAAAAGAGACAGAAACCTTGTTCTACCCAGCAGGGATGTACTTGGTTTTAGAGCCTGCACAGTACTGCCTGCTGTCTGTAACAGTGCCGTGCCAAATCGGTCAACTCCTTGCCTGCCAAGACGCTGGTAGGCTTCATGGGGAAGCCCCTCCACGGAATGTGTATCCCTCAGGCCTGTACTTTACCCACCTCAAGCCTGGCTCCTTTCCTTTCCCCTCCCCCACTGCTACTCTTTCATGCAGCCAAGTGGCAAACCTGAAGAGAAACTCTTAGATTTGCGGTTCTCCGTTTCAAACGTGGGTTTGAGGGTAAACATCACATCTGTTCCATTCTTGATACGCCCCAGGAAGTTGAGTTTAAAGAATACAAATAAAGGGAGCTGGAGAGATGGCTCGGTGGTTAGGAGCACTGGTTGCTCTTCCAGAGGACCCAGGTTCAATTCCCAGATAAAATACCCGCACACATACAACCTCCAAGGGAGGAGGCAAAGACTCAAAGGTGTCTTTTCTCAATCACTCTCTGTCTTATTTTTTTGAGACAAGGTCCCTCACTGAACCTGAAGCTCTTCATTTCAGCTACCCTGACTGACCAGCAAACCCCAGGGATCTTCCTGTGTTCACCCCAACCTGCTGTGCCTGGCTTTCTGCCTGTGTGCCGGGGTCCAACGCAGGTCCATATGCTTACACACCTCTCCCATCTCAACAAACCTACGGATTGTTTTAAAACGTTTGTTACATTTGTTTACTTATTTTCCTGTGCATACATGTGTGGTCAGAGGAGAAATGGCAGGAGTTGGTTCTCTCTTTTCACTGTGTGTGTCTCAGAGATCAAACTTAGGGTGTCAAACTTGACAGCAAGCACCCTCACCTGCTGAGCTGTCTCATTGGCCCGATTTTGTTTCGAAAAGTTTATTTATTCATTTTTTATTTTAGGTGTATGAATGTTTTTCATGGATGTGTGTCTGTGTACTGTGGTACCACACAGATTATACCACAGATATGTCTGTGCCCTCAGAGGTCAGAAGAGTACAGTGGTTCCCCTGGAACTGGAGTTACAGATGATTGTGAGCTACTAAATGGTGCTGAGAATCTATCCCTGGTTCTCGGGAAGAGCAAAAAGTACTATTAAGCTCTGAGCCATCTCTCCAGCCATGGCCCTATTTTAAAGCAAATCATAGGGCTGGGATATTGCTCAGTAATGGGCTTGCCTAGCATGTGCGAAGCCCTGAGTCTGAGCAGCAGAACTGGGGGGGGGGGGTGTCAGAGAAAAATAAAAGGTAAATCAGACATGTATTTCACCCATACGTAAGCATTATCTCAGAAGGATACGACCCATAGCAGAACGGATCACTGTAAAGCACCTTTATTTTCCGAGATGATTGTGTGCATGTGTGTTTGCACTTGTGTAGTGTGCTATGGAATGAATGTGGAGCACACAGGACGCCTCGTGGGGTCATTTCTCTTCTCCACCACGTGTGATCTGGGGACCACACTCAGGCTTGGTGGCAGATGCCATTACCTGATGAGCTGCCAACACCCCTCCTTTGTTTGTTTTTCGAGACAGGTTTCTCTGTTGTAGCTCTGGCTGTCCTGGAACTCACTCTGTAGACCAGGCTGGACTTGAACTCACAGAGATCCTCCTCTTAACCGCTGGGATTAAAGGCAAGCACACCACTAGTTTTTTTGTTCTTTGAGACAGGGTTCCCTGTGTAGCCCTGGCTGTCCTGGAACTCACTCTGAGGACCAGCCTGGCCTCAAACCCAGAGATCCTTCTGCCCACTAAAGGTATGCGCAACCACCGCCTCAAAGAAGCGATTTTCTTGTTTGTTTTGATACAGAGTCTTGCTATGTAGTCTTGGCTGGCACGGAACACTCAGTGTAGACCAGGCTATCCTAGAACTCACAGAGACCTGCCTGCCTCTACCTCTCAAGTGCTGGGATTAAAAGTGTGTGCCACCATGCCAAGACTACAGGAAGCTCTTAAAGGCATTTCCAGGCCTTCATCTTAAAAGTTTTTGATTTGGTACAGGTGTTGAAATCTTTCATTCTCAAGCGTAGGAGTCAAAACGAAGGTTCACTCAAGGGTTCCCTGTAGGCACAGGAGCAGTTTCTCCGTGAAGGAATTTAGAGGAACAAGAAGACTTGAGGTTTGGACAAGTTAAAGATTGTTACAGAAAATCACTCCACTGGACCGGACGGACGCCCGTAGTGCCATGATGGGGTGGAGCCTCAGGCTCACGGTTGGGGAGGGGTACACTTGCTGGCCTTTCTCCACAGTGTTCTTGTTCCCGCTAGTGTCTCCCTGGCGCTTTTCATTCTGCCTCCGAGACCTCAGGCAAGAGTTTCCTTGTTAACTACTGCTTGTTTCTTGTAGGAAGCACAGCCACTCCTGGCGTGTGCTGCTGGCTGCTGGCATGATGCAGAGTAGAAGGACGTTCATGGAGAGAGCCCCAGTTCGGCCTGTATCCTCTCTCTGCACTTGTCTCCTTACCTCAGAGCAGACTGTTCCTTCTACTGCCCAAGAGGAGACTCTAGAGACAGGGCAGAGGGCGGGCTGTTCAGTGCTCCTCTCTGAGGCTCCTTGCTCATGGCTAGTTGGCAGGAAAGCGGGTTCCTGGCCGCAGAGGGCTCAGGCAGAACAGCTAAGGCTCTGCCTGCATCCGTGGTCAGCGGAGGTCATCGCCCAACAGGGCTGGGCCGCCCGAGGCAGCTAACAGCCCGTCCTCTAGGTGGCGCGCTCCAGCAGCGTGCGTCTGTGGGCCGAGCCTCTTGCCGCCATGCTTCATCTTCAGGCGGGGAACCTTTGCCCTGGGACACCCTAGATCTTGGTCTGACTCTTCCTGAACCCGATGTCTCTTGGGAGCCCGCCTGGGTGCTGGCTTCTCTTCCTCGGCCTTTGCGGGGGCGGCCAGAGGGGCATCCCCGTAGACCCGGTAGCCTCCGATCAGGCAGTACGTCTCCCCGTGCCAGGCCACCGGGGCTTGCGCGTGCCCTCTGTAGAGGACATGGTAGTACCCGGGGGCCGCGGGGGCCGCGGGCGGTACGGGTGCTGCGGAGAGAACCGAACCACGGTCACTTCTGCTCCATCCTGAGCCGAGACCGCCTCTCTCAGCCTTCCTGTCCCGGCCCAAGCCCGCCCGTGTGCTCGGCATCCCAGCACAGCCTTGCGGGGCCGCTGCTGCGCGTCCCCTGGAGGAGCTTCGGTTAAAGCCCTCGCTTCTGCGGAGCCGGCGGGCGGCGGGAGGCCAGCAGCCGGTCGGTCCGCAGGGAGGACGGCGGGACCTCAAGGAACTGCAGTTGGGACCCTCCGTTCTCCTCCCGCACCCAGAATGGGTCTAAAGGTCGGCTTTCTGAGCTTACAGAGGAAATTTGTTAAGGGAGAGAGTGTATATGTGTGTGTGCATGTGTATGTGTATGCCCATGTGTATGTGTATGTGTGTCTATGTGTATGCCCATGCGTGTGTGTGTGTGTGTGTGTGTGTGTATGTGTGTGTGTGTATGTGTATGTGTGTGTGTATGCCCATGTGTATGCCCATGTGTATGTGTATGTGTGTGTGTATGCCCGTGTGTATGTGTATGTGTGTGTATGTGTATGCCCATGTGTGTGTGTGTATGTGTATGTGTGTATGTGTGTGTATGTGTATGTGTGTGTGTGTATGCCCGTGTGTGTGTGTGTATGTGTGTGTGCATGTGTATGTGTATGTGTGTGTATGCCCATGTGTATGCCCATGTGTATGTGTATGTGTGTGTGTATGCCCATGTGTATGCCCATGTGTATGTGTATGTGTGTGTGTATGCCCATGTGTATGCCCATGTGTATGTGTATGCCCGTGTGTATGCCCGTGTGTATGTGTATGTGTGTGTATGCCCATGTGTGTATGTGTATGTGTGTATGTGTGTGTATGTGTATGCCCGTGTGTGTGTGTGTATGCCCGTGTGTGTGTGTGTGTGTGTGTATGTGTGTGTGCATGTGTATGTGTATGCCCATGTGTATGTATATGTGCAGGCTCAGAGGTCCAAGGAGTATGTCCAGTGTTCGTTCCTGTCACTCTTCATTTCTTTCAGGTAGAGTCACACCCCCCCCCCTTTTTTTCTAGGCTGCAAATCAGCAAGGCCCACAAATTCTTTCTTATATCCACACACCTGGTATTACAGGTGTGCATGAGACCTCACACAGCTTGTTAACTCAGGCCCTCACTCAAGTGTGCAACAAGTGTTTGGTTTTTCGAGACAGGGATTCCCTGTTGTAACTCTAGCTGTCCTGGAACTGGCTGTGTAGACCAGGCTGGCCTCAAACTCACAGAGCTCCACCTGCCTCTGCCTCCTAGTGCTGGGATTAAAGAGATTTAAATCTCTATCTATCTACCTATCTGTATGGATATTTTGCCTGCTTGTATGTCTGTGGGTGCCTTATTCCTGGAAAAGCTATAAAGAGAGCATCAGGTCCTTTTTTTTAGGTACCAGTAGGTTCTGGGAATCTAGCCCAGGTTCTCTGGGAGAGCAGACAGTGCTTTTAACTGCTGAATCATAGTTACAGCTCTGATAATAAATATTTTCAATGGTTTTATTTTTAATTGTGTGTGCATGTGTGTCTCTGTGTGACTATGTGCCTGTGAGTCCACTGACTGCAGAGGCTGGAAACATCAAGTTCCCTAGAACTGGAGTTACAGACAGCTGTGAACTGTCTGCCCTGGATGCTCAGAACTGAATTTGGGTCCTCTGTAAGAGTGGCATTTCTTAACCCCTGAGTCATCTCTCCAGCCCCTAAACAGTAAATCTTTAAAAATAAATGTAAGGAAGAAAGGTAGGCAGTTGTCTCAGCGCATGCCTCTAATTTCAGCCCTTGGAAGGCAGAGGTGGATTGCTGCAAGCTGAGGCCATGCCTTATCTATATGCGGCATTGCAGGCCAGCCGAGTTACGTACTGAGACAGTCTCAAACAAAAACAAAAGATAAGAATTTGAAGGTGCGGGACATGATGGTTCATGCCCTAAATCCCAGCACTTGGGAGGCAAAAGAAGGTAAGCAGACGGATCTGAGTTAAGAGGCCAGCCTGGTCTACAGAGTGAGTTCCAAGACAGCCTGGGGTATTCAGGGAAACCCTGTCTCAGGAGGAACAGAAAAGACTCAGTGTTAGATCATTTCTTCTTCTCATGGCTAGAGAAATTCTGAGGGGCAACAGGCTAAGCCTAAAAGGAACACAGAGTCCCCAGAGAAGTTACATGTACCCCAAAAAGCTCTCTGCAGAGGCCCAGTGTAGACTTACCTGAGTAACAGCCTTCACAGGGGACAGAAGACAGGTTAGAGTTAATGTAGAATATTCTATCAGTCATTCTCAGACAGCCAGACTTGTACCTCGTGGAGAAACAATAGGAACATTTTTCTAAAGGATCCAAGTTTCTGTAGTTACACTGCCACGGAAACTGAAGGCTGTGAGGTCATCACTACCTACTGAGGTCACATATGGAACCCGTGACTTGAAGTATAATCTTCCAGGCCTCGATATTTTAAGGAGAGCAGGGTAAAGGCAGAGAGGAACCCTAGCAGGACTCTCACCTGGCCTACTGAAGTAGCCACTCCCTTCGGATCACCTCTGAGTGAAGATTAACCTTAGAGAGCAAAACTGCATTTCCCTGCTCCTCAGCAAGAGAGGTAGATTTTGGGCAGATTAGGGATTCAGAGAGTGGGTGTGGTGGCATGCACCTTTGATCCCAGCACTCGAGGTAGACAAGCAGATCTCTTTGAGTTTGAGGCCAGCTTGGTGTACATAGAGTTTGAGGCCAGCCAAGACAGCACAGTGAGACCTTGTCTCAAAAAAAAAAAAAAAAAAAAAAAAAAAAGCCAAATCTGGACACGGGCAAAAGACATACGGTTATTTAGCAAAAACAAAAGGCAGGGGCTGGAGAGATGGCTAGCAGACAGGAGCACTGACTGCTCTTCTATAGATTTAATTCCCAGCATCCCCATGGCAACTAACAACAGTCTGTAACTCCCGTTCCAAGGGCACCTCTTGTAGCCTTCCAGGGCACTGCATGATTGTGGTGCTCAAACATATATGCAAGCAAAACATCCATAAACATAAAATAAAAACCCAATTAAAAACCAAACAAAACAGGCAGACAAGTCTTTATTGTCTTTGTTCTGTCTAAAGAATACATTCATAAAACCTTTATCTTTTGACAATTGAGGTCTCAAGAAAATCTAAAGAGCAGGTTCTGGGTGTAGAGCTGTATTTAGAGCACCCGCCTGCATGAAGCCCTTGGTTCCATCCCCAGACCACGTACACCAGAATGCATACTCTTGTAGTTTCTGCACTTGGGAGTGGATACAGGGGGGATCAGAAGTTCGAAGTCCTCAAGGATGTTTTCCCCTCAATAAACAAATAAATAGCTGGGCAGTTGTACACGCCTTTAATCCCAGCACTCCAGAGGCAGAGGCCAAAAAAAAAAAAAAAAAAAAAAAAATTGTACTTATTTGTTTCTCTCAAGACAGGGTTTCACTGTTGTAACTCTGGTTGCCCCGGAACTCACTCTGTAGACCAGGCTGGCCTTGAACTCACAGAGATTTGCCTGCTTTTGCTTCCCATGTGCTAGGATTAAAGGCCTGCCCCACCATTGCTGGACATATAAGCAATTTTTTAAAAAGGCTGAAGCAGGCAAGGGCCCCCTCCAATAAATGTAGTAATGATAGAAGGCTGAGGTAGGAGGCCCAGGAGGAGTTCAAGGCTAGCTGGACATAGTTAAGACCCTTTCCGTAAAAACTAAAAGGAAAGCTGGGTGTGGTGGCACATGTGAGGTGAGTGTTACCCAGCTTTGATCTTAGCATCTGTGAGGCCGAGGCAGGCAGAGCTCTCTGCGTTTGAGAACATTCTGGTTTACAAAGCAAGTTTCATGCCGGCAAAGCTACATTGTGAAACCCTGTCTCAAAAAACAGAACAGCAAAACAAACAAAAAACTAAAACTGAAAAAACAAAACCTAAGCATAGACTCTCTCCACCCCTGCCAAACTCAAACAATGCAATCTATAGGCTTATCCAAGATCATGTAGGCCATGCGTTTGCTTTTGGAAAAATTGTTTTACATTTACTTTTCATTTGTATGTCTCTGTCTATGCCCATATGCCACAGATTAATGTTGAGGTCAGAGGACAACTTGAGGTAGTTATCTCCTTCCACCATGTGGGTCCTGGGAAGGAACTAGACTTGGGGCCAGGTGCCATAACCCACTTAGCGTCATTTCACTGGCCCTAATATTGGAGTTTTTTCAGCAACAGTATGGCTTCATATTATTCATGCTGGGATTCCTGATTCATAGCAGACAGACAGGATGACAAGCTCATCATATTCCTAAGTGTTGTAGGTCATTCGTTGTATTTACAGTTGTCGTACACTAGGAGGATGTCAGGGTGCTGCGAGGGAAAACAGTTCTTGCTAGTGACTTTACAGAGTATTTTAGTAGAAATAGTGTTTAGTATAAAACACACTCACACACAGTGACCTAATACAAATGGATAACCCTTTCACTTCCCTTCCCTTTTCAAAACAAACAACAAAAACCTAGTATAATTGGAGATGCAGCTCAGCTCAGCAGTAGAGCCCGTGACCAACATACTCCAAGGCCTGGGTTGAACTGCCAGGATGGCAGACAATCATGTCAAAAAGAAACGACAAACCCAAACAGGGCTAGGCTGATGGCTCAATGGGAGAGTTCGTACTTCCAGAGGGCCAGCGTCTGGTGTCTGGTGCCTGCATTGTGACATTCCCAATTGCATATAACCCCAGCTCCAGGGGAGATTACTTACTTTTCTAACCTTCAGAGGTTTCACCTGCTTTCATGTGTACCTACCTACCTACCTACCTACCCACCCACACACACACACACACACACAAATTCAAAAAAGAAAAAAAAAGCAACCCAAGCCAACAAAATCCTACATATAGTGGAGTGTGAATATTCAAAACCTACTGGATTCTGTTCAAATGGTAGTAAGGGAGTCCACACAACACCATTAGCTAGGTGTAGAGAGGCACAGGCCTGCAGTACTAGCATTCACCAGCCAGGTTAAGAGCATAAGAGGTCCAGGTGTGGTGGCACATGCCTTTAGTTCTGGTGCTTGGGAGGCAGAAGCACACAGATCCGAGTTTGAGGCCAGCCTCGTCTACATAGCAAGTTCTAGGACAGCCAGGGCTACATTAAGAGACCCTGGGTTTTTGTTTTTGTTTGTTTTTTTGTTTTTGTTTTTAAGACAAGGTTTCTCTGTGTAGAACTGGCTGTCCTGGAACTTGCTATGTAGGCTAGACTAGGCTAGGCCAGGCTGGTATTGAACTCAGAGATCCACCAGTGTCTGCATCCAGAGTGCTGGGATTAAAGGCACGTGCCACCAACACTCGCAAGAGACCCTGTCTTAAAAAAAAAAAAAAAAAAAGCAGATCACTACAGACCAACTTGAACTGATTACACAGTGAGCTGAATTCAAGCCCATTGTAGGCTACATAGTGCCACCCTGTTTAAAAACACACACACAAATCATTTACTAGAAATCATGAAATGAGCTCCATTGAGATAATGGATAAAGTCACTTGTGGAGCAAGCTTGGTTGTGGGGCTGTCCTAGAGCTAAGAGTGGGTCAAAGCGTGCCTTGAACCCTGGATTTCTCACCCTGAGAGCAGCAGTTCAGTTGCTCCTGAGCTAAATTCTAAATACTGTCTGCTTCACAGGTCATTGGCATAGGAAAATGGCCACAGACCCTCCCTGGCCTTCATCCTGTAGATGTAACCTCCCTTGCTTCAGTAAACCGATGTTTCACTGACAATACTCTCAGGGAACTCTGTGCGGTCTGTCAGCTCACAGTTCTCTAATCAAGGACCGGATGGGCACTCCCATGGGAGCCTCTGCTGCTGTGGGCTGGTGGGCAGAGCTACCGGGAGGAACCGGGAAGCGGTGTCAGGATGTGCTTTATTTTACACTTGGTGATCGCAGTTAGATCCTGGAACACGCAGAGAGATGGAAAGAGAGGACTACACCAAGTTGTCCTCTGACCTCCACACACAATTAGAAGAAAAAAGAAATCATGACCATGACATTACGTAAAGTCAAAATCCACTTTTTTAATATGTTACTCTCCAATCCTGTCCAGTAGCTTACTTTTCAAATCTCCAAACAGTTCATCATGCTCTCAGAGCAGCAAGGGGGTGGTGTGGTGATCCATCGTCACCTCAACCTTGCTGGGCCCGCAGGAAGACCCCTGCTGTAGCATTAGACCTAAGCCAGCCATTCAGGCTTGTGGAGGCAAAGGGTCTCTCACTGAAGAGGTGAGGCCTGGGAGGCTTCTCCTCCGCCTAGCTGCCAGCTCAATCTTCTGAACCAGGCTCACGTCCCAGGGGTGGGTCACAAAACTGATGACCCTCCCGGGCACTTGGCTGCCGACACGACCCACCCTTCCAGCCCTGTGGATGTAATCCTGCAGGGTGGGGGGGAAATCGTAATTGACAACCAGTTCCACATGGATGCTGTCTAGGCCTCGTGAGGCTATGTCTGTGCACACAAGTATGTCTCGGGAGCCCTTCTGGAAACTCTGGAAGATACCTGCCCTCATCGAGGCTGGCATTTGCCCTTGCAGCCTTAGGTGCTGGATTTTGTGGTCATCCAGAATATACCCCAGCCAGTTCACAGTGCTGGAGCTGTTACAGAACACCAGGATAGTTCCCGACAGTCCCCTCTTATTTGCTTTGTCATGCTCTTTGAGGATCTGCATCAGTTCTGCTACCTTCTCTGCTCCCTTCAGTCTCATGAATGTCTGCTTTACATGAGGCATGACACAGTGGAGCTTGGAGCTGGTGATGGTGGTGAGACAATCCGGACTGGTGACTTTACTCAGTAATTGGCTTAGGCCTTCAGGAAATGTGGCTCCCACCATCGCTAACTGGGCTTTGCGACTAAAGGGGTCTTCTAGCTCAGCTGGACTTTCTGCTATAGGGCTCTTTCCCAAGATGTAATCCACCAGTTCCAGGAAGCTTTCATCCAACAGTGTGTCCGCTTCATCCAACACTATGAAGGAAAGATGTTGTAAGCTGATCAGTTGACTTTTTAGGGCCTTCCACAGCGCTCCTGGAGTGGCCACGAGCACATCTGCTGACGGCCGCCTACACAGCTGCAGCTTGAGTCTACTCATGCCGAGGCCTCCGCCAAGCTCTACGACCTGCAGGTCCAAGTACCTACCCAAGGACTGGGCCACAGCCCGCACCTGTTCGGCTAACTCTCGGGAAGGTACCAGAACCAAGCCTCGGGGGGCGGCGGACCCGCGGGAGGGCAGGTCCGGCCCGTTCACGAGCCGCTGAAATAGGGGCAGTAGATAGCTGAGCGTCTTGCCACTACCGGTTTCCGCAGCACAAACGACGTGGCGGCCCCGCAGCAGCGGGGGGATGGTCTTTGACTGCACCGAGGTTGGCCGAACGACTTCGGGCGCAGCCTCCTGGAGCGCGAGCAGCACTCGGGGCTCCAGATCCAGGTCCGCGAAGCTGTCCGGGGCCGAGGGGCTCCCCAGGGCGGGCGCCGCTCGCTGCACACGCTCTATGGAGAAATGGTCCCGACGCGACCGCCGGTGCTTCCAGCCGCGCGAGGCCAGCGGCGCGCGCTCCCAGCGGCCCAGCGTGAGGCGCGCGGGCTGGTTCAGCTCCGGCCGCCGCGCGGAGACCAGCAGGGGACCGGGCCGCACCAGCACCGGCCGGCCGGGGCTCCCACGGCCGTTCGGCCGCTGCTCCCGCCGCCGCTGCAGAGCCCGCGGGACGCGCACCACCGGCAGGGCCTCTTCCGACCCGCGGGCCGCTATGTCCCGTCGGGGCTCCAGAAGCCACCGGGCTGCTAGCGACAACAACCGCGTCGGCCGGGCCAAAGCCATCTCTCCATTGACGGAGAGGCGGCGCGCGCTAGTGACGTCAGGCACGCGACAGTGGCCCGGAGTACGGTGGCCCGCGCGGCTCAGCGCGGCGTGTGGCGCTTCAGCACCATCGGGAGGAGGGAGGATCCTTGGAGTTCCGTGGCTGCGAGGTCTGTAGATTCCCACGGGGCATGACGATGTCCAGGTCGTCCGTGGGGAGGGCTCTCGACGGAGGCAGGGGTGGGAGTCGGCAGTGGGAGATGGCCGAGGAGCCCCGGCTCCAGGCTCCGGGAGTGAGATGGCCTCTGTCCATTGGGTGCTTGCTGGCTGAGATGCCTAGCCGTGGTCTGCATCGGCCTGTCGGTCGTCCCGCAGAGCTCCAAGGGCGCAGAGCGCCGCGGTGTTTTCGTCCATACAAGGTTTGTGAGCGTCTGAACGAATGGTAGGCCTGGGGACCGGACCTGGGCTCGACCCTCTTCTCTGGTTTAGACCCAGGGTGCATGCTGGTGGCCTTCAGTTTATTTCTTCTCTGAAGAGGGAGGTAAGGTCTCAGTTCTTTCAGGCGGAGTTAGTTCCTCGTCTTTCCACTTTGTCCGTTCCTTTCCTCGTCACTCCGCCCAGCGTCTCATACTGCTCACACCGCTGCTCGTGCAGTCTGCTCGTGTCCACATGCTTCTCAGGCGGATTCTAAATTACCTGACTGAAGTAGTAAGAAGGGCCGGGTCACCCTTACGGCGTGATCTCATAGCGCTACTCGAGCAGACTACTTGACTGGAATTTAGTGGTTCAGTTTATTATTATTATTTTTAATTTCATATTTCTTGAACACATCTGGGAAAAAAAAGGGTGTCAGGATATTTTATGTGGTGTGGAGTGCCTAGAGTCGGGGATAAGGTTAGTGTTTGTGGCTTGATTAACTGGGAGGTTCCTAACATCTGGAGAAAGGGCTTTAACTTTAATTCATAGAGCTGACCTCCCACATTCATAGGTGGACATCTGTGGATTTTCCACTGCAAAGTGAAAATATTCATTAAAAATTGTGTCTGTACTGAACATGTGTAGATATTTAATGTTACTTCCTACCAATTTACGTCATGTTTGTGCTTGTTGTATTAGTCATTATAAGTAATTTACAAATGATTTAAGGGAGAGGGTTGGGATATAGCTTAGTGATAGTGTGTTTGCCTACTGGCGTTTGTGAAGTCCTGAATTCAACCTACCCCCTTAAAAAAAAAAAATTGAAAGTGTATAGGAGGATATGTGGGGATTTTATGTAAGAGGATTGATTATCCTCAGATTTTAGTATCTCTGACGTTCCTAGAACCATTAGCTGCTTATTGATGACAGTACCATTAAAAAGATCAAAACTTTGCTGGGCCCGGGGATCCACACCTTTAATCCCAGCACTTGAGAGTCAGAGGCAGGCAGATCTGAGTTGGAGGCCAGCCTGATCTACATAGCATGTTCAGGTCAACCCAGACTGTAGTAGTGAGACCCTCTCTTAAAAACAAAAAGTCGCACATAGGTTTTTTAATTTTATTTTTCTTTGTGGTATTTTTCTTTATATTTTCTCTAATGGGAGCCAGGTCCTTGTACATGTATGCTAGGCAAGTTCCTTGCTGATACGCTTCAGTCCCAGTGTATGGTTGTCTCCCTCACCCTGGCTGGCTCGGAGTCCCCCGTGCCCAGTCCCAGCTCCTGACCTTGTTGCTCCTGTTGTCTCTCCCTTCACAGCAGCTCTGTAATGTGATCACTTCTTACCCACTTCACTGAATCCTGTACACCTCTCACAATGATTACTGGATTGCGTTTGAATTGATCTCCCTGCAGTCCTGTCTGCTGCAAATTTCTTCTTGGCTCCTTACCTCAGTTTGCCATTAATACAGCAGTCAGTGTGATCCTGTGAGAACATGAATGAGCTCCTGCTTCCCCCCTACTTATAACCCTTTACTGGGTCGTTTTTTTTGAAGAGTTAACAAAGTCTTGAGAACGTCTCACAAAGACCTACATGGTCTGAGTACTGCCTCTTGTTATCTTATTGCTGCTTCTTCATATATGGGACTTCCATTATTTTTCTCTTCTCTGTGTAGTCCATACTGGCTTCCTTACAGCTCTCCAGCGTACCAAATAAGCTCCTGCCTAGATCCTTTGCTCTACTAGATACCCACTGGGCTAATCCAAATCTTTGTTTAAACCTTATCTTTTCATTAGAACATTGCTGAGCTTCTCTATTTAGTTCTGCTGATGCTAATGCTTTCAGTCTTGCTTCATCTCCGCCCCCCCCCACTTCATTCCTGTGTCCTACTAGTTTCCCAACACACTATGTAATTGTTTATTTATGTACTTACTGGTTTTTGCTTGTACTCCTCCACTGGACTGAAGGCTGTGCTAGGCAGGAATCTGGTTCCCAAGAGACTGCACGGGTGCCTGGACTTAATGATAGGGTTAGGTGAGTGACTGAGCATGAGACATAACCGTTAGAAGGACGGGCAGCCTGCCTGGATAGTAGAAGGGATTTTTTCCACACTTACGTTTCTTTTTAAATGTTATTTTTATTTTTCATGTACATAAGCGTTTTGTCCGCATGTATTTTGTATCATTTTGTGTCACATGTGTGCCTGGTGCCTGTGAAGGCCAGAAGAGGGCGTCAGAACCCCCGGAACTAGAGTTACAGATGGTTGTATGCTGCCAGGTAGACAGGTCCTGGGACTCAAACTCAGGTTCTCCGCAAGAGCAGCAAGTACTTCTAATCACTGAGCTATCTCTCCAACTGTACATTTTGTTTTTGTTTTTGGGACAAGGTTTCCCTGTGTAGCCCTGGCTGTCCTGGAACTCACTATGTAGCCAAGGCTAGCTTCCATCTCACAGAGATCCACCTGCCTCTGCCTCCCGAGTGTCGAAATTAAGGGAGTGTACAACCACCGCCTGGCTACATTTGTTTTCTAACTTAAAGATTATTTTCAGTTGGTGTGCAGCAGGGCCGAGGCATGTGCAGAGATCAGAGGGTAACTTCCCGGAGTCAGTTCTTCTCTGCTGTGGGTTCCGGGGATCGGACTCGGGTAGTCAGGCGTGTGTAGCAGGCGCGTCTACCCACTGAGCCACCTCACCAGCCCGAACTGTGTCTCTGACCTGCTTTCCTTCCCTTCAGGCACAGCAGAGGAGGGATGACTGTGAATGGCCTCTCTCTGTGCTACCACAGTAAACTCATCTTGGCCCCCATGGTTCGGGTGGGGACCCTACCGATGCGACTGCTAGCCCTGGATTACGGAGCAGACATTGTTTACTGTGAGGTAAGGTATTCCTGGTTTTCTGGGAGTCTCGGGGGAGGGGGAGCAGGTTTCATCTTGGGGTATGGCAGTGTTTAGGAAAGAGGGAGGCAGGATGGGCCCTCCACTCATGGTCTCCCTGAAACCAGGAGAGACTAACACCACGACACTGAGGAGTTCTGTTGGCCTGGACAGTGTTTTCAAAGACAAAGCCACAGCTGCATCAGTGCTTGCGGGGAGGGTACCTTAGTGAGAGATTCAGAGTGGCCTAGTAGCATCTGCTTTCTTAGAGAGGTTCAGTGGTTTCTTCCAGACACTACACAATAAGTTCAGATCATAGTCAAGGACATGGGCAGTCCCAGAAGTGCTGCTGGGGAGGAGGTGGCTCTTGGGGGTAGGGTGGGGAAGGATGGAAGGCTGGGAAGGGACCATGCAGACACAAAGCTGAGATAGGGTGGCGTTACCTTAGTCACTTCAGCAGGAAGTTTCCCATTCCTGTGGAGAGGAGTGTGTACTGTTTGACTGACAGCTGGACATGCTGGCTCACAGCTTTAGGAGCAGAAAGCCTGGCAGGGGGTATGTCTGTGGTCGCTGACTGGCATGCTGGTACTTGCGGTGCACAGGGCAAGGGGTTCCTGGGATAGTGACAAGATGAAGTGGGAGGGAGGGGAAGAAAGGGAGGAATTGTTCTCCAAAGGGGTTTGTCTTTCTCTTTTTTTTCAAGACAAGGTCTTATTGTAACTCAAGCTGCCCCCAAACATACCTAAAGCTAGCCTTGCACTCTAGCTCCCAAGTGCTGTGAATTCTGGGATTATAGGTATGTGCCACCCTGAGCTGGCTTTTCCAAAACTTTAAGGCAAAGGGCAGAAAGCATGTTTCTGAATTGAGGCTCACAGAAGCTCATGTCCTTTCCGACGTTAGAACACGCGTAGGCCGAGAGGAACCTGATTCCTAGAGTCAGGCATTGGGGCACCAGGCATCAGTCACCTGCCTACTCAGGTCCCAGGGTGCTCAGTGTGTGTTACCTCTAGTTTTTCTTGGCTGGCACTCTCCTTTACCCTCCAGGAAAGTTTCTTGGGTTTGGGAGGCAAATGGGAAAAGGAACAGTAAAGAATCGCTGACTTCTCAGAGCCCAAGGCCTGGCTATCATTGTATAGCCTTGGCTTGTCCATGTAGATCAGGTTGGCCCCAAAGTCCCAGAGATCCACCTGCCTCCTTTCCTGGGTGCAGGAATGAAAAGCATGCACTGCCATGTCCAGAAGACAACTGTTACCTTTTCTTTGCTTATGGTGAACTCTACGTGTTCTGCAGGACAGTAGACAGGGACAGGCTAGCCCTTCACAGTGTAGTCCCTTTTGCTAACCAGATTCCGTGGGTGGTAGATTCTAGGGGAAGCCCCAGCTTACCTGCTGGTCTGCTCCACCTCTACAGCGGTGCCCGCCCATGGCATGCCACAGCTCAGGGTGAACGGAATCCCTCTCCTTTCTACTTGTGTTTTACGTTCCGTCTTCATTGACAGATGTTTTATCTACTCCATGGCCTGCTTCTGATCCCGTGCCTTTAGTAGAAATGAGCCTTGGTCCACAGCGTGCTGGCCCTTTGCCTCTACCACGCCCATCTTGCTGGTTTCACGTGCTGAAACAGGTGACGGCTTCAGCTCTTCAGAATAATCAGCTCCCCTGGGCTCAAGCCTGTCCTTGGGCAAGCTTCCAAGTGTTGCTACGTTTGCCGTGATGCTGCATTTATATACTGACTCCCTTCTTTTGACCTTCACCTTTCCTGAGAGCCCAGAGAGCCGGACGTGGGCATGTTTTCACTGAGAGAGATGTAGAGTATACCATGACGGGGGAGGAGGGATGGCCCTCGCAGTGCTGTGCTGGTTCTAACAGTGGTTTGTGGACAGCCTGGGCGGCCTGCAGTCGTGGGGCCATGGAGGCTGTGCAGCGGGAGCAGTCACGGGATTCCACACCTCCGCTCATTCTTCGGGAATCCCTGGGGTAGTTCAAGTCATTTAGAAGTCAGGGGCCCAGGGTTTGTTTGCTTGTTTGAGAGGCTTATCCTTTGTCAGCTCCAGGTGTTTATCAGAGCGGCTTTCAGGCTGGGGTCTACACGGAGGGAGCTTCTCATGCTGGTGCCGGCACTTCACCAGCCGGGCTTTTACTCACCTCAGACATCTGTTTTGTCTTTTATTTTTTCGATATGGGTGTTGGGGGTTGAGCTGAGTCCTCAAGCTTGCACATCAAGCATTTTGCTGGATGAGCTGTCACCCAAACTTGAAAAGCACGTTTTACTGGTAAATGTTGACCAATTCCTTCTTTTGGAGTGGAAATTCCAAATACTTTAGCCCTGTTTGAAGTGCTCTGTGCTGAGAGAGTTGGTCTGATTTATGAACAAAGAGGTTTTGCTAGAGGAATTCTAAGCTTGTCGCCCAGGCCCAGCCTCTGAGTAGAGCAGGCAGAGAAGCAGGTGCATTTCTTGCTTTGCTTGGGGTTCAGAGTCTGAGTCCTGGGCATGGTACAGAATGATGCTTAGTGCCCCCTTGTGGAGACACCGTGGCTCTACAGGCCAGTGTTAGTACAAATTGCTGCTAGTTCTTTCTAGGAGACCACATTGTAAATCACACATGTAAATGTCAGAGTGCAGGATCTATTGCTCCATTTATGACCTTTGGACAGGTATAAGAAGCAGTCCATTCGAAGAGCAGGCAGCTTTAGGGACAACATTTTACATGGTAGAAATCACACATCCTGCCAGTATCACACACACACTCAGTAACCAGTAAATATAATATTTGGAAATATGTTCAAAATGGCCCCCAACAGTGAGCAAATGTCTGTTTGCCCCAGATATGGAACCAACAGCAGCCCTAAAGTATACATACCACCAGAGTCCAGTGTGGTGAGCCAGAGTTTTATTGGGGTGACTTACAAGAATATGGATGAGGGTTACTTACAAAAGTAGAAATGACTCCAAGACCAAGGCCCGCCCAAGCATGAGTGACAACACTCAAAAACTGAAAACTTGAAGCATACTGCACAACTGCAGGGGGGAGGGGAGAGGGGGCACTCTCCAGGTGGCTCAGCCGGTCTGATCCTCTCCGGGTCAGGTCGGCTTGTCCAGCTCTGGGATATCCAGTGCCGTCTTCTGACCTCTGTGGGCACTCGGCAGGTAAATGGTGCACACACGCTCATGCAGGCCAAACATTCGTACACAGAAAATAAAAATAAATCTTTTTTCAAACACACAACTTTATTTTGAGGTATGATCTAAGTTGATCAGACTGTCCTTGAACTTCTAACTACTATTACCTCTCCTTCACCTTCACCTTCTCCTCTTGCTCCTCTTCTTCCTCCTCTTCTTCCTCTTCCTCCTCAGGGCCTTGCTTGCCATGATTAGTTGTAGGACAGCACAATGTGTCTCCAAAGGTTTGTTAGTATTGTGGTTATTGGCTAAACAGTGGTCGTCAGGAATATAATCAAGATCCTCCATCTGTGTGGAGGGCCTGGTGTCCAGGACTGACAAGTGCCTCCTGATTCCTCTGCAGGAGCTGATTGACCTTAAGATGCTTCAGTGCAAGCGAGTTGTGAATGGTAAGTGCAGCCCTGGCTTTGGGATTATGTGTGCCCGGCTAACTCACGCAGAGCTGGCTCCGCCCTTGCCCGGGATCCTTCCTTGTTGCATTATGTAATTGCATAGACCACCAGCCCCCCGACCCCCGGGGAGTCCCTGCTCTTCAGCCGCAGTGACAAGAGCCTTATGTGAGTTCAGAGGGCAGCGCATTGGTAGATAGAGCGCTTCCCCAACCTGTTTGAGAGCCTGTGTTTGCTTCAGTTGTGAAGCAGTCTTTCTCTGATGGACTTGATAGTACATAATTTCCGTATTTGTAGTGTACGTAGGACCTTAGGGGCCCTGGAGTAAGAGTCACTTTATCATTGGGCCCAGCTCAGACATCTGGTAGTTTGCCATCTTGGGCAAATCTTGTATCTTTTCTCCATCTCAGTTTTTTAATAGTGAATTGAAAACCATCAGCCTTGTTTTACGCAATTCAGACTTGGATTGTGGGTCAAGGGGTAAAGCACCAGTGAGTGCTTCGCACACCTTAGTGCGGCTGGGAAGTGACTATGTGCAGCTTCTCTCCTGCTTCGCTGATGAGGATGGTTATGCCTTGATGAGCATTGTAATCTTCAAAGGTCTAGAGATGTTGTGTGTTATCTCAGGCTGTCCTTGAACCCGCTGTGCAGTACAGGTTCCTGTATTATTCCTGTGTAGCAGGAATCTGAATTCCTGGTACTCCTGCCTCTACCTTTTAGTGCTAGGAGGGAGTATAGTTGTGTAGTACTCTTTGGTTTAAATTATAAATTTATTTTGTGTTATGAAAATTAAGAGCTGGGCATGGTGGTACACGCCTCTAATTCCAGCACGCGGGAGGCAGAGGCAGGTGGAGGAGCTCTGTGAGTTTGAGGCCAGCCTGGTCTACAGAGTGAGTTCCAGGATGGCCTAGGATATCACACAGAAAAACCCTGTCTCAGGAAAAAAAAACCAAAAAAACCAAAAAAAGAGTAGATGATCAATGTATTTATAGTTAGGTTCTAATGTTCTGTGAAATTACTACTGAGAACACTAATTATGCAAGTACTGAGCCATCAGCCCTAAGGAGATACAAAGTTAGATTTTAACACCAGGCTTGGTAGCTCACCCACCTAATCCCAGCATGCTGAGAGGTGAAAGCAGGAAGATCAGGAGTTCAAGGCCAACATGGACTGTTTGAGACCTTGTCTTAAAAAAACTAAACCAAGGGGCTGAAGAGATGGCTCAGCACATTAAGAGCACTGGCTGCTCTTCCAGTGAACCCCAGTTTGACTGCTAACACCCACATACCAATAACAAGTCTGTAACTCCAGTTTCAGGGGATTTGTCGCCCTCTTCTGGCCCCCAAGGGCACTGTATGCACATGGTGCACAGACATGCATGCAGACAAAACAGCCATACATATAAAATAAGATATATATATATATATATACACACGATATATATACTATACATATAGTATATATATAAATATATAAAATACATATAAAATAAAAAAATATAAAAAAATCAAACCACACAAAATTAGATTCCTTTAAGCCTCTGGTTACATTTTCATCAGTTGATCAGCATGTATCTTGTTTTATGTGTGTTGCTATTCAAAGCCATGCTAGCTAACAGATGCCACAGCATGTACATGCACACATAGACATCACAGCCAATAGCAGCATAGTCTCATACTGAGTAAAGGTTATCTACATACGGTTCAAGGTTGAATTTTGCCTAGCATGCGGGAGGTCATTGAGAAAGAAGAGACACCTGCCAGGTGTGGCGAACACCTGCCATTCCAGCACTCGGAAGGCAGAGGCAGGAAGGCCGAGACTTCGAGGCGTGGGCTACATAGGGGACCCTGCCTCAAAACAAAACAAAACAGCTACAAAAATAGAAGAAACTTTCCTACACATGTATTTTGTCCATTAAGCTCATCTCAACCTTTCTGAGACTAGAAGCAGCATTAGAGGGCAGACAGTGGCCAGTGTTAGAGCACGGCCGCTCCTGCAGAGGACCCCGGTTCAGTTCCCAGTGTTCACATGGCGGCTCTCAGCCGTCTGTAACTCCAGGCCCGGGGAGTCCAGTGCCCTCTCTGGCCTTTGAGGGCATAGGCACACAAACGGTGCTCAGGTGTACGTGCAAGACACCCAGACCCATAAGATAAAGATAATTTTTTAATTAGAAGGAAGCAGCAGCTTTAGAAACAGGGTGCCCAGCGTGCTATCACTATAGTTGGAGTAGGTTTAAACAGTGATGACACCAACATAAAATAAAACAAACCCCAGAGAAGCACACAATGTGACCTGTAAGAGCACTTTTGTTTCTTTGTTTGTTTGTTTTGAGATAGTGTCTCTTGAAGCCCAGTCTGGTACTGAACTCACTGGGTAGCTGAAGATGAATCTGAAGCCAGGCCTCTTGGTTGGTAGGTACAAGTGTGCGCCATTACGCCTGGCTCTGAGGGTACCTCAGTATGAAAACAAACAAGAAGAATACCCTGTTTGATCTCGGCTGGGAAACGACTCAAGTGTTTTGCCATATTTTGTCTGTCTATGAATGAAAGTATTAAGTTGCAGGTGATGAATAAATTTTAGTAAATAAACGGATTTGCAAACATTGCAACTTCAGATAATGAGGAAGACTGAAGCACAGTCTTTCTGCTCTTGCTACCTGGACCCTACATAACTTTGCTGGACCTCAGACTGCTACTTTCGAGAGCAGTCTGGGCTCAAAGTTTCATATCGTTTCCTTTTTTTCTATCATTTTAAAAAATTGCATAACATTAAATATAAATGTCATTTATCAAATAATTGTAAAATGAACCTTTACAATTGTAAAGTGAACTACCAATACTCTGAAACAGATCATCATCAGCAACTCAGAAGCTTCCCAAGTCCATATTTATGTCCTTTAAGAACAATAAATATCACCAGGCGGTGGTGGTGCATGTTTTTAATCCCAGCACTCGGGAGGCAGAGGCAGGCAGATCTCTGTGAGTTCGAGGCCAGCCTGGTCTACAGAATGAGTTCCTGGACAGCCAGAGTTATAATAGAGAAACCCTGTGTTGAAACACCGCCCCCCACCAAGTAAAAAGAAATAGTATATATCTAGAATTCCCATTTTCCCTTTCTAGGTTGTCGCTTTGCTGTGGCTTCCAAGGCTTGGGATGGGTTGAATTTATATCTTAATTGGGTGGTCCATGTGTTTATGTTTTCTTGCAGAGGTGCTCAGCACAGTGGACTTTGTTGCTCCTGACGACCGAGTAGTCTTCCGCACGTGTGAAAGAGAACGGAACAGGGTGGTGTTCCAAATGGTAAGAGACACCTCCCACCCAAAGTCTAGTGTCTTTCTGAGGCTCCCTGTTCCCTGGCATAGCCTAGCTCCTGCTTATGCCTGCTAGCATTGCATGTCTGTAACTGACTGTTCAGTGGTGGCACCCTATAGATGTCAGAGATTTGCCCATGAGTGGGCACACAGGTGGAGCCTGGAGAGCAAGCTGTAGCAGTCTGTTCCATGCCTCCAGTCTCAGACACATTAATTACAGAAATTATCTGTTTGACTTGACTTCTGTATTCATTTATTTTTTAGTCCTTAGGTTTGATTATTCTGGCCAAAGTGTTTGGTTTTTATGTAGTATAAATCAGAGGAGTTAGGTTTTCTAAATAGTAGTTAAGATTTATGTTATAGATAGCCTTTCTTTATTTCTTTTTACTTTTCTTTTTTGTTTGTTTGTTTTTGTTTTTGTTTTTCGAGACAGGGTTTCTCTGTGTAGTCCTTTGTAGACCAGGCTCACCAAAACTCAGGGTTCCACCTGCCTCTGCCTCCCGAGTGCTGGGATTAAAGGTGTGAGCCACCACTGCCTGGCTAGCTTTTCTCTGTCTTTAGGCATAGCTTGCTGTTTTTTTAGGAATAGCTCTTGAATGACATTCAGATATTTTAAAAATTTGGTAAGAATAGTTAGACAAAATACATGGCAAAATACTAACTAATTATAGAATTTGAGTGCTGGGTATCTGGATATGCGCTATAAAATTTTTCTACTTTTTTGTGTGTGGCATGCATGTGTGTGCGCTCATGTGTGTGGAGGTCGGAAGTTGATGTTTGATATCTTCCTTGGTTGCTCTCCACTCTATTGACTGAGGCAGGGTATGTTGATCAGACTAGTCTAGCTAGCTAGTGTGCTTACCCCAGGGATCCTGTTTCTGCCTCGTGAGCACCGAGATTACAGACAGGCTGCCACTCTGCCTACTTTTTAAAGTAAAATTTTATTATATTACGTGTGTGTGTGGTGTCCATGCCATAGTGCATATGTGCAGGTAAGAGGACCCTGCAGGAGTCAGGGCTCCTCCTTATGTGTCCTGATTAATCTCAAGTTGACATTCTTGGCAGCAAGTGCCTTTACCCAATGAGCCATCTTGCCGGCCCCCCCGGTTTTCTGTGTGGGTGCTAGTGATCTGGTGTCCCGCCTTCGTGCCTGCACAGCAAGTGCCTCACCCACTGGGCCACACTCCAGAGAGTAACCGACATTAATAAGATTCTCGGGCCTTCCAAGCCCTCCTTTTTCCTTTGTGGTGAGCAAGTCTAGCGTACTGGCCTGACTCCTTTCTTTTAAGACATTATTATTTTATTTCGTGTGTATGGGTGTTTTGCCTGCAGGTATGTCTGTGTATTCTGTGTGTGCCTGGTGCCTACAGAGGACGTTGGATCCCCTGGGACTGGAATTATAGACATGTGGGTGTTGGGAATCAAATTGGGATCCTCTAGAAGAGCAACCAGTGCTTTTAACTGAGTTACCTCTCCAGCCCCAAGTGGGCCTGCCTCTTGTACTTGCTGGCATATATGTATGCAGGATGCATGTGTGTATGTGTGTAAGATACCAGTGGGTGTGTTTGTCTACATGTGTGCATTTGTGTTAAGACAGGTTGATGTAGCTTCTTGTGTTCCCAGGGGACTTCAGACGCAGAGAGAGCCCTTGCTGTGGCCAGGCTTGTGTAAGTTCTTCCCTCCTTTGGGAATGCCTTGTCTCTTCTGTCAGCTGTGAGACCTTAATTCACTAGCAGCCCATCTGTTGCTTCCTAGCACCCTACTTCTGTTTTCAGGTGAAGGGTATTGGCCTCAGAAGGCTGGCCTGGGGCTTTTGTATCCCCACTATGCTTATATCCCAGAGATTCTCTATATTGACCCTCATTTTAGTGTTTATTCATGGGTTTCCCTTTCTAGGAATTCTGGGAGTCCTGAATTTTTAACCATCATGAAATATAGATTAGATGCACTCCTTCCTGAGCTAACAGTCAGGAGAATGCATGGTTAAAGCGGTGGCCTTTGGATTTAAAGCAGAGCTTAGTTGGAATTCCGGCCTTGCTGTTTGCTAACCGTGTGAATCATTGAGAACTTGGCTCTTATGTGTAAAATGACGCCTGTCAACCTCTGGCATTACAGGAAACAGCGAAGGAAATGATGAATGTCACGTCTTTCAGCATGTGGCACACATGAGTGCTTCGTATTAGCTCTTGTTCTTGATGACAGTGAGAGTCAGAAAGACTCAGGCCTTAATTGCTGCATGTCACTGACTGTTAGAAACCGGTGGATGAGGCGAGGATCCTTTGCGTATCGTGGGGTTGTTTGGAGTAAACCAATTATGCAGCTCAGGAAAGGAAGCCAGTTAACACAACCACCAGCAGTTCCTCCTCCTCTTCCTCTTTTCCTATCTTATGTAGCCCATAATGACCTCAAACATGTGATCCTCCTGCCTCCACTTTCTGAGTGCTGGGATTACATGTGTGTGCCGTGCCTGGCTCAGCTCCCTAACGTTCATGGAAGACATGCTCTGGCAATGGACTCTGTGCTCGTGTCTCTGCTCTACACTGACAAGTAGTCTCCGCTAGCCCAGTTGAGCGCTAGTCCTAGGACAGAGTTCAGAGTCACTCAGTACTTGAAATACCTGACCCGACCCTCAGAGCAGTGAGGTCCTTTGTGTTTGTTGTGTCTTTCTTCTGAAACTGCTCAGATGAGACAGAGCACAGTTTGGGGATGGGCATCTTTCCTGATTTTCAGCTTCTGTCATTAGGAATTAGTGTGTTTCACAGGCCCAGGAGGCCCAGGAGGCCCAGGAGGCTCAGGAGCACAGAACCCCTTCCCTTTCATCTACTTTCTTCCCTCAGGTAGAATGTTTATTACCTTTTCTCCTTCATGTTTTTCCAGAGAAAATGATGTAGCTGGTATTGACGTCAACATGGGCTGTCCAAAAGAATATTCCACTAAGGTAAAATGATTTCTTTATATTCCTGATGTGGCTGACGAGGTATGACAGGCATGACAGCCACGTGTAGTGCCTAGCTCTGGGCTAGAGCCTGGGCTGGATAAGGATGCTCAAAGGGGTGTGACTAGGCCAGGTGTGATGGCACACACTTGTAATCCAAACTGGAAAGGCCAGGGCAGGGGGAGGATGAGTTGGAGGTTAGCCTGAGCTACAGGATGACCTTGAACTTCTGATCTACCAGTTTTATGAGGTATGGGGATTAAACCCAGGACTTCAAGTATGCTTAGCAAGCATTCCACCAAACAAGCTACAACCCTAGCTCCCACACTTCATCCTCAGTGAGTTCAGAGTTTCGCAGATCCAGATCCTGTGGGTTGGAAAGCTGACTCGGTAGGGGCAGTGCTTGCCACATAGGCCTGATGACATGAATTCAGTCTCTGAATCCACTGTGGACGGAGACAGTCAGCTCCTACAAGCTGTCCTCAGACCTCCACGCGTGTGCTGTGGCATGCGTGTGCTCCTCCCCACACACCACAACACACACAGCAACAGCACCTAGAATGAAATTTATGTCCACCCTCCTTCTAGGGCTACAGAGAAAGCTCAGTGAGGAGCTGTTCTCCTGGGGAACCTCACTCCACTTGGGCACCCGAGCCAAGCAGTTCATAACCACCTGTAACTCCAGCTCTAAGAGATCTGAACCCTTCTCCTGGGCTCTGAGGTCCTGCCTACACATATGGCGTACATATACACAGACACATACATACTCTAAAAGTCCCCTCTTTATTCCCCACCTTTAATCTATTAGCCTAACTCATAGCAGCTAAGTGTGGCTTACAACTGTAATCTCAGCACTCAGGCTGAGGCAGGAGGATTGAACTCATCTAGAGTTATGTAACATGATCCTGTACCAACAAAACACAACACAAAGTAACTCATACTACTGTCTAATACTTCAGAGATATAGACAGTTACGGGGAAAAAAGCAGGAAGTATATTGGCTAATAATCCTGTCATCAAGAGACAAGCATTGGCCAGAGTGACTGCTTGGTAGGTAAGGGCTCTAGTTGCTGAGCCTGACACCTGAGCTTAGACCGTACAACCCACTTAGTGGGAGGGGAGAACTTACACTGTAAGTTGTCACACGCGCACACGCGCACACACGCACGCACACACACGCGCGCACGCACGCACGCACGCACACACACACATATGTAAATATTAAAAAGTTTAAAAAGAGATAGAGAAAACCTTTGCTGTCATTGTTGAACTTTAAGTTGCTCTGTGAGTTGGTGGTTTTCATTTGCTGAGCTTTTTTTTTTTTTTTGACACAGGAATATCTATGAAGTACAAGCTAGCTTTGAGCTCACCACTATGTAGCCAAGGCAGGTCTCAAACTTTTTTCTTTTTTTAAGGTTTTTTGAGACAGGGTTTTTCTGTGTAGCTCTGGCTGTCCTGGAGCTTGCTCTCTAGACCAGACTGGCCTCAAGCTCAGAAGTCCACCTGCCTCTGACTCTTGAGTACAAGTGCCATGTGCTTAGATGGACTTCTTATTTTAAGGGCACAGTAAATGGTGGTCTCAGACTGTTTTGCCCCTGAGGTCTCTATGGGGATGTGAAGTCATAAAAAATAAATTTTGCAGTGTCCATTTCTAGATGGATACATGGTTTTGTAAAAATGGTCAGAGTGGCGGTTTTTAGGTCCTCCACATTCCGATTCCTGATGGGATCTGCGGTGTGCACAGGCAGTGCTGCCTTCCCATGTGGTTAGGACAATGCTGGTTTTCTGTGGACCGTGGCTACCTTCCTTGTTGCTACACTGTGTTGCCACACTGTGGTTGGGACCATCCCCCTTCAATCGTAAGAAGACCTTCTGTGTGCTTCTCCTTAGGGAGGGATGGGAGCTGCTCTGCTGTCAGACCCTGACAAGATCGAGAAGGTAAGCGGCAGCAAGGTTCTCAAACACGCCATGGGTTAGAATTGCCTAAAATGTCTCTCACCCTGTTCCAGATTTGCCGAAGTCAGCCTAGATTCTCTATTGAGACCTGAAGAAAAAAAAAGTTTTAAAATTTATTTATTTTTATGTGTTATGGATGTTTTGCCTGCATATATGTGTCTACCAGGTACATGCAGTGCCTGAAGAGATCACTGGGTCCCCTGGAGCTGGAGTTACAGTCAGCTGTCAGCTATATGATGTGGGTGCTGGGATTGAACTTGGGTCCTCTGCAAAAGCATGATACACTCTTAACTGCTGAAAATCTCTCCAGCCCTGGCCTGGAGATTTTTAAAAAGTCATTTCGATATGCATCTAGATTTAGGAACCCTTCGGTCAGCCTTCGGTGCCTCTGAGTTCTATAAAAACTGTAGCCAGGGACATGTCACCTGAGAACTCTGTCTCTCTCTGAGACAGAGTCTCCTTGTGTGGCCCGTGCTGGTCTCAGCCTCCTAACTCAGGTCGCCCCCGTGTCAGCGCTGTGCACCAGTTGCTCTTTGTTGCTGTGATGAACACTGTGGCTACTTGAAGAAGGAAGAGTTGTTGGGCTGATAGCCAGAGGCATGAGTCCACTGTGGCAGGAGGCACGGAAGCAAGCTGGTAGGAGCAGGAAGCTGAGAGATCGCATCTTTGACTACAAATTTGTATCTGAGAGAATGAGCAAGGAAGTGGTGTAGGCTTCTAACTCTCAAGGCCTGTCTTCTTTCTCCCAGCAATGCTGTTCCACCCATAACCCCTCCAGACAGCGCCACTAACTGGGGGCCAAGTGTAAGTGCACAAGCCTATGGGGGACATTCTCATTTAAACCACTGCATACCATCAGACCAAAAGTATTAAACTAAAAACCCAAACTATACAGACAAGCAAAAAACAAAAACCTAAAAATGAAATTCAAACAGCCAAAAATAGAATTTGATGTACTTGAAATCCCAGCAATTAGGAGGGGAGACAGGACCATCAGGAGTTCAAGGCCAGGCTGGAATATATAAGACCCTGTTTCAAAACACCAAAAACAGAGCACAGAAAGGCAAATTGCTTAAGGTCCTGTTCCAAATATGTGGCAGCCAGCCAGCTTCAGAGCTATAGTTCTGTGACTTCTAACCACAGCGTTAGTGCCCCTTCTCAGCGACACCTGCGCTAAAGGCGATTGTGGTGGCTCCTAAACTTGTAGCCACCGTTCAGTAACCACTTGCAGCCAGACGCCCTGTGCAGAATGGAGTGCCCAATGGGTCTCACAGCGTCTTCCACACTGAGTGGAGGTGCCTCAAAGGAGGTTAGGGTTCGGGTGTGTGCACGGGCATTTTCAGTGGTGTAAGCTGTGTTCCTGCCCCGCTCAGATGAGGCACATTTGTCAAGAGGCAGCAGGGACGCACGCCATCTCAGAAGCTTAGTTCATCCTGCACAGTCGCAGGGCCAGCTTGGACTAGCAAGTGGGGTTGGTTTATCTCATGAAGGAGGTTGCAGGCTTCCACAGTGAAGTTAGATGTGACCTGGGCACATGAGCAGGATTCATTTCAGGCCCACACTGCTGGCCAGCTGGGCACTGGCTGAGAGCTTTGTGTGGACTTTGAAAGTTTTCTCAAAGATGCTCACATAGGGTCAGAAAAAAAAACTTTGGAAATACATGGTGATGGTAGCTGTACCATACTGTGAATGTAACTGAGTTACACTTAACAGTGTTTACGCCAGGAGTGGTGGCACACACCTTTAATCCCAGCACTTAGAGAGGGGAGCAGAGACAGCTGGATCTCTCAGTTCTAGGCCAGCGTGGTCTACAGAGCAAATTCCAGGACAGCCAGGGCTACACCGAGAAACCTTGTCTCAAAAAATAAAATAAATCAAAACAAAAAAGGTAATAGACACTTAGAATCTCAACCAGTACTCAAGAGGCCAAGGCAGGAGGATTGTGAGTTTGAGGGCATCCTGCACGATGCGAGTGAGTCCTGGCCATCTGGGATATATAGTGAGGCCCCGCCTCCAAAACCAAGAAGCTGGGGGTGAGGCAAAGAGCTTACAGTAGCCAATAGCTAGCTAGATTTATTTATTTCTTCCTTCCTTCCTTTCTTTCTTTCTTTCTTTTTCTTCCTTTCCTTCCTTCCTTCCTTCTCTTTTTTTCTTTCCTTTTCCTTCCTTCCTTTCTTTTCTCTCTCTTTTCCTTCTGTTTTCTCTCTCTCTCTCTCTCTCTCTCTCTCTCTCTCTTCCTGAGAGGGGATCTTACATACTCCAGGCTGGCCAGTGGCTCTGGCAAGGTGAGCCTGCCTGTGGGGGACTGCTGCTCCCCTACTCAGATCTGGGTTTTCATCTCAGGCCCTGTCCCCCCTCTAGCAGGGACATTTGGCATGATTTAGATCTGAACAGTGGGGTGTCCAGAGAGTCTCATGCTTCCGCCTGGCGATAAGACAGGCTCAGGTTGCCCGTTCCTCCCAGCGAGCGGCTAGATCTTTCACTTCCGTGGTTTCCTTCCTGGTCTTTAATGTACATGTGAACAGAAATACTAAAAAGCAAGTGCCCAGGGCTACAAGAATAAATCAAAAGGAAGCTCTCTAAAACTGAATAATATCAAACTAGTTATTATTTTGTTATCACATTTCCAAGGGTTCAAAGTAAGCCCTTGCAAGGGAGCCTTCTAGAGATGCCGATGTGAACCAGAGGTGTTGGACTGGTGTGAGATTCATTATCTGTTTATTGATTTGTGTATTTATCTTGAGACAGTGTCTCTTGTAGTCTGGGCTGCCTTCTACTCCTTATGTAGTCAAGAATGACCTTGAACTCCTGTTCCTCCTGCCTCTGCCTCCCAAGGACTGAGGCATGTGCCACCATGCCTAGCTAGATTGAGAATTTGTATGCTGTACCCTCATGGGCCTGGCAGTCCCCTTCCTTAAAGCACGAGTGCCCCTTGTGCCCACAAGTGCCCCAGGACGACTCTGGGCATCAGGTCTCATTTGCTGTCTAAAGCACTTGGAGAGTGTCATTCCTGCCTGGCCAGCAAGGGAGGGTCTTGCTGGTGAACTGTCGCCTTTCAGCGGTTTCCTGGCCTGATGTCTTGAGTGGGCCTGCCTCAGCTCTTAGATAAGGCCTGTTCTGCTGTAATGGGCTATCTGTTGCCCCATCTGTTTAGAATCAAGATAATGCAAGCATTCGTGCTATCTGGTAGCTGCTGCCTTGGCGGCACCTATTGGTCAGAGATCCAGTACATGGACCACCTTCCCTCCCCTGAGCCTGGTCTGAATTCTTCTCTTCCTCCTCCTCCTCCTCCTCCTCCTCCTCCCCCTCCCCCTCCCCCTCCCCCTCCCCCTCCTCCTCCCCCTCCCCCTCCTCCTCCTCATCCCTCTTCTTCTTTTTTTTTTTTGATTTTTCGAGACAGGGTTTCTCCGTTGTAACTCTGGCTGTCCTGAAACTCACTCCGTAGACCAGGCTAGCCTCAAACTCACAGAGATGCATCTGCCTCTGCCTCACGAGTGCTGGGATTAAAGGTGTGTGTGCATGCACATACCACCATGGCCCAGCAAGCCTGAATTTTTTTGATGTAAGAATATAGCAACGCCGCAGACATTCACTTGTATTTTGTCATTCCTGTCTTTCCTGGTCTCTGGTTCTCATGCTGCTCTGTCATACTACCTACCTCCTTGACTCTTTCCTGTTGACTTCTTAATCTTTCTTTGCAACCTTTTCTAGTTGTTGTATAAGAAGCATTTAGAAACATGTGAATGTGATATATTTTCCTTTTCTGTTTGTATAGCTGACTTCTCAAAAGGGAAGAATTCCTGAGAACAGGGCTTAGGCCCTTAAAAACCCTCCTGTTCTCATTTTATAGTTCTTGGGATAGCACTCAGAGAATAGGCCTTTTTCTCAGAAAAGAAGCTGTCAGTCATGTGTTCATAAGCAGGACTAGGCCCCAGGATTACTGAGTGTGTTGGGCAATGATTTTGAAAACACGGGTTTTTAAGCCCTGTCCCTAGAGACTCTTTCAGGAAATAATGTGGTAGGATCTAAGAGTCTGTGTTACTTAAGCTCTCAGGTAATTCCGATATTCCACACAGGACCACATGCAGATCTGTTCACTCACTTGTTCGTCCAGTGTATCTAGTGTGTGCGTGTGTGCATGCTTTTGTGAACCAGGCAGGGATTTGCTAGTGTTAGGATTTCAGCATAGAGCAGAGGCAGAGTCCTTGCCCCATGGAGCTTACATGTAAATACACACAACAGACAGAAGCAAGTATTCTTGCATGCACACACTGTTCTACTGGTATGCGCGGGTCTTGTGGTCGTTAACTAGTGCAAGCAGTGTGGTGGGTTGTCCCAGAAGGCCTAGATGTTCCTGTCTACTCCCCTTTGCAGATCCTCAGGACTCTTGTTAAAGGAACGCATAGGCCTGTGACCTGTAAAATCCGAATCCTGCCCTCGGTAAGGACTTTTCTCTCAGGTGGTGTTGGATCTGGTGGTGGAACTAAGCCTGTTATAGGAGTCAGCAGTCCTTCCTTGGGTCCTTAATGACCCTGTGCTGCACTCTTCCCCAGCTAGAAGATACGCTGAGCCTTGTGAAGCGGATAGAGAGGACTGGCGTTTCAGCCATTGCAGTTCACGGGAGGTGAGTGGTTCCCCTCCTAGTGATTGGCAGGCACCCTGACGATCCCGCCACAGACCGTGTGATAGACGCTTCTCTGTGTACTTAGCCCACCTCTGCCTGCTCTCTGAGAGCTCTGATAGTTCTCTGTGGATCCAGTGAGCATTAACTCTGCATGGGCTTGCGTTTCTTCATTCACTGAGTACCTTCTGATGGTACTCACAGCTCCAAACGTTAGGAGCACAGCGGAAGAAGAGGCCCTGCCTGCAGGTGTGTAAGTGGCAGAGGTGGTGCGACTTATGCTTGTGATCGCTTAAAATCATACCACAGAGCCAGGAAGTGGAGGAGTTAGAATTTTGGATCTTGTTCATCCATCCATCCCTCCTTCCTTTTTTTTCTTTTCTTTTTTAAGTGCTAGGAACTAAATCCAGTGTCTTGTACATGCTTGGTAAGTGCTTTACCACCGGGGTACATCCCCAGTCCGTTTTCTGTTTTTGGTTTGGTCTTGTTATCTCATAGAGCCCGGACTGGCTACAAACTTGATACATAGCTGAGGCTGGCCTTGAAGCCCTGATCTGTTGTGGAAGTTTATTTTTAGTTAATTTAAAATAATTGTTTTTGTGCATGTTGGAAAAAGGGATGCATAGGCCTTGGCATTTTGTGTTGTTTTCAGGTGTTGGGTCTCTGTGGGGATGTTTGATTGGTAATGATCCGCACCTGAGGAGTTCTGAATCAAAAACACCTGAGCTGAGAGCTCAGGGTTCCATTGTTCCGGACAGCTCTTGCCAGGATGGTGGTTCCCTCTGCTGAGGTCTGGCAGGGCTTGCACCTATGAAAAGTGTCTCCTTGTCTCCCTTGCTGAGCCTCCCCCATAGGTGTACTGCTGCACTGATCCTCTTGCCTTTACCTCCTAAGTGTGGGATTATAGCCATTTACCACTATAGCCTACTCTTTCCCTTTTTTGGAGACAGGGGTTCACTATACAACCTTGGCTGGCCTGAACCTTCAGCCCTTCTGCCTTAGCCTCCCAAGTGCTGGGATTACAGGCATGAGCCACCACACCCCCTGGCTGTCATTTTTACCCCACTTCATTGAGCACTGGCTTCTCCCTGCAATGACCCCGAGCAGATGGCTGTTCTTTTAAAGGCACTGCCTTTCTTGCCTGCCCTTGTTAGACTGCCAGCTGTCCCAATGTCTGCTTTAAACAGTTCTTATATCTGTAGCTCATGTGTTCTTTATTGGGAACTGAGTCTTTTTTAAGATTTATTTATTTTTAAACATGTATATATGTATGGCTGTGTGTCTCAGTGCAGGTGCTTGCAGAGTCCAGAAAAAGTGTTGGGTCCCCTGGAGCTGGAGTTCCAGGGTTGTGAGCTGCTTGCTGTGGGCGCTGGGGACTGAATTTGTGCCCTTATAAGAGTGGTGCGCGCTCTTAACTGCCGAGCCGTCTCTCCAGCCCTGTGTGTATGTCTACTATACATATACTACAGTATCCTACACATATACTGTGCATACATGTGTGTATGGGAGGGCCGCTTTCACTGGCAGCTCTGACTGGGCCAAATCTCAGCATGTAGCCCAAGCTGACCTTGGATTCATGGCAGTCCTCTTGTCTCAGTTTTCCAGGTGCTGGATTATAGGCATGAGCACTGGGGCCTGCTGAGCCGAGGCGTTTCCGAAGGCTGCTCTCTATTTCCTTCTCACACTTGCCCCCGTGCCTAGCATACCCTTTTGTACTGAACCCTGATTAATAGACTTTGGCTGACATTCTTTTTTATTTTTTTTAAACATTTTTTTCAAGATTGATTTATTCATGTGAGTACTCTTATCTGCATGTACACCTGCATGCCAGAAGAGGGCATCAGACCCCATTATAGATGGCTGTGAGCAACCATGTGGTTGCTGGGAATTGAACTCAGGACCTCTGGAAGAGCAGTCAGTGCCATCTCTCCAGCCCCGTGGCTGACATTCTTTTGGTGGGGAGCTCAGGGGTTTTACAGGAATAGCCCAGTTGCTGGTTATGCCTGTTACTACATTTTGGGGTGTGCCCTGAACAACAACACACAAAACAGTAAAGTAGAGCTGCTTGGATTGAAGGGGGGTGGGGGTGGGGGGGTTGGAAGTGACTGGTGCACACATACACATTTCCCTGTATTCCTTGCTGAGACAGTGAGCTTTAGACTCAACAGCTTGATGTCAGGCCTCAGTTCTGCAGCCTTGGAAATCACTTAACCCCTCTGACTGACATGGTCCTCATTTGGCAGTTGGTATAATTTCTGCTTCACAGTTATTTTGAAACTTTATGAGATTGCAAACAGTATTAAGGAAACTTAACTTTGCCCAGAAGTGGTAGGCAATTAGAATACAGATTTGGGAGAGTTTAAAGAAGGGCTTCCTGACAACAGAAATTCAGCAATGCAGCTGTTTAGTATAGTGTAAATTGGCCACTGGGGGTGTAAGGAGTTGGAGGTGAAAGCTGGGTTGGCAGGCTCCTCTAGGAATCAAAGACTGCAGCACAGAAGCTATGCTCAGGCACGAGCTGGTCATTCGCCTCTTTGTCTTCACACATTGCTGGGTCAGGCATTGCTGTAGCATACCTGAGGTTTGCTTACTCATACACAGGAACATTTTGCTATTGACCTTGGTAGGAAGGGGCCCTGGGTTGTGTCCTGCCTCCCCGTGGCTTATCGTGACAGTCATGGTCTGTAGTCTGCTCTGGTGGCTCCTGGAACAGACGGCCTACCCTGTGTCAGGTGCTTCTCCCGAAGATCAGCTGTGCAGCTTGGCCTCAGCATGGGCAGCTGTGTGGGAGTGGCCAGTCTGAGCAGTGGCAGCTGTCCCAGGTCCCTGGGGAAGGGCAGGGCGGTGACTGTAGGGCAGCACTTTTGTGACACTGTCTCTTATTTCCGGCAGAGACGAGGGGAAGACGGGAAAGCAGTGTGACCTTGGGAACCAGGCAGTGTGACCTTGGGAACCAGGCTACCACATCGTCCTCTGCAGCTATGCCCGTCTTCAGGCTCCTGGGAACTAGGCTTAACCCTCTCACTCTCCTGCCCTTTAGGATAGATTCTCCCGAAGAGGTCAGGGAGGCCATTCCCAGCAACCTGTGCCAGACAGCTGTCTGATCTGCTTGAGGTTCAGTAGGAAGGACAGCAGGATTTCGGGAACCATATGGTCTTTGGCCCTCAGCCCCCAGGCCCCACCTCTTTCTTTATCTTCAAGGAATCGGGAGGAAAGGCCTCAGCACCCTGTCAGCTGTGACGTTATAAGAGCCATCGCTGAAGCCCTCTCCATTCCTGTCATAGCCAAGTAAGCGCCTGCTCTTACTCACCCACCTTCTGTCCACCTCAGACAAGATGCGTGCATAGGAGTTCCAGGACAGGGGAGACCCTGTCTTAAAACAAGCAAACAAAAACCCCATACAAAACAAACACAAGGTTGGCAAGTTTGCTTAGCAGTTAAAGGTGTCTGACACCAAGCCTGATGATCTGAGTTCAATCCCCGAGAGAACTGAATCCTGCAACTTGTCACCTGACCTCCATGTGGGTCACATCTTATATCTCTCCCATCCCCAACCAACCAAATAAATGTAAAAAAAAAAAAAAAAAAAAAAAAAAAAAATCCTTAAAAAAGTGACCCTGAAGAGGGCGTGGGGAAGTGGAGCAGAAATACAAAGTTAGGAATGAGGCTGACCCCGGGGTTCAGAGCTAGGGCAGCACAGAGGCTTGGGGAGCTTGGGAATTGAGAGCAGGGAAATCCTGAGGAAAGTCACTGTCACCTCAGTGGTCTCCCCACCCAGCATGCTTTTAGACTGGGTCTTTTTTTTTTTCTCCAGACAGGGTTTCTCTGTTAACCCTGGCTGTCCTGGAACTCACTCTGTAGACCAGGCTGGCCTCAAACTCACAGAGATCCACCTGCCTCTGCCTCCCAAGTGCTGGGATTAGAGGCACGCGCCACCATGGCCCAGCATTAGACAGTGTCTTAATATGTAGCTCTGTGCTGTTCCAGAACTGGGTACATAGCCCAGGCTCGCATTGAACTCATAGTCCCTCTGCCTTAACCTCCTGGGTGCTGGGATTGTACATGTATATCACTGTGCTAACTAATATCTTAGTTTTAGTCCTGTATCTTCAAATGTTGTCTGCCTTTGGCCACTGTTTTGGGTAGTAGAGAAGAAAATAAAATTACTAAAATATGTCTTCTATGCTAACACGGTTCAGGCTATTTTATGTGTATTACTTTGTGCTCTTCACTTAATGTGGTATGCTTTATAATCACCTTGCAAGAGACTTGGCTAAAGCCATACTGACAGTGAATGGCAGATCTGGAAATCACCTTTTCTAGAAGTACTGGTAGGTTCCACTACAGGATTCTTCCAAACCACCTGTTGCTTTCTAGTGGAGGGTCTCACGACCACATCCAGCAACATTTGGACATAGAGGACTTCAGACAGGCCACAGCTGCCTCTTCAGTGATGGTGGCTCGAGCAGCCATGTGGAACCCCTCTATCTTCCTCAAGGATGGTCTTCGTCCCCTGGAGGAAGTCATGCAGAGATACATCAGATACGTGAGTCTTTGCCTTTTTCTTTCTTTTACTTTTTAGCTTTCACATAAAGTCTCGTAGCCCAGACCGACTTCTAATGCCTTACTCTCCTGCCTCTGCCTCCTAGTGTTGGGATTACAGGCATGTGCCACCAGCTTGAGAACCAGTTTCTTCTTGCTATAAGTGTGGTTGTTTGCTAAAGGATTTTTTTTTTTATGGGACACTGGGATTCTACATGGGCAGAAACAGTGAGTTGTCCTCAAGGTTCAGTGAGTTGGATCTAAGCAGAAGTTCCAGCCCTCTCCCAGGGACGTCGTCCACCCTCCTTTCCGGTCCCAAGTCTCACTAATGCCTGGGGTTACCTATGCTCCCCCAAGTTGTGGTGCTTGGGTGTTTCCGTGACCACTGTTAAGCTGGGGTGGTAGCACCCTCCCACCAGCTTCTGCCAGAGCCTCCCTTCCCCAGTGCTCTGGCCCTCGCTCTCTTGGTTCTGGGTGAACTGGTGGGTAATTTGGTGACTACTCTTCAGCAGTCTAAGTCAGCCACGGACAAAGGGCTCCTCTGGATACCTGGCAAGCGTGTGGCAGAGAAGCCACGTTCAGCAGTGCTGAGCCTCTTTACTAGGGGAAAGGCGGTGCTATCTCTCTTGCTCAGCCATCCTTGGGCAGCTTTCAAGAGGGTGTGTTGTCAGGAAAAGGGAGCAGCCTAAAGCATCAACAGGGATGCTTCTGGGCTGACCAGGTACTTTGATGGGACACTAAGAAAAACTAAGACCATCAACGAATGAAATATTTCAAAGCTGCAAAGTACCCCTTCTATACAGCCTAGAAGAGACTCTGCAACAGTGTGGGGTGAGTGCTCGGCAGGGGCCTGGAGGCCTTTACCTACTGCTACTCTCCTGCCCTGGCCCTAGCCATGCGAGTGTCCGTGGTACTGTTTCTGGGTAGGTCATCTTGCTTCCCTGGGCCCCACTTCTCAGGCTGTAGGGTAAGGTGACAGCTATACTTACCTGTGTACAGATACACAGATTGGTAAGTAATATGTGTGAGCACGCTTAGTAGATGGGGCTGTGCCCCACCCATGTAGGGAACGTTGGAGAGGGGTTAGTCAGGATATGGTTGATCCTGGTTGTAAGAAACAGAAAGCCCACGCCTATCCTAGGACTAGATTTGCCCTGCTAAATTTTGGAGTGTTCTTTCTCCCTGCCCGGTGATGCTGAGCATTAGGCTCTGTGGTGGCTGGTGGTGGCTGAGCCTGGGCTGGTTCCTTACACTTCTGTCCTTCGGTCAGGTGTCTAGGTGGCTATGCTGTGGAACATAAGCCTTAGTTTGACCCTGAAACTTTGTATGACAGCAGAAGGAATGGATGGCAGGGTGGAGGTTGTTCTGTGGAGTCAGTCACATGGACTTGGGTATAAGGATGCTTCTAATGCCCACTCAGAGCCCCATTCCTTCCTGCTGGAAGCTAGCGCAGACCTCACCATGTGCTGGGAAAGGGTGGGCTCATGCTAGTTCTCCCCTCAGGCGGTGCAGTATGACAACCACTACACCAACACCAAGTACTGCTTGTGCCAGATGCTTCGGGAACAGCTGGAGTCGCCCCAGGGAAGGTTGCTCCACGCTGCCCAATCTTCCCAGGAAATCTGGTAAGAGTACAGTAGTCTATCCATCTGTTCTCGCAGACTTGACCCAGACTTGACCTTCATCCCTAAGCTTCTTTTGCTGAAGGACCAGGGAAACAACTTGTGGGTGTGTATACACAGGAGTGGGTGGGACAGCGTGGCTGTGTAGAAGGGGTACTTTGCAGCTTTGAAACATTTCATTCGTTGATGGTCTTAGTAGCAGATTTGGTAGCTAGGGTACTGTTAGAATGGAGGAATGCAAAAGATAGGCCTGGGCATTCCTGAGGAAGACTTTTTTTATTAATGGGCTTTTTGCATGCCAGGCTAATAAAACCAAGCGATCGAGAGACAGGGCTTTAGAATGGAGCCCTTGTCTACGTCCACTACACTGGTCAGAGAAGCTACCTCTTGGTCCTTCAGATCTAGTACAGCTTTAGATCAGGTGGTTAACACCTGGAGTTCCTCAGTAGCTTACCCTCCTTCAGCTTCCTGTTTACTGTCACCGTAATTCACTTTTGGTCTTTTCTCCTCACATTGGCTGGCTGTACCTTCCTCCCTCTAAGGCTTTCTGAATCATACTTGCCTTCAGGGATCCGTGTGCAGGTTTCTTGTTTTTTTCTAGAAGGGAAAGCTCTTCCAGAAGTCTCCTTCCACTCTTGTCTTGAACTGCTGAGTCTGCCCATATCCCGTACAGGTCCAGCAGCTGACCATGAGTGTTTTGTGAATTCCAGAAGAGCATGTGACTCTAGAGCTCTGAGAGGTTCAGATTAGGTTCATGGTAACCTCCAGCAGTGAGGAGTCAGTCAGTCCTCGGGCCTTTGTCTCTTTCTCCTGTGGGCCCACGTGACCATGATACTTTGTCCATCCCAGTTGTTGAATCAGTATAGGTCAGATTTGCCCTGGCTGGCTGGTTGGATATGTCCATCTGTGTGTGGTCATCCTTGGGAAAGAGCTGAGGATGGTGGGGGTGTCCTCTGGAACCTCTTCTCCCCAGCCCAATCTCCTCCAGTGTTAACACTGCAAGGTTCAAATTCATTCTCTACTTTCCAGTGTAGGCAGATGCCAGGGTATGTAGGAAAACCTTCTGTTGGTCAGAGCCTGGGAGAGTTTTGATGGACGTGGTGCAGAGTTTCTTGGTGGTAGGGTCCTGCAGTGCTCTGTATGCTGCCCCGCTAAAGTTTCTATCCTGCTCCACCCCTTTCTTCATAGTGAGGCCTTTGGCCTTGGTACCTTCTATGAGGAGACCATTCGGGAGCTAGATGCCCGGCGAGCTGACCTCTTGGCCAAGAATCCAGAGGCCATTGAGCCAGCTGAAGACACCTCTGGCATCATTAAGATGGCTATCAGGTTTGACCGGTAGGTTTCCAGTATATTCGAGGGCCTGTTGCCTTGGGGATTTAGTGTCTGTTATATGTTAATAATGTCAAACTTAGGGACTAAGGTCTCCTTAGTGAAGATACTTGTTCTCAGTTTTCAGTTTCCCAAGAAGGTGCTTTTCATTACTGTTTTTGCTGTTGTTGTTTTGTTTTGTTTTGTTTTGTTTTTCTAAGACAGGTTCTCTCTACATAGCCCTGGATGTTTTAGAACTCATTATGTAGACCAGGCTGGCCTTGAACTCATAGAGATCTGCCTGCCTCTGCCTCTGGAGTGCTTGGGATTCAAGGCATGTGCCACAAGGCTTGGTTACTGTATTTTTTTAAGGCAGGGCCTCATGTAGCCCAGAATGACCTTGAACCTACTGTGTAGCTATTGATGACCTTGAACTCCTGATCCTCTTGCCCCCAAAGAAAAGGTGCTTTCATGGAAGATGGTCCCTGAAAACCCAGGCAGCACTGATGGGGGCGTATTTTTGTAAGACAGCCAGAACTGAACTTCAATTATTTCCTGACCTACTCCCTTCTACAACTCAGGACAGGGAGAGAGATCTTTTGTTCCTCAAAGTTTGTGCTTTTCCCCTGTAGCTCCTCAGTGGTTGTAGGAACCTTGCCTATACTTGGCCCTGCACCCCGGCTTACACTCCTGCCCCCCACCAGCCAGTGGTGCCCTCTCCAGGCAGAAGTGGCTTCAGTCTGATCTTGTCTCACACTGTGACTCAGCTCTGAATGGTGCTCTCATTCTTGTCCTCTGCCATCTGGGTCTGAGCCTTCTCTAGTCTCCAGACCAGACCGAGGAGCCAGTCTTATCTGGCAAGGGCTTGAGGTGGGCTGTGAGAGCAGCTGGGCAGTCATATGCCAGAGGGAGCTCCCAGTGGGAGTTGGAACATGTCCCTTTCATCCTGTCGCAGACTGACTGAAGCCAGAGTCCACTGTGTCTATAGCAGAGCGGATGACCTGACACTCGGCAGATGGAGCCATAGTGGGCACTAAGCCAGAGCTCTGAGGCCACTGCATGGCTGCCTCCACGCCCACCTCCACCCATCCCCTCAGATCTTGCCCTGAAAGGCAAAGTGAGCCTTCTTTGCTGGCTGTTGGAGGCTGTTTTCCAGGCTGCAGCTCTGGAAGCTAGGAGTTCTCACACATGCACTCCTTATTATTCGAAGCATTTAGAAACCCATCTTCCCTTTACATCAGTTCTCCGGTTCCTGTAGCACCTCCCAGTGGCTGATTGGTGGCTCTTGCTAAGGGAGAGAGTAGAAATGGTGAATAGGCCTTAACTGTTTCTCCTCCTTTCCCTAGGAGAGCATACCCACCCCAAGTTACCCCCAAGATGTGCCTGCTGGAATGGTGTCGGAGAGAGAAGTTGCCACAGCCTATGTATGAAACAGTGAGTTTTTCTGGCTGTTGTGTGTCCGACATCCAACCACAGTGCTTCCTGTTCTGGTATCATCTCTGGTATGAGTACACTCACAGCTCATATCCTCAGCTCCAGGCTGTATGGTTAGCGTCTGAATTTGCTTTCCATAGACGTGCATGAGTTGCTAGTAGTAGGGTCAGCTGCTGATAGCCCCTTGCCTCTGACCTCGGGCTGTGTCCAGCTCTGGAGGTATGTCTTTGGATCAGGCTTCAGCCAGTAGGGCACAGAATTATGCCTGCACATAGGGCCTGGGGCGGAGACCTCGAGAAGTCCTGCTTCACTTCCTGTGGTCCCTGTGGCTGCTCTCTTTCCTGCTGTCCTTCTGGCCTCCAGGTTTACACTTTTGGGGCCTCGTGTCCCCTCTACCAGAGTGACTTTTGGAAAACAAATCTAATCTCTGTCTCTTTCATTCAAATTACCAGCTCCTCAGAACAGAGGACCCCATATACCTTGTTGTTTTATTGCTTCCACTCAGCCTTTTGCTCCAGCCACATCCCCCAACCCCTCCGCCAGATGTGCTCCTGCCCTTGTCCCTTCTCAGTCCCTCTCGATCTTGTGAACTCCTTTCTGGTGGGAACTGGCCCACATAGAAGTCAGTAGGCAGAGCCCCATAGTTGGGTGCAGATAAGGGTCCAATGGTCCTGTTTAGTTCAGTGACAGAACTGTCAATTTGCATAACTGCCTTTTCCCCTGAAAGATGCCATGGGTACTTTCTCATGGGCGGAGCATGTGCCCAGCCAGCCTTCGTTTGACTTCAGGTAGAAGTACTTCCCTTTGTTTCTGTGTTCTTTGTGTGATGAAGCAGGTGGCAGCCTACCCCGCTTCCTTTGTCCCTCTGCACCAGGTTCAACGACCTGTGGATCGCATGTTCTGCTCTGTTGTCACCGTCGCAGAGCAAAAGTATCAGTCCACCTTGTGGTAAGTTTCCCTCCGGATGGTGGACTGTTGGTGGGGGAGGGGTGGGAGTACGGGGTGTGAGGATGAGGACGCTGGTGACAGCCCTTAGCAGTTTTACAGAATCTCCTCAAAGGCTGTGTAGACTCGGTTCAAGGCTGAGGTCCTGCCGTTTACTTGCTTTATTAATCTTCGCTTCGTTTACCCAGGGACAAGTCCAAGAAACTGGCGGAGCAGACGGCAGCCATCGTCTGTCTGCGGAGTCGGGGCCTCCCGGAGGGCCGACTGGATGAGGAGAGTCCCTCCCTGAACAAGCGCAAGCGAGAGGCCGCTGACCAAGACTCTGGGGGCTCCAGAGTCCAGGAGCCAGGGCTACCTGGGGAAGTATGCAAGAAGCCATTTGTGACCCTGGGGAGTAGTGAAGAGAGTCTTTTGGAAGGCTGTTGACTGCTGCCCCTGCCCTGGTCGCCAGTGTGTGGGCCCGATGCAGTGGTGGTTATGGGTGCCGGGGCCCAAACCGGAAGCCACTGGACAGTGTGCTGGCCTGTGTCATGCAGAAGTTAGAGGCACTGGCCCAGGTCATCAGTCTGAAACAAGTGAATGTCCAAGAGTAATCCCTCTCGCAGGTCTGAATGGCTAAGCCAAGTTCCAGTGGCCTGAAAGTGTTTTTGAAAGCAAAGGTTTTCAGACCACACCTCTAACTTGACATTGGTACCGTGCAATAAACCCTGACTCTCACCCAAGGCCACCTGCTTCATCCTTGGACTTACACCCTGGCGTAATCGTTCTGCTTCTGCTCTCTGTGGAGAGCTGGAACTTTCCAGAGCATGCCTCCTGCATGTAGGCATAATGGATTTCTAGGGGCCACTGGGTTTTGGTGAAAGCAGGATAGGAACAAGAAAACTATGTTAATGATGGTGCTGATTATCAGCTCACTCTCCTGGCGAGCGGTTCTGTGTAATCTCAGGGAAAAACAAGGGTATCTGATACCCCAGTAAAGGGCCAACCTAGTGGAGTTGGGGGGGCCCTGATGAAGTGCCTGCTTGGGTCAGGGGACACCTGGGGGCTGTTGATGGCAGCAGTTGGCTTTTGTTAAGTGCAGCATTCACAGGTCACACTGTCCCCACCCCAGTCCCACCTGAGGGAAGGAAGTGGCAGATTCTCTTTAATTTCCTCCTGGCAATGAGAAGCAAACAAACAGCAGCTACCACGTTTATTGGGGCCTCCCCACTCCCCTGCTGGGAGGGGCAGCCTGACCAAAGGCCCCTGCCCTGCCCCACCCCCGCTTCCTCTGCTGTAAACAGGCTGTGTGACCTTCCTTTTGCTAGGCTATTTGGGGGGAGGATTCCCCTCTAGACCAAACCTGCCTTTCCCACAAGTCCCCTGGGACAGCTGCATGGCTCTATGGCAAGCTGCTCTAGGGGTCAAGCCTTGTGCCAACCTGCAGCCCCTGTCTGCCTGTGTCTGTAAAAGGTCTAGTGGAATAGGCTTTGCCTTTTCCATCGCCGCCCTCCCTGCCCTTCTTTGTTCAGAGTAGGATACCATACTCCCAGGGACCTCTCGGAGCCCCTGGCCTTTTGACCCTGAGTAACTCACTTCTTGTCATCTGCCTTGTAGAGGGACCAGTTGTCTTCTGCATGAGTGAGGCAGGCCCGTGACTACTGACCCTAGTGCTGTCAGAGTGGGGCCCCACTAAGGAGGAAGATAGTCTTGGTCTGATCTCAGTCATCAAGACTTAGAAAGTTTGTATCTGGGTTTGTCTGTTTCTACTAAACCTGTCTTAAAATCCCCCTTTAACTTTCCTCATACTTAGACTGGAAATAGGAAGATGGAGGCCCTGGAGGACCACTCCCTCCCAGGCGTACCAGAAGAGGGTTCTAGGGACCAAGCATCAAGTGCAGTCTAAATGGCCCTGGGCATTGATGTCAAGCTTCTTCTCCCACTAGTGTGGCTTTCCTGGGGAAACCCCTTCCCCAGCTAGGTCAGATTCATTTTCCCCACTACAGGAAGTAGAGTGCCACTAAGATTGCGGCTGCACTGAGGGGGAGGGGTGGGCAGAGCTCTGAGGACCCTGGGGAGAGGCTTGTAGCCAGCCAGTGACAGGGGTAGCCGGCAAAGATTCTGGTCGGACATGTTGGTCCTCATCCTTAGACAGTTAGCACTAGCATATTTCATGTTGTCTGCTTTGGACTCAGTGGCCTGCCCAGGATCTGGGACTGACTGACTGCCTGGTCAAGCCTAAAGACATTGTCTTCTCCCCATCTCCCCTTAGAATAATTCACTCAAGCATTCCCAACCCCTTCTTTGGTTAGTAGGAGGAGGAGCATCCGCCCATTCTTGTCATTGATTGAAGCCATCTCCTTGGGCCGACACATTCTGAGGGTCTTTTGACTTTCTCTTGTTTTAGGATAGAATTTTGTGCAGTCCAAGCTAGGCTTGAGAGTTATTATTTCCTTATACATATTTATGTATTTATTTATTATTGCTCTGTGTATTATGGGGGGACATGCATAGATAGAAGCTTGATTTGGGGACAATAAGGGGGGGCTCTAAGGCTTCAACTAATACAGGCTAAAGTCCTCCCAGATCCTGCTTTTTCTAGGACTGGTCTCTGAGACTGATGTCTGGACCAAGCCCAAACTCGTAGTCCAGCAGAAGACAGAGTGATGGGTGGTCTGGGTTCTCAGTACTCTGTGCTGACTCTAGCAACTAATGTTTTGAGGCTGTAGTCGGCTAGTCTTAACCTATCCACCCAAATTGGAAGCTGCTCAAGGGCTTTCCTCCATGGCCAGCATTGGCATGGAGGAAGAGAACAGACACAGCAAACTAAAGTAGAGTTTGGGGTGTGGGGAGGGGTGTACATGGCACAGAGAGAAAGAACTTCTAAACATGAAGGTTCCTGGTTTTCTCTAGTATGAAACAAAACTAAACCAAGTCTAGTATGGACTGGGTGAAGCTTTACCGTCCCATGGCTCTTAGGCATAGAAAAAGCTTCCACAGTAGAGTCTCAAACTCAGGCCTATGGCAACAGGTGAAAGAAAAGGGTTTCTCTTGATTCTCAGGCCTGGGCCATAATTAACACAGGATAGGGAAAGGGTCTACAGAGACCCCCACAGTATCTGTCTACTCTGAGGTTCTATCTACTATACTGGTCCTCCAGGCCAGATCTGCAGATGGAGAAGGCGATGAGCAAGAGCTTTGGGGATCAAATTTTGGCCCTAGCTGGGGAAGCAGTGGAAAGAATATGCATACTGGAGGGGAGCCTCTGTGTGTCTATGTGGGGGACCTTTATGGCCTACAGAAGTGGGTCTCAACCTGTGGGTAGAGACCCTTCTGAGGGTCAAATGGCCCGTTCACAGAGGTCGCCTATGACCACCATGCATATCTGATATTTACATTACTATTCCTAACAGTAGCAAAAGTACAGATAAGAGGTAGCAATGAAAGTAATTTTACAGTTGGGAGTCACCACAGTATGAGGAACTATATTAAAGGGTCATTGTAGTAGTACCTTGCCGTGTAGCAGGGAACCACCATGATGGCCAGTGACCTCTCACAGTGCCAAGCCTCAGTTGCTCTCCATGACCCCTTCATGCCTTCAAAATCAGTACCACCTGGGTAACTTTTACAGTAACAACTTTGGCTACCAGCATGAGATACAACACTGGCCATTTCTTGAAGACAGCTTCTGTGTGCTGACCCTGAGAAAGTACTTTCCAGATTTTAAGATAGAGTCTGATTTGCTGGAAAAATAACTGGTCACTTTGTCTGGAGGAAGGGTTCCCACATGGGATGGAGTTCTCATCACCATCACCAGTACCTGGACTGCTTGTAATCAGGTTTGCAGGAAGAAAAAAAAATTGTTCAGTTTAACTAAATGGCTTTTTGGCTCTAAGCTGGGGCTTCCACAAAAGCAGGGGGTCCTGGACCAGTAGGAAGAATCTCCAGCTGAAATATTCTGGCAGTTGGCATTCTTTTTCATCACCACTATGGAGAAATGTACACCCTTTTCTTCATAGACCTCAAATACAGTACCTGCTTGGGTTTCACACTCAAAAAAAGCCATCAACAAACTCAGTGTATAAAACAGTACACTCTGGTTTCTGTTTCCCATGCCCTGGCTGCTGCCAGTGGCGGAATGGAGCATCATCAGCTCCATGATCAGGAAAAGCAGTTGAAACCTTGCTTTTTTCCTGCTCCCAGCTGATTTTTTTTTTTTTAACCATGAAAATTCATCCCAAACATATGTCTGAAAAATGGCTCTCCTCTTGGAACTTCTTTCTCATTTATAATATTCTCTTATAGAGCTTTCCTTTTATTAACACCTTAATCTCTTCTCTGGGATGTGCTCTGAGTGTATTTTACTGGACTCTGTGAGGTCTGAAGTTTCTTTCTTGTTCTTCTTTGTCGCCATGTTGGATGAGAGTGACTTTGGGCCCCACGTTGCAGGTGCCACTTGTAGTAGTACGTCTATGGTAGCAGTCTCCCAAGGAAGACAGGGTGGCAGTTCATATGTGCAAACTCTTCCAGATCTCAGCAGAGGGAAACACTATCAGCACCATACCCGACAGTGGAACCCAGAGTGTCTGCGCTCAGGTGTTTTTATTCTTTCAGAACGCCTCAGGTGCAGATCATTAGCAATCAAACGTTCCCCACAGAAACCCAACACCTGCAGACAATACAGAAGGCCAAGGCCCATGCGTCCCTTTTTCCAACAGTGCACAAAAACAATTATTTTAAACATAACTAAAAATAAATTTCCACAACAGGTCACAGCATTAGGAAGGTTGAGAACCACTGGCCTATAGGCTCCTGGTTCCTAGCCACTGTGAGCTTACTCTCACTTTCTCTCTCTCTCTCTCTCTCTCTTTCTCTCACACACACAAGGCCCTTGTTGCCTTTCTTACAAAGCTAGTGACTCATTTCCTGCAATTGGCTCTTACCTCTGCTGAGCCTTTATCACTCTGTTAGAGCCCTTGCTTGCCCCAAACCAGAAGCTTTCCCTTTAACACGACCCTTTCTACATATTCTCAGGTACTCTATGACTGGGAAAAAAATCTTTTGCTACGTATTTAATCAATGGTTTGGTTTTTCAACCCATCTAAAGCTTCTCTGTGGTCCCTTATGAAGTATAGGATCTGACAGGCCAGGGTCTACATTCAACCTTATTGAAAAAATGTAATTTGTTTGTTTTGAGGCAGAGTTTCTCTGTTGTAACTCTGGCTGCCTTGGAGCTCACTCTTGTAGGCCAGGCTGGCCTCAAACTCTCAGAGACCCCCTCTGCCTCTGCCTCCCGAGTGCTGTGATTATAGGCATGTGCCACCACTGCCCGGCTCCAGATACTTATTTTTTAAGATTTATGCCAGGCAGAACCTATATATAAGTGTGGAAGCTGCAGAACTGCAGAACTGTGTGGCATTTGGTCTCCTGGTTTCATACTCAAGCTTTCTAGGTTAGACACTTGGAAGGCATGATAGCTTATTGGGAAGTATTTTTTACCCATCTAATACATTTGCTCTTTCTCCATTTTTGTTTGTTTTGAGACAGAATCTCATGTACTCAATCTGTCCTCAAAACTCACCGTGTAACAGGATGACCTTGAGTTCCTCCAGATCCTTTGTCTCTACCTTGCAAGTGCTGGGATTGCAGGTTGCCACTAAGCCCTGCTGCTGTCAATGTCCAGTGTTTTAATGCCCAGTGTTCCCTCTCTGGAACAAACTTTGCTCATCTTTTGCCTGGATCTCAGTTTCCTACTAATCCTGTGGAGGCCCCGTAGTCGAGTGTGTGTGTGTATGTGTGGGTGTGTTGAATGTCCTCAGAGCCCCTATCACAGCTCTAATCTCTTTGCTATTCCTCTCTCCCAACCCTGAAGGGAGACTATCTCAATATCTCCAGGTCCGGAATAAGTACTGGCATAAAGCCCTGAGCAAGAATGAACCAGTCCAAGATGAACGGTTCACATAGCTCAGAACATGCATTCTTTGCTCTTCTGACCCTAAGCTTAATAGGGCTCACCCTAGGGCTCAGCAGCTCAGCAGCTCAGGCATCACCGAGGTACAGAGATCTTTGTAGGGAGCTTGTCTTCAGCCATTCTCCCAGGGGCTTTTGTGAGTAGTGTGAGATGTGCTGTAGAGGGAGGTGGTCATGGCTTCTCCCAATTCTCTCTTAATCATGCCCTAAGTAAACAAGACCGAGTCCCCATACTCCAAGGGACAGTGCCCTGCTCATCTTACATCTCATAGGGAAAGGCAGGCTCTTTGAGGTGGAACCAAGATCGAAAAAGGTGTCACTTCCTATACGTTGGCTGTCATCGGCCCGTTTCCCAATACCTCTTAGATTTATGGTTTGTGTACTGGGATGTAGACGTCAAAGGGGCCCTTTTTCTGTGTCTGCCCACTTCCATCAGGGCCCAGACCTGCCCCTGTGATATTAGGGGAGACCTAGAATGCACGGTGCCTTCAAGAGAGCAGCTATCTGAACCAGCCACTGAGGGGGGCCCCACTGCACAGAGTGAATCCACTCAGACTCGTCTAGCAAGATTCCTTCAGCTCCACCCCAACCTACCGAGAAGCTCGAACCAATCCCTGGCCCTCTGGAGATTCTGCCACTGAAATTAGTATGGGGGGATTCGGGGTCAGTGGTGTATAGGAAACCTTAAGATGGCCTGATGCATCCTCTGAAACCCTAGCCATAAGGGGAAAGTATCTCGGTGGGGCCAAACGTCAGGATCCTGTAACCCTAGTGCTCAGCATCCCCTTCCTCGACGTGAGCCCCGCCCAGTGGGGAAAGTCTCCGATTGGCCTACGGTGGGCTCCCAATATGAATAGACAGCGCTATTTGGCCCTGCACTCGTCGTGGCTCAGACATTGCGGAAGAAATAGTCTTTAACTACAACTCCCGGGAGGGAGCAGGGCTCCGTGCTCACGTGACTTCCTCCTCGCCGAGGCTTCACGCAATAGGCCGGGGAGGAGGCGGGGCCCAAGACCGTCAGCGGATCCGGCGGCCAATGGGCCGCCCCGTCGGTCCAGAGCGCGGCGGGGGGCGTGGCTGGCGTGGGGGGCGGGGCGGGGCGCGTGCTGGCGCGGGAGCGCGCCGGAGGCGGTGGCGGCAGTGGCGGCGACTGCGGGAGGGGGGGCGGGGAGCCTTGGCTGAGGCGGCCGCGGCCGTAGCGCACCCTCGGCTGGCGGTGGCGGCGGCTCCTGGCGCGGAGGGGCGCCCGGCCAGGTTTCTAGGTCGGAACGGAACGCCTGGCTGCGCGGGCCTCGCCCGGAAAGTTTGCAGCGGAGCGGCGACCTCCTGGCCGGCGCGGCCCGGCATGAAGCGGCGCTGAGGAGCCGCTCGGCCGCCTGAGGAGGAGCCGCGGCACCCCGGGCCACGCCGATGACTACTGCAAACTGTGGCGCCCACGACGAGCTCGACTTCAAACTCGTCTTTGGCGAGGACGGGGCGCCCGCGCCGGTGTCCCAGGTCTCGCGGCCTGCAGGTGGGTGCGGGCGGCCGGGAGTGGAGCGGGCCTGGCCCGCGCACCCGCCCGCTCCCTTTTCCCGGGTCCCCCGGCGCGTGCGGGCGGTGAGAGAAGTGGTGCGCGGCCCGCGGAGCGGCTCGGCTGCAGCGAAGCCCTGGGGAGCCCGGCGCCGGGAGGCCCGCGGCCCGGCTGGCAGGCAGAGGGTTGGGGCCGAAGCCCGGGAGACTTCTGGTCGCCGCCGCCGTGCCCGCGCGTGCCGAGGGGACGTCCCCGGGCCGCGTGAGCGCTCTGGGCCGTGTGAGGTTGTTTGTGGAAGTCTTTATTTGAAAGATGCGTGCTCCGGCCGTGTGCGACCCTGTAAGAGTCCGTATGCTGCCCTGAGCCCGCTTTGCTGGGGGAGTAGCACGTTCGAGTTAGCGTCCAGTCGTGCGAATTTATCTTCCACACTTAATCTCAAGTACAGCGAACTTTTCTGAAAACTGGGTTGTTTTTTGAGCAAATTGTTTCTGGAGATTTTGTTTTAAAACAAGGTAGGGGGTGCTTTTTTTTTTTTTTTTAATTTCCTTAGAATGTTCTAGAGGTCAACTTTTGTTTTAAGAAAAAGCTCTTCTCCGAAGACATTTTAAAGGAGGTCTTAGGTTGGGAAAGCCAGGCACCATAATGCTTGCAGGTCAGACCAGTCAGGAAATAGAAACAGGATGATGACTGGGGACTTAACGCTCTCCTGTGACCTGGTTTGGAATAGTGTGGTTCATTAGGTTCAGTTTCCCCTGTTACATATGCAAGAGCACTTAGAAAAAGAAAACGGAGAAAAAGTCTCCCTGCTCACTCTTTCCAGTATTCAGTGAGTTACTTACTGTTATTCATATTATATTAAAGTCCAGTAGATTGGTTTCCCGGAATTGCATTCAAAGATTTTTTTTTTCTTGTAAGCTGAGTCTCTAGATGGGACAATACCTATTTTATCCGTTCTTTTCAGCCTTTATATGTTAGATGCCTTTTTCAATGTAATACATAACTTATAGTAGTTAAATGTTGGCTGTGTTTATTTTCAGTTCCATTAGCATTATTTGAGTCTGGCTTATGTTGAAGGTACTAGTGGACACTTAGTTGTGTAGCGTTATATTGATGCACAAAGTCTCAGGCTCCTGAAGGAAACTGGGAAATAGGTGAAAGATACACGTAGCCCAGATAACCGTGTTCCTGGGCAAACTGAATTGAGGTACCTTTTATTGGGAGAAGTGGGGTTTGCGGAGTGGATGGCACTGAACTGTACTTAGATTATTGAGATTGAAAAAAATGCAAACAACTTGTTTGAGTGAATTTTTAGGATAAAAGTTTGTAGCTTGATTTGTAATTGGAATTCCCAAAGGAAAACATGAACAGTTTTTGTTTGTTTGTTTGTTTGTGAGACAGGGCTTCTCTGTTGTAACTCTGGGTGTCCTGGAACTCACAGAGGTGGCCTCTGCCCACCCTCTCCCAATGCTGTAATTAAAGACGCGCATCACCACTGCCCCAGCAAACACGAACAGTTTTATTTTTGACCAGAGGAGATACTCACTCTAAAATGTTTTAGGTTTTCTTCCTCTTCCTCCATCCTTTCATTTTTTTCTAGCTATAATTTCTTAGTCTCTCTAGGTTAGGGTGGTCTCCTGACTCATCTTCCAAGTGCTAGGATTGGAGGCACAATGCCACCATATTCAGTGGTTATTTTCTTAAGAATAATTTGTTTCCCATTGTGGTGAAAAATTCATATGAAAAAAAATGAAGCTTTTTGCTTCAGCCTCTGAGTTTGCTGGGTCACTGATGGGGTCCGCCACACTCTCTGTTTTGTTTATGTTTTCCAAACATGGTTGCTGAATTTTCATTAGTAAATACCACTTAAGTTCTAAGTCAGTACATAGTGTTTCTTTCATGGTAACGAGTATTGTTTGGTTCTTTGGCCGACTTGTCAGTTCCATAAGATAGCAGATCTTGGTAATTTTGGCCTTACGTTGGTTCTATGTTTCTCTGAAGGTTTGAGAATAATTAGAGCACATTGACATTTCTATACAGTAAAAAGTTTTTGAAAAAATACTTTGTGGAGGCTGAACATGGTGACACACACCTAGAATCCCAGCACTTGGGAAGCATAGGCAGGTGGATCTCTGTGAGTTCAAGGCCAGCCTGGTCGACATAGACCGTTCCAGGACAGCCTGTCTTTTTTTAAACAATATTTTATTTCTTTCATGTACATTGATGATTTGTATGCATATATATCTGTGTGAGGGTGTTGGACCCCCTGTAACAGGAGTTAGAGACAGTTGTGAGTCCCCCCATGTGGGTGCTGGGAATTGAACCCAGGTCCTCTGGTGGAACAGCCAGTGCTCTTAACTGCTGAACCATCTCTTCTAGCACGCCCCCCCTTTACAAATTATTTTGTTAAACTTTTTAATTAGTATTTAGCTTCAAACTGAGATAAATAGAAACTTTAGAAACATTAATGTAGTACCAGGCAAAGTATTTAATGTAACTCAGTGTTGTACATGCTTGTAATCCAGTACTTCAGAGGAGGTAGAGGCAGGAGGACCACAGGTTTGAAGCCAGTATGGTTTATGTAGCAAATTCCAGGCTATCCAGAACTATATGGTGAGACCTTGCTCGATATAAACAAACACAACAATTAAACGACAAACCCGACCCATGCTTAATGCATTTCATTATTATAAAGAACAGCTTATAGTATTCCAGTGTTTTGTTTTCATCTCTAGTTTACTTTGCTGTTACAATAATTGTTACCTGAAAATTCAGTTTCTTTTAGGCGCATGCATGCATGTTTAGGTGGGAACATGTGTGCAAGTTACAGGTCATCCTCCGCTGTCATGCCTGGTAAAGCTGCCCACCTCTTTTGAGACCAAGTCTCTTCATTGAGCTTGCTTGAGGTTACCAATTAGGTTAGACTTAGCTACCTAGTGAGCCCCAGGGATCCTCTTGTCTCTGCCTCCTCAGTGCTGTGTTTACAAACCTGTATTACCACACCCAGCATTTTCACATAGCTTCTGGGAATCAAACTCAGGTCCTAATACTTATGATGCAAGTACTTTACCTACTGAACTCTCTCCCCACCTTTTTATTTAGACAAGGCCTTCCTATACTGTGGTCCTGTGGTTCTGCTCTCACTATGTACTAGAGGACGACCTTGGACTCTTAGTTGAAACCATCTCATGTGATCCTCCTACTTCTATTTCTCAGATGCTGGAATTGTAGGCATGTCTTATCACATATGCCTTGCTTTCAATTTTAGTTTGTTTATTTATATGAGACAGGGTCCCACAAAACACAGGCTTGAACTCACTCAAAGTTTTTGTGTGTATGCTTTAGTGTGTGTGTGTCCATATGCACACAGAGTCCAGCCCTTGATGACAGGATCTTTCACTGAACTTGAAGCTATGCTGGTGGCCAGTGAGCCCATAACAGTCCTCCTGTCTCTACTTTCCACCTGGATGCAGTTACAGACAGTTGTGAGCCACCCATTGTGGGTCCTCATAATTGCTGAATTCCAACCCCAAATGTATTAAATATTTTCTAGTCCAAATTGAGAGTCAGCAGAAGTGTATGCTACATTGCGTATAGTATTTTATGTATGTTGTTTTAAAGAAAAGAAATATCTTTGCTTTATAATACTTTTTTTTGCAAGAAATTTACTTTACACATACATAATCTCATCAAATATCGAATATATGTGTATTTTTAAAAGATAATGTTTCTTAAGTAGCCCAGGCTATTCTTAAACTCAAGGTAGCTTTCCTGCCTCAGCTATACCTACTTCCTACTCAGGTTTTTCCATGTGTAAACTTGATTTTTTCCTAGATTATAGCCTTTGGCTATAATTTACCTTGTTTTTACTTTGTCTAGTGCTTAGTGATGTCTAGTGCAGATTATATGCTCATATAATTTACTACTCTCAGATAAATTATCGTCTAATGTCCCAGTTTTTACTTTTTACTTTTGAGGTAGAGTCTTACCGAGTAGTTCAGGCTGGTCTTGGATTTATAATTCTCTTGTCTCAGGCTCCCTTGTGTCAGGGTGCAGACCTGTACACCATGTTCAGCTCAGTGTTTATTTTAACCCAAGGCTTTTGTTCAGTCTTTTGTAAATGGGGTAATACATATCACTCATCTCCTAACTGCGTGTACTCCAACTCCAGGGAGCTCTCATGCCTTTGGTCTCTGAAGGCACCTGCACTCACATGCACATACCCACACATATATACATGATTTAAAATAATAAGGTCTTAAAAAACGGACACAAATTGGAATATTTGGTTTTCGATATTTTTATTTTATTTTTTTTAAATTTTTAAACATTTTATTTATATGTATGGGTGCTTGTCTGTATATCTGTGCACTATGTATGTACAGTGCCCTCAGAAGCCAGGAGTGGGCATGAGATTTTCCTGAGGTTGGAGTTACAGATGGTTGTGAGCCATATGGGTACTGGGAATCAAATCTAGGTCCCTTGGAAGAGCAGTCAGTGCTCTTAACTGCTGAGCCATTTCTCTAGCCCCAGTTTCATTACTTAATTTTTTTTATGCTGGGCATGATGGTACATACCTTTAATCCCAGTATTTGGAAGGCAGAGGCAGGAGAATCTCTGTGAGTTCGAGGCCAGCCTGGTCTCTATTGTGGAATTCCAGGACAACCAGGGATACATAGACCCTATCAAAAAACTTTTTTTTTTTCCTTGCTGTGTTTACTTATCTTGTATGTATGTGACATGCATGTGGAGGTCAGAGGCCAACTTGGGGGAATCAGTTCTCTCCTTCTACCATGTGTGTTCCAGGGTTGACAGTTAGGCTTGATAGCATGTCTTAACCCACTAAGCCTACTTTTTACTCTTTACGCTTTTCAGTGTTGCTTTCCTCTTGTTGTAGTGTGAATACTGATGTTCTTTTGCTTTTAATTTTATTGCTTTACTTGTTTGAGTTACTGACTAGTAAGGTTTGAAAATAGACTGATTCAATAATCATACAAGTATAATTGGATATTTAAATCAGGATGAAAGGGGAGTTGCTCGTTACTATTTTCTGTATTTATTAGGTATTGTAGAAGGGAATTTAGTCGCTGCTAATCCATATTTTCATACTATAGACTAGATTTTCCTGTCAACTTGGATGTAGTGACATTATATATTCAGTGAGTCAGTGATTAGAGTAGTGTAATATTCTACTTTGTGTGTGTGTTTGTTTTGTTTTGAGGTAGTGTCTTGTGTATGCCAACCTGGGCTATGTAGCCAGCCAAAACTGGTCTTGAATTCCTGATTCTGCTGCCTCCACCTCCCAAGTACAAGAATTACAAGTGTTCATCATTTTGCTTGGCTTTATTCATTTAGATTTTTGAGACAAGGTCTCACCCTGTAGCCCTGGCTGGCCTGGAACTCTTGGTATAGCTGAAGAGAATCTTAAATTCCTTATCCTCCTACCTCTGCCTCCCTGGTGCTGGGATTATAGGAGTGGATCACCATGTGCTGCTAATATTGTTTGTTTCACATTTTTCTTGATAGAGATTGAAGGGTGCTCCTTAGGGATACTAGCAAAGTTGTGTGATAGGGCAAATACGTGTGTGTATTTTAGAAAGTATGGGGAAAAACTCGGCGGGGCGTGGAGTAAGAGCGACAGTAGTTCTGTTAAAACATTGATCTAGCTGGGCAGTGGTGGTGGACACCTATAATCCCAGCGTTGGTTGAATCTCTTTGAGTTGGAGCCAGCCTGTCTACAGAGCAAGTACCGGACAGTCAGGGATACACAGAGAAACATTGCCTCAAGATAGATAGATAGATGAGATTGATCTAATGTCGGGCATGATGACTTGTGCTTGTAAACCTAGCACTTGGATAATGGAGGCAGGAGGATCAATAGTTCAAGGCTAGCCTTTAATAGATAAAAAGTTTGAGGCCATCCTGGGCTACCTGAAATTCTGTCTTCAGAAACCAGTAAAATAAGGGCTGGCAAGATATCATGGCGGGCAAAATACTTGCTGTGCAAACCTGCTGACCTGGGTTTTATCCCTGAACTCCACATAAAGATGTAAGGGTTCCCACGGTTGTCTTCTGACCTCCTTATGCTCATCATGACGTGCACATGCCTACATCAATACATCATACATACAGCAATAACTTTAAAAAATGAAGAAACCAATACAACAAAAACCTGTGTGTATCTTTGAAATTAAAAAAAATATTTATTTTGTGTGTGCTTGCGTAGCTATTGCTTTCGTGTAGTGGTCCAAGGGCAATTTGAGGGAGTCAGTTTCCTCCTTCCACTCTGTGGGCCCCAGGGATCGAACTCAGGTTGTGGGGCTTGGAGGCAAGCAATCTTACATGCTGAGACATCTGACTGGCCCTCATTCATTTGTTTTCATCACTGTGTTTTGGGACTAAGCCTTGCTTTTGTGTGTGTGATTTTTGTTTGTGTTGCATGTCAATATTGTAGTCTTTTTATCTAAAGATGCATCTGTGATGGTACTGCTACTGATTTTACTTCAGTCTGCCATACAATTTAACATTGTACCAGTCTTCAGAGAACTTTCTTCTTTCAGCTCCAACCCTCCAGAAAGAGGTGAAAATTGTTCTGTAAAATATTTTACATTGAGAATAGTTGGGTTCCTGGAGATAAAGTGACTTTCTCAGTAATTACAAAGGTAGAAAGGGCCCACTTTGTGTTAATTTTAGAGTAGTTCACATTACCTGCTGCTTTTCTGTGGGAATTAATCCCAGCCTTGATTGTTGAGGCTTCTAAGTTCCTTCAGTTCAGGTGGTTTTGATAAATCTTCATCCTTTTCCCAAGCATCCACAAGCGGTATCTCAGAGAACTGAAGCAGAATTATTCAGATCAGAATTGCTGAGACCCTGCTTCAAGGAAATTTCCTCATTGTTGTAACCAAATACTTAAAAAGACTCTAACTTGAGGAGGATTTACTTTAGTTCACGGTTTGAGAGAATACTGTTCATAATGCCGGGGAAGTTAGCTCTGGTAGTCTGAGGTGGCTTCTGGTTACATTGTTTGTTCACAGTCATGAAACAAAGATGAATACTGGTGTTCCGTTATTTTTCTTATCTTTTGAGACAAATCTATGTAACTCAAACTGTCCTTCAATTCTTTGTTTTGTTTCTTTTGAAACACAATTTCTCCATGTAACTGTCCCATAACTTGTTCTGTAGACCAGGTTAACTTGGAACTCTGAGATCCCCTTGTGTTTGCCTCCCCAGTGCTAGGATTAAAGGCACACTACGCCTCTCATTCAGCTTTGTCCTTCAATTTTTTTTTTTTTTTGTTTCTTGAGACAGGGTTTCTCTGTTGTAACTAGCTGTTCTAGAACTCACTCTGTACACCAAGCTGCCCTTGAACTCACAGAGATTAGCCTGCCTCTGCCCCCCTCCCAGGTTCTCGGACTAGAGGCGTGTGCCACCACCCGGCTGTTTCGTTTTCTTGGAACAGGATCTCATGTATCCTTGGATGGTGTTGAACTTGTATACTGAAGATGACTGAACTTTTGATCCTCCTGCTTTAGAATGTTGAGGATACAGGTGTGTGCTACCACCCTCAATTTATGTGGTACTCACTGAACCCAGAACCTCCTGCATGCTAGACAAGCACTCTCTGCCAACTAAACTGTGTCCCTAGCCCAGAATCTAGTTATTGTTATGACAATGCTAAGGAATGCTATACCACTGGTTGCAGTTCCATGAAACAAAAAACTTTTTAAAAGAAGATATATAAAAAGAAGTTATATTACCAGTTCTTTCTCATCATTGATAGTTAAAAATATTTTATTTTTAATAGGGATGGGGCTGAGGAAGCCATAACTCAGTGAAGGGAATCACATTACTCCTAAGAGGCAGGAAACCTGAGTAGGTTGAGTCCTATTTAATAGTATGCTGCAGTTTGGTCACAGCAGTAGCATGAATAAGGAAGGTGTTGTTTGAAGCTGTCCTAGTGGGTAAGGATAATAGACACAGCAGACTTGGCAGTAAGCCTGGCTTCTAAAACGAAATCCAAGTCATCAAATTTGCCCACACATGCCACATGAGGTTCAAGTAACAGAGGGGTGAATTTTATTCAGGGCGACTAAAAAGAGACAAAAATAAGAGCAAACTTTTTTTGTGTGTATATATTTATATTGTATGACTTTCCTGTTAGCCTGTAGTTGGCAAGCTTTTGGCAAGAGAAAGAGTTGGAGCTATAAGATTTAAGTAGGATAGCCTGTGAATCGATAGCTTACTAGAATCTGAAATTTGTTTGAAAAGTTCTAGTTAATACATTATATTTGTGTGCTAAAAGGAACTGTAATTCAGTGAAAGCCTGAAAATGCCAGACACACTTATGAAGTAACTTTAAAGTTTCATTTCCTACAAAATGTAGTTTCAGTATGTTTTGCTGCTAGCAGCAGGTAAGAGCTCTGGCATCTAAAATATGCATTTCAGCCAGGCCTGGTGGCAGAGGCAGGAGGACTGCTCTGAGTTTGAGTCAACCTGGGTTTTAGTGTGTGATCCTTTGTCAAACCCTTGTTCCCCTGCTCACTTATCTACCTATCATCTACCTATCTACATCTATCTAACTACCTATCATCTATCTGTCTGTCTATCTATCTACCTATCATGTATTATCTATCTACCTATCACCTATTATCTATCTATCTATCTATCCATCTATCTATCTATCTATCATCTATCTACCTATCATCTATCGGTCTGTCTATCTATCTATCTACCTATCATCTATCTGTCTATCTATCTATCTACCTATCATCTATTATCTATCATCTATCATCTATCTATCTTTTGGCCAGTGTTTTAGAATGTTGTATTTCTTAGCTGGGCAGTGGTGGCACAAAACTTTAACCACAGCACTTCAGAGACAGAGGCACAAGGATCTCTGAGTTTCAGGACAATCAGGGCTACACAGAGAAACCCTGTCTTGAAAACAAACAAGCAAACAAACAAAAACATTTTTTTAAAAAATGAATAGAGTTATATGAGCTCTGAAGGTGGATTTTTTTTTTTTTTTTTTTTTGAGATGGGTCTCTACATAGCTCTGGTTGTCCTGGAGCTCTCTCTATAGACCAGGCTGGCCTCAAACTCACAGATATCCACCTACCTTTGCCTCCTGAGTGCTGGGATTAAAGGTGTGTGCCACCACACTTGGCTCAGATTCATTTTTATAATGCTTTTCAATAATGTTCCCAGGCAGGATCTGACCTTGTGGCAGTCTTCTTGCTTCAAGCTCCCAAATGGTACGATTATTGGCATGAGCTCCTATGCCTAGGTGTCATTCAGAAATGATTAAGGGTAGAAGTTGGTTATATCAGGCTAAATATAATGTTATCTGCCCTTTATGTATGTTTTTAATTTCTACAATAAAACCTTTAAAAATCAGCACTCAGTCTGGGTGTGGTGGTACATGTCTTTAAGCCTAGCACTCAAAAGGCAGAGGCAGTGGATCTCTTTGTGTTCAAGCCTAGCCTGGCCTATGCACTGAGACCCTGTCTCAGTAAGACTAAGAAGCAATGCCCAAAAGCCCTTCAAGCACTTTAAAATGACAGGGGTGGTACTCATGAGACCTTGCCCTCCTTAAGGTAGTGTCACTATTGCGAAGTTGCCCATGGCTCCTTTAAAAATACCTCATTCATGCTTCTAATAGCCCTAATTAAATTCATTGATTTACCACAAAAAAGGAAAGGAAAGTGGGGGGGGGGAGGTTGGGGGGGGTGACAACTAGAGAGATGGCTCAGCAGATAAGAGTATTTGTTGCTCTTGGGGAGGACCCAGGTTCAGTTCCCAGCACCCACACGATGGCTCCCAACCATCTGTAACTCTAGTTCCAGGGGATCTAGAGCCGTCTCTGACCTCTGCAGGCATCACTTAGTCATCTGCTTGTTTTTAAAGACAGTGTCTTCCTTTGTGACCAAGTCTCACAGTGAGCTTCTGGACTCAAGCAATCTGGCCTTTGCCTGAGTAGCTAGGACTACAGGGATACATAACTACTGGGGTGTGTATGCATGCTCTCTGTGTGTGCTGGTGCACATGCACTTGTGTTTGTGTGGAGGCCAGAGGCTTGTGTCTTCTTCAGTCGCTCTACACTTAATTTAGTTAATATTTATGTATTTAATATTCATCTATCTACCTACCTACCTACTACCTATTGAGGCAGGTCTAGCTGTGTTCCCTGGCCGGCTCAGGGGATCCTACACCCTCTTCAGGCTGCTGTGACCACCAGGCTTGTATGGGGTACTCAGGCATACATGCAGTCCAAACACCATACACATACATAAGTAAACAAGTACTTTTTGTTGTCTACATTGGTGGGCTATATTAATAGTAGAAATTGCTATGCGTCATATTATGTGTTCATTCTAGCACAGGGCTTCTCAACATATTTTTTTATTTTTATTTATTTTTTGTATGTATGTTGCAAGGTCTCATTGTGAATGTCCAGGCTGGCCTGGGGCTTGTTATGTAGACTAGGCTGGTGGTGTTGAAATTGTAATGACCTTTTTGGCTTTGCCTCCAGAGTGTTCCAGATGATGATATATTTTTTTTCATATTCAAGCTGTTATGTAATTTTTGACAGATTTTCTTATTTATGTGCACGCGCACACACACACACACACACAACCATATACCCAGAAGCTAGAGGAGGATGTTGGTCAGTCTATTTTACCGTGCTCTACCTTATTTCCTTGAGACAGGATCTCTCACTGAACTTTACATCCTTTTGCCTCAGCTACTGTAGTACTAGTATTACAGGCTTGTGTTGCCACACCAGGCTCCTATTTAATCTTAAATGAGCATCTGTTTGCTTGTTTTTCCTTATCTATCCACTTATCCACCCACCCACCTACCTACCTACCTATTGGTTTTTAGACAGGGTTTCTCTGTTTAGTTTTGACTGTCCTGGAATTCACTCTGTAGACTGGGCTGGCTTTGAACTCACAGAGATCCATCTGTCTGCCTCTGCCTCCCAAGTGCTGGATGTGCCACCACTACCCGGCTCTTTTTTGTGTTTTGAGTTGGGGTTTTGTTCAGCTGCTTAGGCTCATTTGAAGCTCATTGTACTTCAGATTTAAGATCCTCTACCTTAGTCTTTGGAGGGCTGGGTTTAGATGTGCCACTATACCTGTTTTTTGACTGTTTTAAATTTTGAAGCTTTTCTTAGCTGTTTGGTGATTGTGGTTATCTGCTTATCACTTAAAATGGAGCACCAAAATTATATTGATTATTCTGTGATCACAGTGATGTTTGCTAACTGCAGGCCTCCTTGTAGGGGTTTTTACTAGGTTACCTTGGAGGTCATTATCTGTAGTCTTTTTCCTTAGGTTAATTAGATTCCCAAGTGAGAAGTCTACCAGTCTATTGCCTAGAGAGTGTGAGTGTGTTATGCTGTGAGCCAAGGGAGTAGAAAAGCACTTAGGGTTTCAAAATACACGTTTTAGAGTGACTTTATTTCATCATCCTGTTTTCAGTGTGGTTGCCCAGGTTCTCAGTCATCCTTCTGCCACCTTGTCAGAAAATTTCAGGAAAAGTAGCATGGGGAAGTGTGGAAATGGGAGCAGGGTTAGTTACTTATTAAACAAAACCTTGTACTCAGTTTTTTAGTTTTGCCTTCACTTCTTCCTAGTTCTGGATTTGCTTATTCTGGAAATATAATATAAAGGGCATAATGTAATGGATGTGTGACTTTGTGTCTGTGCCTTTCATTTAGAATGTTTTCAAGGTTCATTCAAGCAGTAACAGCGTTTCTTTTCTTAATGAGAAAGATTCATATTATGTTGCTTCAACCTGCTAAGTAGCTTGGATTGCAGATGTTTTGCACCATAACAGGGTTTATTTGTTCCTCCTTATGTTCACTGAATATGACAGAATTTGGCTATTCATTAATCTATTGAGAATTTTCTGATTTTTTTTCACCCTTTGGCCTTTTCAAATAATACTGTTAAAACATATGTGTACAAGTTTTTCTATAGACATTTTCATTCTCATGGATATGTAACTAGGAAGAATTGCTTGATCAGTGGTCATTCCTATTGTTGCTTTTACTTTTTGAAATAGTAGACCAGATTGGTCTGGAACTCAATATATAGCTCAGGCTGGCCTTGAATTTGTGCCATTCCTCCTGCCTTAGCCTCTTGAGTACGGAATTTCAGATATGAGCCACTGTGCCTTGCTAGAGAATTGAAAGCAGAGCTGGATTGAGGAGCCAGGTGTATATAGCCAAGGATAATATAGGATTTCTAATCATTCTTCCTCTACGTCCCAGTGCTGGGATTATGAGCATGTGCTACCATGTCCATCTTGCTTATCGATTGATTGATTGTTGTTTTTGCTGTTATTTTTGTTTTGAGACAAGCTAAGTCTATTCTTCCTCCCATCTTTTTGTTTTTGAGACAGAGTCTTGTTGTGTAGTCTAGGTTGCCCTTGAATTTTCTGTAGTGTAGACCAGCTGGCTTTGAGCTTTCAGCAGTTCTGTTTCAGCCACCCAAGTGGCGGGACTCCTGGTGTTTGCTATGAGACAGAGGCAGGCAGACCACTGCAAGTTCAACATGAAACTGATATACATAGAGAGTTGTAGGCCAGCTTTGTGTACATGTCAGTTTGCAGACTAGCCAGGGATGCATGAGATTAACCTCCCCACATTTCTCTGTCTTAAAAACAAAGCAAAAAGGGCTGGGTACATAGCTTGATGTAGAATGTTTGTCCAGTATTTGTAACACCCTGGTTCAGTCCTGTGTTGCTGGGCCCCAAGCAGCAGTGTGGCATCCACTTATGTCTTTTGCAGTTACTCTTCTCTGTCTTTGTGGAAAAGTAACCATGGACAGCACATAATTGAGTATGGCCAAGTTCCAAAAAATTTTTATTTATAGACACCAGAATTTGAATCACATTATTATATCTCATAAAACAGTTTATTTTAAAAACCATTTTTAGTTTGTAGGCTGTTATTAAAACAAAGCAAAACAGGTGGAAGGATAGATTGTATTTTGCCAACCCCTGGTGTACTGTTAGTAAAGACGTGATCTGTGTTATCCAGATTGCTGTCTGCTTTCCTAGGGCCCCCTGGTGGCTGGTAGAATATAATAATAATAATAATAATAATAATAATAATAATAATAATAATAAATAAGTCTTGGGATGATTCTGGAGTATCATGGAGTCTAGAGTTGAAAATCTTAAGATTGTTAAAGTGTGGTTGGAATGGCTGCTATCACTTTCAGAGTTGGGACTTCTGGACACATGGGAAGAAGAAAGCAGTACATTATCTTTTGTGTCTTTGTATTATTTTAACATTGTGTGTGTCTGTGTCTGTGTCCACGCTCGCATGCATAAGGAGGCTAGTGGAGGATGTCAGATGTCTCCCTCTATTGCTATTCACCTTATGGCCTTGAGACGGATCTCTCAACCGCACCAGAAGCTCACTATTTCAGCTAGACTGGCTTGCCTGCTGGGAATTCCTGAGATCTACCTGCCTCTCAGCCCTCAGTGCTGATGTTATAGACACAGACACACGCAGCCATGCCCACTTCAAGATAGGGATTTGAACTCCAGTTCTCATGCCAGCACAGAAAGCACTATTACCCAATCAGCTAGTTCTACAGCCTCAAGACGTTATTTGTGCACATGCTTGTTTTTACGTACAGTTTATTTGGAGGATGGTATGAATTTCAGCATCAATCAACCACTGAAATAACATTGGTATAATAATTACATTAGAATGAAACAGTTAAGTCTTTTATTGGTGATTTTCACTCAAAAAATAAGATTTTTAAAGTACATTCTTAAGTAAGAATGAATTTAAAAAGCTGGATTGCATAATGATGAAAATATAGTAGTTGCTAGTATAATTAAGTCTCTGGCAGGACTTGCTTAGTATTAAATACTTCAGCGAGGAGTGAATCTTTTTTTTTTTTTGCTTTTCCCATTTTATTTTTATTTGAGACAGTCTTTCTTTGTAGACAAGGCTAGCCTTAAACTCCCTATCCCACTGCCCAAGCTGGAGTGCTGAGATTACACTGATGTGTGCCATTATGCCTAGCTAGGGAGTAAATTAAAAATTCTCAATTTATGAAGATTAATGATCAACTGTAAGTTAAAATCCTTGGTCAGTTATTTTTGTTTAGGTAAAGGATCAGTGGTGTCTGGTGGCTTTTTTTGTTTTATTTTATATATATGGATGCTTTGCCTGATACATGTCTGTGTTCCATGTGTATGCTTTGTGCCTACAGAAGAGGACATTGGTTCCCCTGGGCCTGGAGTTTCAGATACTCGTGAGCTGCCATATGGATGCTGGGAGTCACATCAAACCCAGGTCCTTTGGAAGAGCAGCCAGTGTTCTCTACTGATGAGCCATCTCTCCAGCCCCATCCAGTGGCTTTTGTAACCTAGTCTGTTGTGTGGAAACATGAATTCTTGATGATATTACTACAGAGGAAGAAGATATCTGTGTTAATTATATATACCTCCTAAAAGAAAAGAGAAATCTTGAATTTTACTGCAAGGAAACTGAGACCGACAGAGAGTAAATGATGTGACTAAGAGGCAAATTAATGGCAGGGTAGTGCAAACAACAAACCATACTGCCAGCAAAAAATAATAAAAACCCACCTGTTGTTTTTGAGACAGAATCTCACTGTGTATCTCAGATGGGACTCAAACTCACGGCCCGGCCTGGTCTGGAACTGGTAATCCTTCTGCCTCATTATAATTATGAACCAATCCCCCAGACATACCCGCCCAGGTACCTCCCCCCCTCCTTGTTTTTTGTTTTTTTTCTTTGAGACAGGGTTTTTCTGTGTAGCCCTGGCTGTCTTGGAACTTGCTTTGTAGACCAGGCTGACCTCAAACTCAGAGATATTTCTTTCTTTGCCTCTCAAGTGTTGGGACTAAAGGCTTGCGCCACCGCCACCCAGCTCCCAAGGCACTTTTCAAAGACCCTGTTTCATTCAGTCTTTTTTTTTTTAAATGTACATTGATGTTTTGCTGCATATATGTCTGTGTGAGGGTTTCTCCGACTCCAAGGGAGTCGGATCTCCTAGAACAGGAGTTGCAGACTGTTGTGAGCTGCCATGTGGGTGCTAGGAATTGAACCTGAGTCCTCTGGAAGAGCAGCTAGTGTTCTTAGCTGCTGAGCCATCTCTCCAGCCCCCATGTTTCATTCAGTCTTAAGCTGCAGTTGCCAAATGCAGCACACTATCATTAAAAAAAAATTCTTCAGGACGGAGAGATGAGTCAGTGCTGAAAGCACCTGGGGCTCTTGCAAAGGATCTAGGTTCTAGTCTTGGCACCCACAGAGGGACTTACAACCTTCTGTAACTCCAGTTCTAGAGGATCTGATGATGCTTTCTGGCTTCCAAGGGCACTGCACATATGTTAGTATAAATGTAGGCAAATACTCAAAAAATGAAAATAATAAAATCTCTAGAAATTTTAATAAATTCAGTGTTTTTTGGGGTGGTGAATGGTGGTGGTTGAATGTGCACATGCCACAGTACTCATAAAAGTCGTAAGACAACATGCAGGAGTTAGTTCTCTCCTATTATGTGGGTCCCAGAGGTTGCACTCAGGTCATTGGACTTGGCAGCAAGCTCCTTTACCCACTATGCCATCTTGCTGGCCCAATTTATGTTATTTTATAGTTCTGTAGCTTAAATTTTTTTATTATTATTTGTGTGTATGAGAATACACAAATGCACACTATGTCTTTTATAAAAAGCATTCACTATTCTCAGATTATAATTTTTGGAATTGTGGAAATAAAGAAAAAGAATGTCACATAATTGCATATTTCTGTATGTAATATTCATACATATCTGCAAAAATAAATAGATGCATTAAAAAAGAAAACCTTTGTTGTTGAGATATGGTCTGATCAAATAGCTCAAGCTGGCCTGAAACTCACTATGTAGCTAAGTTAGGCATTGGACTCTCAGTAATCCTTCTACCTTAGCTTCCTGTGTTGCAACTAACAGATAAGTATCACTGTGCCCAGCCCTTTGGTGGAGTTTAATGACATGCATTTTGGTGTCAAATTTTTTCTTTCAGGATTGTTACTACTTTTTCATCTAGTAATTTATTCACAAATTTTCTGATTTCTTCTTTTATTGATTTTTTTGGTTGTGTGTTTTTTTTCTTCCCTTCCATAGATCTTGAGCCAGATGATTGTGCCTCCATTTACATCTTTAATGTAGATCCACCTCCATCTACTTTAAACTCATCACTTAGCTTACCACATCATGGACTGCTGCAGTCTCATTCTTCTGTTTTGTCACCATCATTTCAGCTTCAAGGTCACAAAAACTATGAAGGACCTGGTGATATTCCTGAATCTAAATATAGCCCATTAGGTGGTCCCAAACCATTTGAGTGCCCAAGTATTCAGATTACATCCATCTCTCCTAACTGTCATCAAGACACAGATGCACACGAAGATGGCCCACATATAAATGACCCAGAAAGGGAGTATTTGGAAAGGCCTTCTAGAGATCATCTCTATCTTCCACTTGAGCCATCCTACCGGGAGTCTTCCCTTAGTCCTAGTCCTGCCAGCAGTATTTCTTCTAGGAGCTGGTTCTCAGATGCATCTTCTTGTGAATCTCTCTCACACATTTATGATGATGTGGACTCAGAGCTGAATGAAGCTGCTGCTCGATTTACTCTTGGCTCACCTCTGACTTCTCCAGGGGGCTCCCCAGGGGGCTGCCCTGGGGAAGACTCCTGGCATCAACAGTATGGACCTGGACACTCCTTGTCGCCTAGGCAATCTCCTTGCCACTCTCCTAGATCCAGTATCACTGATGAGAATTGGCTGAGCCCCAGACCAGCCTCAGGACCTTCATCCAGGCCCACTTCTCCCTGTGGTAAACGACGGCACTCTAGTGCTGAGGTCTGCTATGCTGGTTCCTTCTCACCCCATCACTCACCTGCTCCTTCCCCTGGCCACTCCCCTAGAGGAAGTGTAACAGAAGATACTTGGCTTACTGCTTCTGTTCACACTGGGTCAGGCCTTGGCCCTGCACCTTTTCCATTTCAGTACTGCGTAGAGACTGATATCCCTTTGAAAACAAGGAAGACTTCTGAAGATCAAGCTGCCATACTACCAGGAAAATTAGAGGTCTGTTCAGATGATCAAGGGAGCTTATCACCATCTCGGGAGACTTCAGTAGATGATGGCATTGGATCTCAGTACCCTTTAAAGAAAGATTCATCTGGTGATCAGTTTCTTTCAGTTCCTTCGCCCTTTACCTGGAGCAAACCAAAGCCTGGCCACACCCCTATATTTCGGTGAGTTGATAGAAATGGCTGCTGGTCATTTTTTCATGCTTACAGTTCATTTGCATTGTATAACTACATTATCTTTTCATGTCTGACTACCTCTCTTCCCCTTTTTTCTCTCATCTTTCTTCTCCCCTCCATCTCCCCTTTTCCTTCTCTCTCTCCTTTTCTCTCCTTTTTCTCCTTTTCTTGCTCTTACCTTCCTTGTTTTTAAAAAAATTCTACCAGCAAAATAACTTAAAAGTTCTTTTTATTTCCCTTTAAGTCTTAAAAGTGCTTTTAAATTGACTAAAGTTAACATTTTAAAAGTCATAGGTGGTAGATCGGTACTTAACCCAGTCCTCACCAGAGAGGCTCCCCTTAGCAGCTGAGAGGAGCATCTGGAGCATATACCCCAGGGATAAACATCTTGCAGAGATCAGGAAACCCCATGGAAGAAGGAGAGGAGAGATGGTGGAAACCAGAGGGGCTGAGGACACCAGGAGAACAAGCCCCACAGTGTCAACTGAGGAGCACTCTTAGGGGCCCACAGAGACGGAAGTCATAGACCTGGAACCTGTAGGGCCCCCTACATACATCTCGTGGTTGTCTAGATTGGTGTCCTTGAAAAACTCCTGTAGTCTGGAGTGGGGTGTCTCTGACCATTTTACCTGCCCTTGAGACCCTTTTCTCCTGCTGGGCTGCCTGGCCCACCCGTGATATAGGGATTGGTGCCCGGCCCTGTTCTATCCCATCCCACTATGCCATGCCCTGCCCTGATTGTGCTGTAACCCTGGGGGGACGGACGGTTCTTTTCTGGGGAGGGGAGGATGTTAGTGGGTGGTGGTGGAGGTAGATCTGGGAGAGATGGGAGGAGATGGGGGTAGAAGAAGAGTAGGAGGGGGCTGGGATGTATTCTATAAGTTGTATGAGAGAAGAAAAATTTAAAAAGAGTATATAGGTCAAGAAAAATATAGGTGATAGACTGTAGATAATAGTAAATGAAGTTGGGCTGTGGTGGTGCACACCTTGAATCCCAGCACTTGGGAGGCAATAGCAGGCGGATCTCTGAGTTTGAAGCCAGCCTGGTCTCCAGAGCGATTTCCACGACAGTCAGGGCTACACAGAGAAACTCTATTTCGAAAAGCAAACTAACCAAAAACCAATAATAATAATAATAGTAATAATAATAGCCAGGGCTACACAGAGAAATTCTGTTTTGAAAAGCAAACAAACCAAAAACCAATAATAATAATAATAATAATAATAATAATAATAATAATAATAATAATATAGAAAATGACATGTAAGGATTCCTAAAAAGGAATTTTTAATCTAGAAAAGATTATTGTATGTGGGTTATAGTATGAATTACATTACTAATAGTTAACTGGGACTTCTCATATTTTGAAGGAGTATGTGTGTGGGTTCGTGTGTGTGTGTGTGTGTGTGTGTGTGTGTGTGTGTGTGTGTGTGTGTGTGTGTGTTCATTTGGAGCCAGAAGACAGCCATGGTGTTGTTCTTCAGGAGTCATAACATCTTGTTTTTTGAGACAAGGTTTCTTATTGATTAAGATGCTGGCTTTAAAAAACAAAAACAAAAAAATTACTTTATTGTTATGTGCGCATGCTTGTGAAAGATGTGAGAGAATGTGTGTGTCACGCCCTGGGTGTGGTGTTCAGAGAACAGCTTTCTGGAGTTGATTCTTTACACCTTTGTGTGGGTCCTGGGAATTGAACTCAGGTCCTCATTCTTGTAAAACCAAGCACTTTATTGACTGAGTTCTCCTCTAGCTTTGTCCTATTGAGGGCAACTATTTTTTCTCCATAATTCATTTACTTTTAAATACTTATTTAATTGAGACAGGGACTTGCTATGTTGCCTGTGTTGATCCATACTAACCTAAAATGTGTGATTCTACTGCTCCAGCCTCCCAAAGTTGCTGGGACTGTAGGTATATGCTATTGTGCTTGGCCTTCATAACTTTTTAAAAAATCTTTCAACAGTCTTCTTTTCTTTCTTTGAGACTGAGTCTTATGTAGCTCAGACTGGCCTCAGAGTTTTCTATATAACTGATGATGGCTTTTCTGATCTCCGGCCCCACCACCTAAGTTTTGGGATAGCAGTTGTGTATCACTACACGTAGTTTAATGTAGTGCTAGGGTTCTAGCTCATAGGGTTTCTTGCATGCTAGGCAAGAACTCTACCAGCTGACCTTTGTGTCCATTACTATTTGCCGTGTAGATGTGTAAGTAATCCTCTAGTTGTATATTTTCTTTGTGTCTGTTTTCATATGTGTGCGTGCAGGTGCACATGGAGGCCAGAGGTTGACACTGGATGTCTTCCTCATGCCTCATTTGCTTCTCCACTTAGTCTGTAAGATAGGCTCTCACATTGAACCTGGTTGGTGGAAAGCTCCCAGGGATCCTCCTGTCTCTGCCTCCCCTGCTGGAATCACAGGGTTGGGCTACTGTGGTGGCTTTTATGTGTGTTCTAGGGATTTGAACTAAGGCCCTCATTATAGAATGGCAAGCACTCTTACCTACTGAACAATCTCCCAAGCCCTTGTAATATTTTCAATATTAATATATCTAAATTAATCTTTAGGTCTTTACACTGTTTTAATTCTTTTTGGTTTTCACAGAGTTTCTTTGAAACTCTGACCATCCTGGAACTCACTCTGTAGACCAGCCTGGCCTTGAACTCACAGAGATCCGCCTGCCTCCCGAGTGCTGGGATTAAAGGCACCGCCACCATCACCTAGCTTAATTCTTCTTAATTAAATCTTTTAAAAAGATACTAAGATGCTTTATGTTTGTTTCAGGCAGTTGTGTACTGAAATTAAAATTTTCCTGATATCACAGAGGATTACTTGAGATAAGTAGTTTTTCAGAGATTAAAATGAAATGATAGGAAATGGAGGAAGCTGCAAGCATAATAGATTCATTTCTGCAGATCCATACCACGGGGGAAGAGGTACATACTGGAAGAAGTGTAAAAATTTAGATTTTTAAAGATACTTAGTCTTGGGGCTCAGTGATTTAAGAGTAATTGCTGCAGGGCTGGAGAGATGGCCTTAGCAGTTAAGAGCACTGACTGCTCTTTCAGAGGACCTGGGTTCCATTCCCAGCACCCACATGGCAGCTCACAACTGTCTGTGACTCCAGTTCTAGGGAATCTGATACCCTCACACCAATGCACATAAAAAATAAAATTAAACTTTAAAAAAAAAAAAAAAAGTAAATGTTGCTCTTCCAGAAAACTCAGGTTCGATTCCCATCACCCACAGGGCAGCTGACAATCTTCTGGAACTCCAGCTCCAGGTGATACAATACCTTCTTCAGGTCTCTGCAGGCATTAGGCTACTGATATATTTGCTTTATATAGGTGACTATATAGGCGAATGAATATCTTTGCTTTAAGAAATTGAACTACTATTCTTTTGATTGCTTTTGTAATTATATGCACATAGTTGAGAAATACAGTTTTACAAATCATTATAGAGTTTATCCTTTTCAAAATGAGTGAAATTAAAATCAGATAAAATATATTTTAGTCTTCAGGTTAAAGAATTATTTATTCATTAAAAAGAATGATCTAGTAAAATACCACCATAATCGGTACTATAACTTACTAAGTGAAGTTGGTTTTGGAATACCTTGTTTCAAAATCACTGAAAAAAATATTGCAACTGACAAAAGAGAAGCTTTGAATCTCTGCTTGGTGATGGTAATATGGTGAATTTTTTGTGTTTTGTTTATAGCACATCTTCATTACCTCCATTAGACTGGCCTTTACCAACTCACTTTGGACAATGTGAATTGAAAATAGAAGTGCAACCTAAAACTCATCATCGAGCCCATTATGAAACTGAAGGTAGCCGAGGGGCAGTGAAAGCCTCTACCGGTGGCCATCCTGTTGTGAAGGTACGAGACTTGGGGCTATTTCATAGATTCCATGTACATGCCAGTGACCGGGTGAGTATATTGGTTGAGCTGAAAGAGAGAAAACTCAAAGCTAGAGAGCCTCTTCTGTGTGCTTGTTGGCACTGCTGTATTTCTGCTTTGAAATTTCTTTGCTAGTCTCGAAGAAACCATCCTGACTGACTTTTTATCTGGACAAATAAGATGATGGTGGACAAATTGCTGTTTTTCTGATTTTAGAAAGAGTATATTGTGTTTATGAATGTAGTACACACTCATTTAAAGTGTAAGTGACACAGGACTGGGAAATGACTCAGTGGAGAAAGAGCATATTCTATTCTGTCTGTAAGCATGAGGACTTGAGTTTGAATTTCCAGCAACTTAAAAAGCCAGCCATGACTGCATGGCCTGTAACTCTCAGCATTAGGGTATAGAAACAGGCTGATTTCAGGAGTTTTCTGGCCGGCCAGCCTAGCCTAGTCAAAAGAGCCAGCTTCAAGTTTAGTAAGAGACCTTGTTACAAACAGGCAGAAAGTGATAAAGGAACTCCATGTGTGTTCACATCATGACACACACACACACACACACACACACACACACACACACACACGTTATGCAGAAAGTTAATAGATTACCCAGAATTTGTTACCATGAAAAATAAGCAACATTTGATAGCATGTTAGGAACAGTTCTCCCCATACCTTTCTCTACTGTGTGTGTGTATGTAAATACATATATGGGAGACTAGATAGTTGTCTAGAAAATGAATAAATATTTTAAAATTTATCTTATGTATTTGTGTGTGCCTGCTTGTCTGTATATACCCTCAAAAGAAGGTACTATATCTTCAGAACTGGAGTTACAGGCAGTTGTGAGCCTCAGGATATATGTGTGGAGAGCTCAACCCAGGTTCTCTGTAAGAACAGCAAGTGCTCTTAACTGCTGAGCCATTCTCTAGCCCTGTGAATTTTTTTTAAGAGTTACTTATTTTATTTTACTCGTATGGGTATTTTGCCTGCGTGCATATATATGTGTGCTGTGTGCATGTCTGGTGCCATGGGTCCCCTGGGACTGCAGTTACAGACAGTTGTGAGCTTCCATGTGAGTTCTGGGAATTGAATCTAGGTCCTCTAGGGAAGAAGCCACTGTTCCCAACTGTGGAACTATTTTGCCAGCCCCAAAACTTTTTTTGGGGGGTGGGGGGAGAGACCAGACTGGTCTCGAACTCAGAGATCCACCTGCCTTTGCCTTCTTAGTGCTGGGATTAAAGGTGTGTGCCTCCACCACCACCTGGCTCCCATTAAAATTTTAAGGATAATGGGTTAGTAAACTTTCCATCACTATATCATACATGAGGTAATCAACTTATAATGAGGAAGGGGTTTATGTTGGCTCATTTTTGAAGGTTCTGTTGCATTGGGAGCTGTGGTGAGCCAGTATACCATGGAGGGGGCACACGGCAGAGGAAGCCCCTCACCTCATAGAACAATGGCTCTAAACTTTCCTAATGCTGCAACCCTTTAATATAGTACCTCATGTTGTGGTGACTCCCAACCATAAAATTATTTTTATTACTACTTCATAGCTGTAATTTAAACTATACATAAACTGTAATTTAAACTGCAAATTAAAAATAATTTAATGTGTATATCTGATATGCAGATGGTTTTAGGTGACCCCTGTGAAAGGGTTTGGGGTCATGACCCACAGGTTGAGAACCGCTGTCATAGAGACTGGGAATTGAAAAAGAGAGTTGGAAAACGACTGGTTCTCAAAATGCCCCTCCCTGGGATCATGTTCCAGTAAACTAATTTTTTTCCAATTAACGCCACTGCTTAAAGGTTCTGCCACTTCCCTATATAACCACGGATTGGCAACCAAGGCTTTAGCAAATAGGCCTTTGGAGGACATGTACATAAACCATAGCAGATAGAATAATACTGAACATTTTGTGATTAAAATATTTATTTTCTTTTTAACTAGAATACAATTATGTAACATTTGGTTATTTGGTATATTTCAAGTATGTCTCATATTTTAAAGCTTTGAATCAAAATATTATTTTGATTTTACTTGAGTGGAATATAACATTGAAAAAAAAATGAAGCCAAAATAAAACTAAGGCTTGTAATCCTAGCCTTCAGAACACTTAAGTCAAGAGGATCACTGTTGGTTCAAGGTCAGCCTGGAACACATTGTGAGTTCTAAGACAACATGGGTCACAAAGTGAGTCTATCTTTAAAAAAAGAAAAAAAAATGAAAGAAAAAAAGTAAAAAAATGCACAATAACCTGAATACCAATGTTTATAACTGTTAATGACCCCAAATTAGAAACAATTCAAGTGGATTACTAAACAAGCTTTAGTTTATTTATGGGAAATATTACCCTTCTATAGGAAGGGAAAAAATAGTTGACATATGCAACAACTTGTGTGATTCTCCACTTCTCATGGTTCTCGGTGGAAGTATGCTGATTGAAAAAAATCTCACAGGATTACATATAGTATGATTCTGTTTATATTGCTTTCTCAATCTGAGTAAACTGTAGAGACACAGAGCAGATCAGTAGTTACCAAGAAACAGAGTAAGTGTCACAAATATAAAGGGGTAGCACATCTGTGGTGATGGAATATGTCTATGTCGTTACCAGTGTAGTAGTTTCTTTCATCTCTCCCTGAGATAAAAGTGCACACAACCGAACAAATATACAAGAATGCAGATAAAATAGGTGGAAACCGTGTGGGACTACAGTCAGCAATTGGTTCCAGTGCCAGCGTCCAGTGGTATTTAATACAGTTCAGCGCTGTAAGTGCATGCTATGTTTCGTTTGTACAATAAGGTGATACATGGGAAGTTTTGTAACTTTCCCTAAGGAAGAAGAAAAGCTTATACTATATAGTTTGACCAACCTGGTCTATATAGTAAGACTCTGTCTCAAAAGTGAAAATAAAAGATTATAGATTAAACCATGATAAGTCACTCCCTTTTTTTTTCTGCCTTGTTGCTGTACTAGGTGTCAAACCCAGGCCCTCATATGTGGTAGGCAAATACTATGTGACTGAACTCTGTCCCTAGCCTGAGGCAGAAATACTTTAAATTTTACCATAGAAATGACTGAAGTTTGAAAAATAAAGATTAAAATGTTGTTGCTTTTAGACTTTGTATTTTAGCATATGTCAAGATCCATTGCCTAGTGAATGATTTGTTTTGCTTATTTACTTATTGATTGATTGATTGAAGCAAAGTCTTATGTAGCCCAGGCTGACCTAAAAGTCAGTGTGTAGCTAAGGATGGCTATGAAGTACTATCTTCTGCCTCTGTTCCAAGTGCTAGGATAACAGGTGTGTGCCATCATACCTGACTCTGTTGATTTTTTTTATATGACATTGTTATACATACATCTTAACATTTATTTTTGTTTTGTCACATTTTTCTTCTTTTTTTTTTCCAGACAGGGTTTCTCTGTTGTAGCTCTGGCTGTCCTGGAACAGACCAGGCTGGCCTTGACTCACAGAGAGATCCGCCTGCCTCTGCCTCCTGAGTGCTGGGTTTAAAGGCGTATGCCACCACCGCCCGGCCACATTTTTAACTTTTAAGTGATTTATATTATGAAATTTTAATTTTGTAGTTTTATTACATTCATGCTTCTAGTATGTTCTAGTATGTTCATGTTTCTGATATAGTCAGATCCAGGGGCCCTTCCTAAGTAAGCTGGCAGGACTGATAATGGAACTGCTATTGTTAAAGTTGCTGTAGTATGTCCTGTAGTGACCTTCAGGCTTTAACCATCCAGCTTAAGTTAAATTAAGCAGACACAGACCTTTGCTATGGAAACAATATAGAAACATAACAAACAACTAGACTAACTTTGTTTTACACCGCAGAGGGTGGCCTGAATAGAAGAGTCCTGATAGTCGATGGAAGATTTTAGAGGGTAATGTTAACATAGTAATTTATTGATAGGTCCTTCTGGGGTAAAGTAGGGCGGTAGTCTGACTAGTTAATTCTTTAAAATCCCTGAGGTGCAGAGCTTCAGTCCTGTGTTTCTTATGCTGTATAATATGTCCTCAAGCAGATGTTGGCAGAATGTGTTATGAAATGTATTTATATTCCCTTTGAAATCTTATATGCACGATCACTTTCCCACAGCAGTAGTTTATTTTATCAAAGTGAAAAGGACAGGTGGCTTACATCTTTGCCAAGCTGGTATGAATATGAATCATCTAATATGACTAAGGATTCCTTGGTATATGGTGCTTATCCATTTGTCCTGTGATACTTATAATAACATTTAAAATTTTACTTTTATTTTAGAAGTAATTACTTCATTTTGGCCAGATACTTCATATTTATTGTTTAAATAATTAGATTTCCCAACCTTGAATTATTTTGTGCTGTAAAATTGTCTCTCTTTTTCCAAAATTTACTCATTCAATAATGATATGTAGAGATTTGAATGTGCTAAACATGTGTATAGATTCTGCTGGCAGCAAGGTAGAGGCTAGTGCTGAAGGTGTTCTTTCATTACTGGATGAACTATTGATTTCATACAATTTGAACATGAAAGAGCAATAGATACAGCAGAAGTAAAGCATTTATTAGCCTTGAGTTTCAGAAAGTACCCCCTCCCCCTTTTTTTAGTTTTATGTTCTTCATCTATAGACTGGAAAATAAAAATAATGTACACTTTACAGGAGTTTTAGGATTAAATGGACTCAGTTAAAGCAGAGTATATAACCGTTCTCTTCCTTGACTTTTTCATCTCTTCTGTAAGTATCGATGAGGTGGTGATTTTTTTATTTACCTCATTTGCTGCTATAGACTCAAAAGAAAATAGTTATATTTAATTTCTGCACATGTCTGGATGTTGACAATATATGTAGAATATGTCCACCATAGCTTCCTCTTCCCTGGATTTTTGTGGCCTGAAGACTGTTCCCTTATATAGACTTAGTACTGAGATTAGTTCAGCCCATCCCCTTGGTCCAGCTGTATCCCATAAACCCTGCCTCTTTGTTTATCTGTATGTAATAACCCCAACTCCTTGTCCAGATGTATGCAATAATCCCCCTTCTCTGTTAACTCTACATAAATACAAACATGCTGAGCTTAGGGATGCAAGTGGGCACTGAGGTTTCTCCAACAGAGAGCCAGACTGCTCAGTCTCAGCTTTCTGTCTCTGTGTGTCTTCATTCCCTGTGTCAGAGTTCAGATATAGAGCATATGCGATACTCTTTTGTTTGACACTGTTGCTTCGGATGGTATAGATCATAATGATGCAGCTATAATTGCTATATTGCAACTTAAAAATGATCAGCGTCGAGGTGCCTGGTTGATGTATGGGTGCCTGCATGGTTTCTAGGTGCCTGAGGAATTCCCTGTGCCTAGATGTTCAGGTGACTGCATGTTATCCAGGTGCCTGTGTGAGGTCCAGGTTTCTGTGTGGTGTCTGGGTACCTGCATGGTGCCTGGGTGATGTCCAGATGTCGGCATGTTTGGGAGTGAAGCCCAGCTTCGGGTTGAACTTTGTCATGCTTGGTCACAGGCTAATATGGGCCACATGGATGCCAGTGATCTGAGCTCCCTGCTGCCACCATGGTGATGCCCATGATCCAGGCTCCCTCCACACAGACTGGACTTAAATTTTTGGTTGCTTGTTTTTTGTTTTATTTTGTTTTTCCTTAGAAGGCACAGGTAGGAGGTGTGTACCTGGGAGGAATGGGAAGAGGGTGTGATCAATATACATTGTATAAAACTCTCAAATAGTTAAAAAAATATTATGTGGGGAAAAAGTGATCAGTGCATACATGTCAACAGAAAAAGAAAGCCTACCCTACCTCAAATGACAATTTTTCAAGGCATAGCATGTATACTATGTATTATCTTGTCAAATATCAAGGCTTGAGTATTTTTGTGCAGTAATGCTATGGTTGAACTAAAAGTGTGTATCTCTTAGCCACTACGTTGGTACTTGCCTATAATCCCAATAGTGTGGCGAGGCAGAGAGATCACAAAATCCAAGCTAGCCTGAGAAGCTCGTGCTACAAAACTGTATTGTATCAAAGCTTGCCAAGGTGATACATCCTGTCATCCTAACACTCAAGAGGCAGGGCCAGGAAGGATCCAGGAGTTCAAAGCTGACTGTTGCTCCATAATTAGTTTGAAATCAATTTGAACTGTCTGAGACCCTGTTTTAAAACAAGACAAACAAAAATTAGGGCTAGACAGGTGGCTCAGCTTTTAAGTATAAGGCTCACAACCAAAAACCAAAAACATCTGGTTGCCATCTTAGGATCTGTTAGAATGTCCTGTCTCTGCATAGAGATACTGTTGTAGCCTTAGTTTACCCTTTGTCACTTTGCTGTGGGGAAAAACACAGGGAGGATGCTGGGTACCTTGGAAGTTGGAAATAGGTTCAATATCTTTTGAGAATGTAGCTGCGATTTCAATTGACAGGAGTGGCAGTATGGAGATGATCCTCAGAGGACCTTCTATAGGGATGTGATACTTAGAAAGCTACAATCTGGTGGTCTTGAAGCACTGTATGTCCAACCCTGAGTTGATCTTCAAGTTGGAGCATGGGGTTGGGCTATGGGGCATAGCAGAAACCCTGGCCAGGAGATTACTAAGGAGAAAATCATGATTCTCCTGTTGACAGCCAGCTCATCCTCTGAAGCTGATCCACCTTATCAGCCATTGAATGTACACACACCACAAAGAGCTCAGCTATTCCAGACTGAATTACTGACCATCCAAAGCATGAGTTTATAAATGTAGAGGGATAATTACTATTCCCATTGTAGACAAGATGATAGGATTCACTGACATATTTCTTACAGGCTTCCTGATAATAGTAGATACCTTATAGTTGTGTATAAACCATCATAGGGTTCTGAATTAGGTCTAAGTGTAATGGGAAGCCATTAGAGGGTTTTCAGTAGGAGACAGAAATGACGTAGGGGACTATGTGGAGGTCAGAGGACAACTTTTGGGAGTTGTTCTCTCCCACCATGTTTTTCTGGGGATTGAACTTGGAATGTTTGGCTTAGCACCAAGTGCCTTTACCTGCTGAACCATCTCATTTGCCTTTTTTTTTTTTTAAGCAAAAAATAAGCCCAGTGTGACAGCTCATACTGGAGTGGGAGACTAAGGCAGAATGATTACAAGTTCAAGGCCAGCCTGGCCTACATAGCAAGACCCTGTTCTGAAAAACTAATTCATAAATAAGTGTCAAAAACATGATGAGGACAAAGGTACAAGAAGAGTAAAAATACTTATCTTCATGATTATACACGTAAATATACTCAGAGAAATGACAAACCAAATGTTACAGAGCATTAAAAATATTCATATGTTTGTATATTGTCTATCAAATGAGCTTTATTCCAGAAATGCAAATGTAGTTCAGCATATGAAGATAAGTTATTGTAATATCACAATAATATCAAGGGGAAAAACATACTAATGCAGATTGGTTTTAAAAAAGCATTTGCAGGAGTTGGGATACAGTTGAGTGGTAGACGATATATTTAATCTGTACAAAACTCTGGGTTCATTTCCTGCACCAGAATAACATATCCTTGTTTTTAATTATGTGAATACTTGTTGTCTTTTGTGTATTTGTGTGTGCGCGCGTGTGTTTGGAGGCCAAAAGACAACACTGGGTGGTGTTACTCAGGTGCCATTTATCTTGTTTTTAAGACAGATCTGCCTGTTTTTGGCTTCCAAGTGCTATGATTAAAGGCGTGTACCACGATGCTGGCATTTCTAGGCTTTGGGAAAAACTGAGACAGGGTCTCTTAGTTCACCCAGGCTGGTCTTGAATTTAATATGTAGTCTATCTAGTCTGCCCCTTTGACTTATCCACCAGCCTCAGCTGCTGAGTCCTAGCTTGGCTTTTCAAAATTTTTGATGGTTCAGGTATTGGTCTGTCCTTTTTCCAACCTCCCAGCCTTCACATTCCTTTGTAACATGTTCCAGTGTTTAAATCTCTTTACTTTAAAAATTTGGGAGCCGGATAGAAGCTCAGTAGTTAAGAGTACTAACTGTTCTTCCAGAGGACTTAGGTTTGATTTCCAGCACCCACATAGTGGCTAACAGCTGTCTGTAACTCCAGCTAAAGGGAGTTTAGGGCCCTCTTACTCTCTGGCATACATGCAGGCAAAACACTCATATACATAAAATAAAAATTTAAAAGAATTTGGAGGCTTTTCATGGGTTACTTTTTATTGTCTTTCTTGTAATACTTTTATGTACAATAGTACGTGATACGATATAATAGACTTGTAAGCTTATTATTGAAATGCATGGATAATGAAGTGTACTTTTTGTGTTTCTTTTTTTTTGTTTAGCTCCTGGGCTATAGTGAAAAGCCAGTAAATCTACAGATGTTTATTGGAACAGCTGATGATCGATATTTACGACCTCATGCATTTTACCAGGTGCATCGAATTACTGGAAAGACCGTTGCTACTGCAAGTCAAGAGATAATAATTGCCAGCACAAAAGTTCTGGAAATTCCACTTCTACCTGAAAATAATATGTCAGCCAGGTATCGTTTTTGTTTTTGTTGTTGTTGTTTTGTTTTGTTTTTTTAAGAGACAGGGTCTCATTATGTAGCTCTGGCTGTCCTGGAACTCACTATATAGACCAGGCTGGCCTGGAACTCACAGACCTGCCTTCCTCAGCCTCCAGCCATGTAGGAGTCTTAAAACTTTTGTTAAAATGAGCAATGAGATAGCTCAGCAGTTAAAATCCCATATTCTTCTTTCAGAGGACTAGGATATCCGGTGCCTATAGCTGTCACAGGCACCTGCACTTATGTACATGCACATGCATACACACAATTAAGAATTTTACATGTGCATATATATAAATATATAAATAATTTTTTATTATTATTTTTCTCCCCCAGACAGAGTTTCTCTGTTATAACTCTGGCTGTCCTGGAACTCACTCTGTAGACCAGGCTGGCCTAAAACTCACAGAGATCCATCTGCCTCTGCCTCTGGAGCACTGAGATTAAAGGCGTGCACCACCACTGCCCGGGTAAGAATAACAATTTTTTAAAAGCCTTAAATTAAGAAAAAAACATCAGTTTTCTCTTCTTGAAACAGCTCTTAGAAAAATACATGGTTTGTTTGATTTTGATTTTTAGCTAACTGTACTCATTGTTTTAAGCTGAGTAGCATATATATTATAAGTAGTTCTGAAATTTTGCTGAGGAGGACAATAGGTTTCATAATTTCAGGAAGTTGGTGATTTATGCCTGTAATCCCAGAACTTGGGAGGTAGAGGCATGAAGAACAGGAGTTCAGGGACTCCATAGTGAGTTAGAGGCCAGCCTGTATATAAGACCCTATCTCAAAAAAAATGGAAACAATGGCCAGACATGGTGGCTCATACTTTTAAAAGTCTAAATGTTCCAGAGCCAGCAGTAGATGAATCTCTGTGAGTTTTGAGATCAGCCTTGTCTACATTTTTAGTTCCAGGCCAGCCAAAGCTACGTAGTGAGAGCCTGTCTCAAAAACAAACAACAGCAACAACAAAAATACAGAACAATAAATTTTACCCAGACTGCAAATAAAGGTTAATTTGTTAGTCTAGACCTGTAATTCTAGCACTTAGAAGTCTAAATTAGGACAACTTGTGAGTTCAAGGTCATTTAAGCTACAAAGTGAGAACTCTATCTCAAGATACAAAAGATAGTAAGAGGTCACTTCAAACAATTTAATACATATTTTCATTGCTAAATATGAATTTTTTTTCAGTTTATGTTTTTGTTTTTTGCATTTCTTAGTTTTAAGAATCATACATATACTTTTGTTTCTTGTGTTTGAAATCACTTTTTAAAAAATTAAAAAACATTTTTTGAGATTTTTTTTTTATTATGTATATGAGTATTTTGCCTGCATATATATCTGTGCACATATGCATGCCTGGTGCCCAAGGAGACTAGAAGAGGGGCTCAGAGTAGCTCTGTAGCTAGAGTCACAGATAGTTGTAAGCTATCGTGGTTGCTGGTAATTGAACCTGAGGCCTGGAAAAGCAGTCAGAGCTCTTAACTGCTGAGCAGTTTCTCTACCCCAATTATTTTATTTTAATTAATTTATTAAAATTTTTTCTTATAATACTTTTATTAATAATTTGTTTTATATGTTATCTCCATAACACCCTCTTCCCATTCCTCCCTACTCCACCCTCCCACCCTCGTGCCCTCAAAAAACAAAGAAAAACAAAAACAAGAAAGAAAATTAAGTCAAGCTTTTGTGACAGGAACATAGATGGTGGGCTTCACTGTGGTTTTGGAGGCAAAAGGCTGCTCTGATTGTGTACTTTGACCTGGCCCATACTAGACCAAGATGAAGAGAGTTCTGCAGTTGGGCCTCACTGCCTAAACTCCAACACTGAGGAGGCTCCCTGGCATCTTGAAAGCACCAGGGCACCCCACAGGCAATCGGTCATCCCTCAGGGACCAGGACCTCACATAGACACCTAGTCATTTAGCAGTCACCAGAACTTCCCATGTGCATCAGTGCCTCCCAAAGGCAGCCAGACATTCCAAAGGGACATGGATATCCCACAGACACTCAGGCATCCTCAGGCACCAGAGGGTAGAGGCACTCGGGTCTCTGTGAGTTTGAGTCCAGCCTGGTCTACAAAGCAAGTTGTAGGACAGCCAGGGCTGTTATACAGAGAATCCCTATCTCAAAAAAACAAAACAAAACAGAACAAAAAATTCTTTTTCAAATTTGCCTATTTTATTTTATATGCATCAGTGTTTTGCTCAAATATATATCTGTATCATGTGTGTTCTGGACTGGAGTTATGGACAGTTATGAACCACTTTGTGGAAGCTAGGAATCAAATCTGAGTCTTCTGCAAGAACAAGTGCTTGTAACTGCTGATTCGTCCCTCCAACCCTCTTATTTACTTTTTAAAAAGTTTTATGTATTTGTTCCCTTGTATGTGTGTGTGCTAAGTGTGTATGTGCACCATATGCATGCAGTGCCCAAGGAGGTCAGAAGACAGTTTCAGATCCCCTGGAACTAGTGTGAACTGCCTGACTGGGGTACTCGCAATCAAACTGGGCTCTTCTACAAAAATAGCACAGCTTCGTAAGCACTGAGCCATCTCTGTGTCCTGTATTTTATTTGTTTATAGGCCCAGGTTGGCTTTGGATTTAGGGCAGTCCTCATGCTTCATCCCCCAAGTCCTGGGGTTATAAGTGTGCTCCCACACTCATCTCAAATACTTGTTTTTACCTGATTTGAGGTACAGAGTTCTTTCTGGGAAGTTTTTATTGTTTGATTTTGAGATAGAGTCTCTTATGTGCCATTATGACTTTGAACTCAGTATGTTCCTGAGGCTGCCTCTCTACCTCTCTACCTCTCAAGTGCTTGGATTATAGATGTACATGACCTCGCAAATTGACAATGTGTATCTACGCAGTTGAGTTTTCAGAACCAGTTTCTGAATAACAAAAAGTGTATTTTTTTTTCTAGTATTGACTGTGCAGGTATTTTGAAACTCCGCAATTCAGATATAGAACTTCGAAAAGGAGAAACTGATATTGGCAGAAAGAATACTAGAGTACGACTTGTATTTCGTGTGCACATCCCACAGCCCAATGGAAAAGTCCTTTCTCTGCAGATAGCGTCTATTCCTGTTGAGTGCTGTAAGTGAGCTTGCAATGTGTTTTAAAATTTTGATGTAAGCTTTGTGTGTTTTGATTAAAATGTTATATATATTAAAAGTACAGTCTGAAGTATTGAGCCTGAGTTGCTGGTTTGTTTTTTTGACATGAAAAACTGGCAAGGTGAGAAGAGCACTAACTTTAGGTTAGAAAGTGTTCTTACTAGTTTGATTTCAGACAGTGATGTGACTAGAGAAACTCTTTCTTTTCTCTTCTCCTCTGCCTCCCTCTCTTTCTTGTCTTCAACTTGCATTTCTCCTGGCCTGCCTCAAGCCTATGTGTGGGGATCGAGTTTGGGTCTGTGCCACTTTGTCTAGCTATAAATGGAAGCCATTTGAGGGTCCAGTCATGCAGCTGTGTTCTTGATGCTTTCAGTTGTCCTTTGTTTTACTTAAATGTCAGAATTCATGTAACAGATTTCTGTTTTGCAAGTTTGCCTCTCAGCTGAAGAAAAATTAATGGCTTTGGTTGGTTGGTTGGTTGGCTGGCTGGCTGACTGGTTGGCTGGTTAGTTTTAGACAAGGTCTCACTCTGTAACCCTGGCTGGCCTGGAACTCTCTCTGTGGATCAAGTTGGCCTCAAATTCACAGAGTTCTTCTGCCTCTGCCTCCAGAATGCATACATGACCAGCTAAAGGTTGTTTTTTGGTTTTGGTTTTGGTTTTTTAATATTATAAAAATTTTGCAACATCCATTTCAGAAAGTGGGTGATTTTTGCCTCCAATTTTCAAAAATGAGATATGAGAAAAGGTCCTAGGATTTGATGTGTATTCAAGCCTAGTAGTACACCTGTAGGTCTCAGAAGGTGTACTATATACAGAATATGGTCTGTATATACATATAGAATATGTATACACACACACACACAAGAAAAATAGAGCTTAGCAGTTCAGGATGGGAAGTATCAGGTAAGGGTGAAACAAAAAGATACTTTATAAAACTTGATAGTTAAGTAATTCTGCATTAGAAAAATCAGATTATGTTCCTCAAACCCTTTGGAGGTAGAGAAATGTAGTCATTGCAGAAACACAGCTGCTTTTAGAAATTAAATAGTAAAATATGTGTTTTATTTATGTTTTAGTTATTTATTTAAAAAATTGTCCGCCATAGAAGCCTCATGTTCTGATGATTATCTGAGTATTCTCTTGAGGAAAGGGTCACTTGTATTATAGTAATTTTTTAGATATTGTCTTCTCTTAAGTGCTCATGATTTAATTACATAGTTTTGAACTTGATTTTTGTAATTAGATTTGTAAATTTTAACAGTTCTGTAGAAGACATATACTTAAGAGTTAAATTAAAAATGAAATATTAGGTAAATGTATAAGGAGTCCGTATAAAGTTAAAGCCATTAATTTCTTTTTATTGTTTTGTTGTTGGGTCTTTGTTTTTGGTGTTTTTTTTTTTTTTTTTTTTTTTTTTTTTGCAGTTGTAGTTTTAAGAAATAATTTTATAACAATTCAATATAACTCTCTTATTTCTAAACATCCTAGCGCACTCTCTTGCTCTCCCTCCCTCTCTCTCTCTTGGTTTTTCTAGACAGGGTTTCTCTGTGGAGCCCTGGCTGTGTGGGAACTCACTCTGTAGACCGACCAGCCTCCAGCTCACAGAGATCTGCCTGCCTCTGCCTCCCAGTGCTGGGACTAAAGGCCTGCATCACCACACCCAGCATCATTCTGGCTCTTTTAATAAGAATTATTATCATTGTCTTGAATTTTAAAAGCCTAAATGAATTAATCTCAATATTTATTTTGTAGATAAAATTTGAGCTCATTTTGTATGTGTGAAATATTTTAAAATAATATTTTTTTTTTCTTAACTCTTAAAAACAGCTCAGCGGTCTGCTCAAGAACTTCCTCATATTGAGAAGTACAGTATCAATAGTTGTTCGGTAAATGGAGGCCATGAAATGATTGTGACTGGTTCTAATTTTCTTCCAGAATCCAAAATCATTTTTCTTGAAAAAGGACAAGGTAAATAATATACAAATTGTCTTCAATCTAAGGGATACTTTAAAGTGATGAAATTAGCCACCATGGTCAAAATACTTTTTGTTTGTTTTTTTTTTTTCAAGACAGGGCTTCTGTGGATAGTCTGGCTGTCCTGGAACTCTGTAGACCACCCTGGCCTCGAACTCAGAGATCCACCTACCTCTGCCTCCCAAGTGCAATGACATGCCACCATGCCAGTCTTAAAAAACATTCTTATAACAATAATGTAATCGAATACTTAGGATTACTGCCTGGTCTCTTGCTTCCCCTTTCAAACAAATCCCTCACTTGAATTAACCCTTTGGTTTGTTTGGCTTTTGTTTTTTGTTTTTGTTTTTGTTGAAATTAAGTCTCATTCAGTCCAGGCTGGTCTTAAAATCAGTGGGTAGCCTCCTTGAACTCCTGATCCCCATGCTGTCACCTCTCAAGTGCTGGAATGGCAGTTACGTGCCACGGTGTTGGACCCTTGCTTTTCTTTAGTTTCATTTATAGTTATTTATCTGTGTGTGTGTGTGTGTTTTCAGGGTGTATATGTTTGTGCGTGGAGCCTAGGGATTAATGTCCATAGTCTTCAGTTGTTTTCTAACTTTTTCAGAGGAGGAGAGAATAGTCTCTTGCTAACTAGCTGTTAGCAGTCTAATGTCATTCTCCGATTAGTCTCCATTACTGCATTTTCTTTCTTTCTTCCTTTTTTTTTTTTTTTTAAATTAGAAGTCTGTGAGAAAAACAGTCTCTGCCAATAATTTGTGATACTACATAGATAATATTTTCTATGCTTTCGAACTTGAATTACTTTTAACTGTAAATTTTTTCTTTCAATAGATGGAAGACCTCATTGGGAAGCTGAAGGAAAAATAATCAGGGAAAAATGTCAAGGGGTAAGAATTCACCTAAATTATTTAATTAATTAGAAGTATTTAAGGGGGGCTGGAGACATGACTCTGTGGTCCTCTTGCAGAGGACCTGGGTTCAGTTCCTAGTACCCACAATCATTTGTAACTTCAGTTCCAGGGGAGCCAGGCAACAGAAACAGCCAGATCTCTGTGATTTAGAGGCCAGCCTGGATTGTACAAGCCCATTGTCAGTGGGACCACCCATGGGCAGGTGGTCCAGGGTTCTATAAGAAAGCAGTCTGAGCAAGCCATGGGAGCCTGTCAGTAAGCAGCACTCTGTAACTGAGGGCTACTGTTCTCTTGCCCTGAAAGCTGTTCTCATACCTCATGTTGGGCACCACTTATAACTAAACTCTGGCTCCTTATTGTCAAAGTCCCACTACAGCACCACTCCATGGCCTTTGAATCAGTTCCCACCCTGTTTGAGTTTCTGTCCTGATTTCCTTCCATTATGACAGTAGTATTGAAGCATAAGCCAAATAAACCATTTCCTCTTCAAGTTGTTTTGGTCATGTTGTTTCATCACAACAATAGTAACTCTAAATAAGGCAGTGACCATACTTCTGTTTGAGTAGTTAGTGTCCTTTTCTTAATAACTACCAATTTCGCTTTATTAAAAAAGCAAAATAAAGCTGGGTGGTTTTGGTGGAGCACGCCTTTAATCCCAGCACTCAGGAGGCAGAGGCCAGCCTGGTCTACAGAGTGAGTTCCAGGACAGCCAGAGTTACAAGAGAAACCCTGTCTCAGAAAACCTAGATAGGTAGGTAGGTAGGTAGGTAGGTAGGTAGGTAGGTAGGTAGGTAGATAGATAGATAGATAGATAGATAGATAGATAGATAGATAGATAGATAGATAGGCAGGCCTATATAGTGGAACAAGCCCCTACTGATTTGTCATTACACACACTTCCGAACACCACAGCTACTCCTTAAGCCATTAAGCCTTCCAGAATCCTTACTGAAACAAAATGTGATCTTGCATCCTGATTGGAATAGACAGTCTTTTCTGGACTAGGAAATAATCACTTTCCACAATGTTTCCTAAAGACATAGATCAGTTAGATTGATGATTAGATTTGGTTTTGGATAAAGATTTTCACTTTGTATGTGCATATAGGTTTTATATACTTCCACCTGAGATGTTTTAAATATAAAACTCATGCTAAGAAATCTAAGCAGGAGCTGGAGAGATGAGTCAGCAGTTAAGAACAGTTGTTGTTCTTACAGAAGACCTGTGTTTGGGTCTCAGTACCCAAGTGGTGGCTAAGAACCTTCTGTAACTCCAGTTCCAGAGGTTTCAACATCTTCTGACTTCATTGGGCACTGCGTGCCTGAGGTGCACAAACGTATTTGTATCAAATGCTCAATATTTAAAATTTATGAAAAAGAACTATAACTTGAGAAATGTTAAACATGATTATATACTAAACTGGGCCTCTCATTAAGATATATATAGTAACCTTAATGTTCAGTAGAGCCAAGTATTTCAGTACACAGTATATAGTAAGACCTTATATATCTATTTTTAAAGGTCTTACAGTGTAGCTTAGATTGGCCTTGAATTTATGATCTGTCTTCCTCTATTTTCTGAGTGTTGGGATTACAGATGTGCACCATGCTAAAGACTGCTACAACTAGAAAGAAAATTGGGCAGGTAAAAATCAATTTCTTCTTTAATGATTAAAGGTTTTGTCTCTGTCAACAAAACATTCGTGTAAATAAAATCTCCAAATGACTTATATAACTAGTCGATGTGCACGATTTTCTGTGATGGGGAGACCCTTGTGTTAAGTTTCATGAGTTGTTATGAATTTGGCAGGTGCATTTTGTTTGTAGTTCTGAGTATAACACAGTCTTGCTTTCCTTGTTCCTTAGGCTCACATTGTCCTTGAAGTTCCTCCCTATCATAACCTAGCAGTTACAGCTGCAGTGCAGGTGCACTTTTATCTTTGCAATGGCAAGAGGAAAAAAAGCCAGTCTCAACGTTTTACTTACACACCAGGTACAAGAAGTTGTGATGTTTTAGAGTTTTTTTTCATAATAAGAATCTTGCATTAAAGTGTTTAATGTCATACAACATATTCTTAAAACTTGTATTGACTTTAAATGTTAGATGTGCTATCAAGGATTAATTAGAAGATGGAATATAGATTTGAACTCTTTTTAGAAGTTTTCAGAAATCATCAGCACTGTAAGAAGGGAAAGTGTTTGTGTGTGCTCTTGGGTTGTGAACTTCCACTGTGCTTTTAACACCAAAGGAAGGTAGTATGTCCACCTTATGGTGTCTTCATTATCTTTTCAGAGACAGGGTCTCTATTATGTAGCGCTGGCTGTCCTAGAACTCCTTATGTAGACCAAGCTGACCTCAAACTCAGAGCCCCACCTGCCTCTGCCTCCCAAGTGCTGAGATTAAAGGTATGCACCACCGTGCCCCAGCTTTTGTTGCATTTTTATTTGACAAGTCATAATTGTACCGGTCTGTGAGCTGTGGAGGGTATAAAGTTGATATCGGAATTTTTTTAAAGTAATTGTATTTTATGTGCCTTGGCCTGAGGATGTCAGATTTCCTGGAACTGAGCCATCTCAGTTCCCCAGAATTCCTGATTATATGGTACCCACTAACCACAGATGTATCTATACCTCTTTTGTAACAGTTAAAATAATTTAATTTTCCAGTTTTTTATTATGACTTAACTATTATATTTAGTAATATATACTAATGGTTACGTAGTTAAAGAACAAATATTTATAGAGGTTTTTCTCTGTAGTAAGTACTATGCGTGTCATCAAAGCATAGAATAATAATTTTTTTAAAAAAATTGTCATGAGCCTTCTTCTCCAAGATATACTCTTTCAAAAACTTTTTTTTAAATGTAGTTTAAATTTTTATCTTATATATATGGATGTTTTAGCTGCATGGATGTGTATGCACCACTTGCATGCTCCATGCAGGTGGAGGCCAGGAGAGGCCTTTAGATCCCCTGGAACAGAAGTTAACAGATGTTTGAGCCCCACCCATGTGGGTACTAGGAATTGAAGCCCAGGTCCTCTGCAAGAATAACCAGTACTCTTAACCACAGCCATGTCTCCAGCCTCTCTTACAAAAACTTTTACCTTGTATATACTAAGTGAAAACAATCAACATTTTATTTGAGAGGGTGCTGATTGTTTGTTTATTTTGAAGTTTTGAAAAAGGGAGAATCTCAGTCTGTAGCTGGCCTGGGATTAGATTTGTAGCTCAAGCTAACCTAAAACTCTTGGCAATGCTCCTCCTAAATAACAGTGCTAAAATAACAGGTATATGCCACCACATAATACTGGTTATTATTAAGGGTTATTTATTTGTCATATATGTATATGGTAAAGACCATTTATGTTTTCAAATCTTAACCATACAAAGCTCTTGTGGCAAATGGAATCATAGGATTTTATGAGAATTATAAGAGGTAATTTGTAACAGGGAGGTGATACCATTTTCCGGGTTTGGGATGTGGCTCAGTGGCGGACTTTTTGCCTAGTATGTGCTAGCCCTGGGTTCGATCCCCATAATCACTTAGGGTGCCCTGTAATTAATCCAAGCACTCTGGAGGCAGAGGCAGGAAGATAATGAGTTTCAAGTACATAGGTACCACTAGGCCATGTCTGTCTCATTATTCTGTGTCATTGAGTATTTTAATGTGTTTTTGTTGTTATTGTTTGTTTTGTTTTTAATTCATAACTATGCAGGGTTAGATTTATATGTCAGGAGCCCACAGAAGTTAAAAAAGTGACTCAGACAGTGAAAGTGTTTTAAATATTCAAGAATGGAAGTATCAATAATTGTTAAGAATATCAATTCTGGATCTCTGAATTTGAGGCCAGCCTGGTCTACATAGTGAGTTCCAGGACAGCCTTTCTCAAAACAAAGCAAAAAAGGAACATCAAGTGTCTGAGGAATGAGATTTTAAAGTACAGAGGTTGAAGCCAGGTATAATGGTGTATATCTGTAATCTTAACACTCAGGAGGCTAAAACAGGCAAGAAGATCATGAATTGCATCCTGGGCTATGTAATGAGACCATGTCTCAAACTAACCAGAGGTTGGAATGTACCAAAGAGAGTAATGACTCTGATTCACATACCCATGAATTTACAAATCCTAACTCTCCTAGTTGTGTTACTTTTATTTTTTATTTATTTATTTGTTTGTTTGTTTTTATTATTACTATTATTTTGAGATAGGATTTCCCTGTTGTTACCCTGGCTGTCCTGGAACTCACGCTGTAGACCAGGCTGGTGCCAAATTCACAGATACCCGCCTGCCTCTGCCTCCTGAGTGCTGGGATTAAAGGTGTGTTACTTTTAGGGTGGGTTGGTTTTCTTTGTTGTTGTTTAGCTTTTTGATTTTTTTGTTTCTTTGGTTTTAGTTTTTTGAGACAGGGTCTCACTGTGTATCCCTTGCTATCCTGGAACTACCCCTGTAGTCCAGGCTGTTCTTGAACTCATCGAGATCTGCATGCCTCTGTTTCTGCTACTCCTTCCTGAGTGTTGAGATTAAAGACATGAGCCACCACACCCAGTTGTGTAACTTCCTGATGCTGCAGTCAGATATTATCAAGTACTGTTGTGATGAAACTCATCTCTGCCCTGGATAAGGAAGAGGGCTTCTGCAGTTGCAAAAAAAAAAGAAGTAGGGTCAACAAATTAAAGATGACAATTACTACCTTATAGTGACTTAGTACTGCCACCGTAATTACCACTATATGGTAGTTATCAAAAGGCAAAAGTAAACAGGAGAGGCTCTGCTGCTTTCATATTACCACCTCATGAATTTGAAGGGCACTGTGAAGATATAATCCTATTGGCATGACATATCAAAGTGAAAACCAGTCGAGTCCTAGGATCGAGAAGAACATTGGGTTGGACTATAACTATAACTGTGTTTGATGACTAGATGTAGTGGGGTGTATATCGACTAAAGGAAGGACGGTCACACAGGTCACGCCTGGACAGCCTTGTTCTGGCTGGTGACTCTCTGTGTCATCTAGCTTTCTGCAGTTTTTTTTCTAACATGAATTTCAAATTTTTCATTATTTACACGTCTTTCTAAAATACACATCTAAAATATCTGTTATGTTTGTTTTAGGTTTCTGTAAATCAGATTTCTTTAAACTTGTGATCCTCCTGCCTCTGCCTCTGAAGTATAAAATTTCAGGGTCATGGCACCAATGACAGACAACTTTAAAAAAAATGGAAATGGGTTTATCGCAAATATATTATTTGTAACTAATTATTTTATTTTTTCATTGTTTTTATTGCATTGACTTATTTCTGTGTTTGCTGGGCATGACTATGTGTGTGCTACAGTGTACATGTGGAGGTCAGAGGATAATTTGCAGGAGTTGGTTCTCTCCTTCTACCATGTGGGTCCCTGTTATTGAACTCAAGTCATACTAGATCACAGCACTCTATTCTTGTGGTACTGCCTGAACTGCTGCCCAGCCTGTGACTTCAGATTTTCCATTGTGGAAGCCCCTTCACCACTCCAGAATCCCTGAAGCTGTTGAAACAGCATCTGGCCTTTGATGCCTAGAAGTTATTTGTAGTAGAGCTACCATCGGAACTGTATGAGGTTATTATGCCTGTAGGAATGTATAGAGTATATTCTAAGTAATTTATATTTATTTGTGACCAAGTATCACTGTATGCCCTAGGTCTGAACTAGGTAGCCCAGGCCGTCTTCAACATGCGATACTTCTGAAGCCTCACATGTGTAGGATTACTGTTGTGTTTATGGGGAGAAAGCCTGCCCTAGATTCCAGTTCTGACACTGGTAGTACCCATCAAGTAAGGGGACCTGTGAGATGACTCATGGGTTATGAGCACTGGCTGCTTTTTTAGAGGACCTGGCTTCAGTTTCTAGCACCCATATGGCAGCTCACAACCATCTAGAATAGCAGTTTTCAACCTGTAGGTTGCAACCCCTGCAGGGTGTGTGTGTGTGTGTGTGTGTGTGTGTGTGTGTGTGTGTGTGTGAACGACCCTTTCACAGGAGTTGCCTAAGACCATTGCATATCAGATATTTACATTACAATTCATAACAGTAGCAAAATTACAGTTATGAAGTAGCAACAAACATAATTTTATGATTGGGAGTCACCACAACTCTAGGAACTATATTAAAGGGTCTCAGCATTAGGAAAGTTAAGAACCACTGATCTATAACTTTAGTCCCATGGGATCTAATACCCTTTTCTGAACTTCCTGGTCATCAGACATGTAAGTGGTACATAGACATATATGCAGGCATAACACCCATACACATGAGATAATGAAAAAATTTTAAAGTAATTCCAAACTGATTTCAAGTAGTTTTCAGGGGTTTGCTTTATTTTCATATAAAAAAGTAAAACCAAGCCAGATGTGATAGTACACGTCTGTAATTCCAAGAGGCCAAGGGGGAGGATTGCCTTGAGATGAGACTAGCCAGGACTGCATAACATGACCTTGTCTCAAGAAGACAAAAAGACAGAGCTGGGAATGTAATGTAGTCAGTAAAATGTAACTCAGTCTAGCATGCATAGAGTCACTGCACAGTCAGGTGTTGTGGTATTTGCCTGTAATTCTAGCACTTGGGCAGTAGAAGAAGGAGGATCAGAAATTCAGTCATCCTCGTCTACATAATGAGATCAAGGTCACTTGGGTACTTGAAACACTGTATTTAACAATAGTAATAACAAAATTTTTTAAAAACTATGAAAAAACAGATGCATACATACACATTATGGAAGATCACTAAGCCTTGCTGTTTGTACTGGAAGAAAAAGAGCTGCTATTTTCTGAATCCTGCTCTTTGACATCCTCTACTTGAAGGGAAGCATGAGTCTACCCATGGTTCGAAAATCATTACACCTAGGTTTTTTTGTTTGTTTGATCCATACATTTAGATTTTTTTCTTTATCCCTATATGAATTAGTATTTAAAAATTTAAGAATGCACATATATGCCATAAAAGATAATCTGCTTCTAAAATTCAACTCCTTCTATATGAAGCCTCTTAAACTGTTTTTCTATCTGAATGAATGCTTGTAATTTTTTCTAAACCAAAGATATTTGTGTGTATATGTACACAAATAAAATATTTTACATGAATTTCCTTCTCTAAAGACATTGAGTTTATCTACATGCATGTTATAGTTATATACTCTAGAATTAAAGAATTAAGTTATGTCATAGTCATTTTGTGGACTACGTAGATAGTAACGTTTGTTTTAATCACTTATTTTCAGTTTTGATGAAGCAAGAACAAAGAGAAGATACCGATTTGTCTTCAGTTCCATCTTTACCTGTGCCTCATTCTGCCCAGACCCAGAGGCCTTCATCAAATTCGGGGCACCCACATGACAGTGTTTTGTCAGCACCGAGAAGCTTGATCTGTCCCATCCAGCCAGCATATGCACCTATGATAACCTCGTCCCATTTGCCCCAGCTGCAGTGTAGGAATGAGAGTGCTGGTGAAGAGCAGCACGTGATGCCATCTGCAGTCATGCACCAACCTTTTCAGGTTGCGTCAGCATCTCCTCTAGGGTCTTCCTATCAATCTATACAAACTAGTGTGTACAATGGACCAGCTTGTCTTCCTGTGAATCCTGCCTCTAGTCGAGAGTTTGATTCAGTTTTGTTTCCGCAGGATGCAGCTCTTTCTACTTTAGTAAATCTTGGCTGTCAGCCGCTGTCACCAATCCCGTTTCATTCTTCAAATTCAGATGCAGCAGGACATCTCTTAGCACATCCACCTCATTCTGTGCAAACTGCAGCTCATCTGCAGTCAGTGGGATACCACTGTTCAAACCCAGGACAGAGTTCTCTTTCTTCTCCAGTGGCAGACCAGGTCACAGGTCAGCCTTCTTCTCATTTACAGCCTATCACCTATTGTCCTCCACATCCAGGATCTACTACAGCAGCTTCCCCAGCAGCCTCTGGTCCCCTGGCTAGCTCACCGCGTTCTGGGCTTTCTGGGCCATCGTCCCCTCAGCTGCAATCTATGCCTTACCAGTCTCCTGGCTCAGGACCGGCCTCATCACCGTCTCCAGCTGCCAGAATGCACTCTGGACAGCACTCAACTCAAGCACAATGTACAGGCCACGGAGGTCTTTCTGCACCTTCATCCTTAGTGTGTCAGAGTTTGTGTGACCCAGCATCATTTCCACCTGGTGGGACAGCTGTGAGCATTAAACCTGAACCCGAAGATCAGGAACCCAACTTTGCAACCATTGGTCTACAGGATATCACTTTAGATGATGGTAAGTCTTTCCCTACTCCCACCCCTGCTTTTCCTGCTTATGTGTATGTGTGTGTTTTTATGTATTTTGAGTTAGGCTGCCCTTGAACTCAATGTATAGTACAGGATGACCTTAAACTTCTGATCTTCCCAAGTGCTAAGATTTCAAGCATGTACCACCAGATCCATGTAGTACTAGGGTTGAACTCCAGGTGTGTGTGTGTGTGTGTCTGTCTGTCTGTCTGTCTGTCTCTGTCGGTCTGAGGGGGGGGTGTTGTGGGTTCTTGCAAAATTGGAACTCACTGTATATCTCAGGCTGACTTCAACTATACGATGACCCTTCTATCTTAGCCTCCTGAATGCTGAAATGACAGAAGTGAGCCACCATGCTTGGCTATATGGCTGTTTGTTTTTACTTTTGTCTAATTTTTCAAGATAGGGTCTCACTATGGAGCCCTGGCTGGCCTCAAGTTACAGAGTTCCTCCTGCCTCTGTCTTCTGTCTCCCAAGTGTTGGGATTAAAGGCATGTGATACCATGCCTGGTGTAGTTGGACTCTTAAATAAATTCATTAGAAATATGTATTAGCACAGTTAGAGATGGCTCAGTGTTTAAGACCCATTACTACTCTCCAGAGGACCAGAGTTTAATTCTCAGTATCCATATCAGGCAACTTAAAACTGCCTATAACTCCAGCTCGAGGGGCAACTGGCACCTCTGGCCTCCACAGACACCACACCAATGTGCATGTGCACACTTAGAAATAAATCTTAGAAATATGTGTAACTTTCAGCATAGATGTAAAAACTGACGCTTTTAAAGTCTTCTGTGCCACTGATACCTATTGTATATCAGGACTTCCTTTCTTTTGAACATACAGTAAGATCACTGTAAGCAGTGGGAGTAATGGCCAGTACTTCAATGAACATTGCTGACTTCCCTGTAAGCAGGGCACTATGCTAGATCCTGGGGATACTAGGAATTAAATAAGGAAGAATTCCTGCCCTTGAGCAAACTCACACTAGTAAAGAGTCTGTTCTCCTGTCGCCCTGCCAACATGCTAAGTCAGTTTGCTGTTGCCACTGAATCAAGGATAAGGTTCTTTTAGTAGTGTTACTGTTTTAATGCAACTTTCTGATTTTATGAAAAAGTAAATGGGAAAACTCAAGATTGTTAGTCATTCAATAACTAAAAATTTCCGAGAATAGAATTTTTATGTAATAATTTTAGAGTTTAGTCTTGCCTTTACCACTTTTAGTCAAATTTTATCCAAATAGATATTTATTGAGCATTAGCTGTAACTATCATCTATTATGAAAATTTTTAAGATTTTGAAACTGGATATAGAATTTTAGCTTTCTAATTCTATATTAATTTGTGGTAGGAATATAATTCTAGATCAGCTATCTCCTGTTGGAGGTTTGGAGAGGCACTGAATTCATTCCTTAATGGAAAAGCTGGCATTAAATGTCAAGTCATAGAGCTGGAGTGATGTGTCAGTAGTTAAGAGCATTTGTTGTTCTTCTAGAGGACAGTTTGATAACCAGAACCCACACAGCAGTTCATAACCTGTAACTGCAGTCTCAGAGGACCCAATGCTTTCTTCTGGTTTCATGGGTACTGGATGTGGTGCACACATACATGCAGGCAAAACATTCATACACATAAAATAAAGAAAAACATAACATTTAAATATAAAGTCCTAAGCACAAAGAGAAAAGAAATCGATATGTAACCTGTAAGCTTCTGGGGCTTTCTAGTCACACCTAGTACCTGACTAACAGTCTATATAATGCAGGAAGCCAGAATTACTATAACCAAGGTATAAAAGATCCATATTAGGTTAGCAGAGATCTGTATGACAGATTTCATAGGAAAGATTTGGCATGGCTTCCAGTGATACTTGAGTGGGTCTTGGAAGATGAATATATGTTTTCAGAAAATCCAAATCAATGGACAACTCAGAGAGCAAATGCAGAGAGATTTGCCAGGAAGAGCATGACATTTTCATGGGGGACAAATAGTATAGTAGATGGTGGTTTTCAAAGGCATGACGGGGATAGCCCAAGTCTTTGTTGTGAACATAAAATATATATGTTAACTAGAGCAACACTCAAAATAGCATCTTCCTATTTGTTATCTAATCCAGTCCTTCCATTCCACTACTTCAGAGGAGGTGGTGACATCACAGAGCTGAACTTTCCAAAGGTCACACCAGCTGTGCTCACTGCAGCAGAGCTGAGCCTGGATTAAGATCTGTTTATTGCAGACTTACTCCTCAGTATGGTGTGTATGGTAAGAGGTCTATGCTAAAGGCAGCCATAGAGTATATTGTGTTTTTGCTTGTTTTAAAACAAGGCCTTAGTGGCTAGCTCAAGCTGTCCTTTTTCAGCCTCATAGAGATTGTCTACATGGTGAGACTCTGTATCTAAAAAAAAAAGGAGCATCATTCCAGATTATAACATCATAGAAGACAAGCACTGGCTATTGAATTTTCTCATGGCCACCTGCCCGAGAACTTGATAAAAGTTGATTGATGCCAAGATATAACTGAAGGGGGGAAAAATCTGTAATCTGGGTACAGATGGTGAGCTGTATAATTCTTTTAATTGCATTTTTTATGTTTAACTTAAACTCTAAAATGAATTTCTTTTCACACATGCACATTCTAGGCTAGTGTACACATAGAGCCACATTCCCAGCCATTTGTCAGTTACCTACTTGTTTGTATTTCCTGTGAATATCTGTTTTTGTTTTTTCAAGACAGGATTTCTCTATGTCAAGAGTGCTGGCCTTGAATAGAGATCCACCTGCCTTTGCATCCCAAGTGCTAGGATGAAAGGTTTGTACCACCACACCTGGCCTGTGTCTGCTCTGGGGATGTAGTTTTTCTAAAGCCTTTCTATGGTTTGATTCTGGCCTAGTCTACAGGGTGAGTTCCAGCTTAGCCTACACAAAGGCCTACACAAAGAAATCCTGTCTTGAAAAAGAACCCAAAACCAAAAACAAAACAAACTAACAAAAAACCCGTTCTGTATATTATGCTGTATTTGCTCCAGGTTTTGGACCAGATGGTATATATTAAAACATGGTTTTTTATAACATACAGAAATAATCACAGCTGCGTTTGAAACTTTTAAGATTTTAGTATTATAAAACAGGACTAGTCTCAGAGCTTTAGTTTGTGATTGAGCTAACTCAATTCTGTTAGAACTTTCCATTAGAGCTTTTCCTCTCAGTTGTCCTTTGTTCTTAGACTAACAGAACCACAGCTGCAGCTCTTCCATCAGAGAAGAGGATGCGCGTTTAATAGAGCTCAACATGCTGCTGTGGTGATAACTGCCAGCCACTTGCAGGCTCTATGCAGTCACATGCTGGTCCTGAATGTAGGTCAGCTGCTGATTTGACAGTTAACAATCTAGGTATTACCTCAGCTGCTTCGGTTTTATATGTAAGTGTTAAGAAGTAGGTGCTTGCTGTGTTTGTTTTCCTTTGTTTTTTTAAATGAAGAGCCTTGTTTGTAGATCATGATAAGCCTTGCTTATCTTGAATTCATAGCCATCCTACCTCTGACTCCCAAATGCTGGAACTATAGATGTCTGCTACAATGCCTGGCTTAACAGAGGTCTTTTAAAAGCAAAAAAATACTAAACACAAGATCCTCATGGTTGCTTGACTGGGATGGAGGAGACTGTTATGGAGGATGAGTAGGGAGGTAAATACACCAGTGTTTTGGAGCATTTATTATATAGTGGTTTCAGTGGTGCTTATTGTATTTATATAAATATTTTATTACATTTTTGTTTACTTTGTGTGTATGTATGTGGGCAGGAGAGTCCCCAGAAATGATCATAGAGGTCAGAGGACAACTTATAGGAGTCAGTTCTTTTCACCCATATGGGTTCCACGAATCAAATTCAGTAATCAGTCTTTAACCTTTGAGCTATCTTGCTGCCCTAGATAGTTATATTTAAGTTATAATGGAAGCCATATGTGGCTAATGGGCAAAGGATATCAGCAATAAGATATGTAATTACTCCATTTATGGGTCCTAGGAGATCTACCTACATATAGGATGGTAGATAATTCTGAACTTTTCCTTTAACTGAAATATTGGAATACATACATGTATCATCAGCCTTCAACATATTTATGATGAAGAATTTCAAAGGTTGAAAAAAATGAAGAAAGAATGCTTATGTAGACTTGGATTGTAGCAAAGGCTTCAGGACCTTAAGACACTAGCACACTGGGATATGTAGTAAGAAAAATTAGTTTCAGCTGGGTGTGGTGGTGCATGCCTTTAATCCCAGCATTTGGGAGGCAGAGAGACAGAAGGAGCTCTGCCAGCCTGGCTTATTACATAGTGATTTCTAGAACAGCCAGGGCTATAAACTAAAAAGACTCAGTTTCCCAAAAAAAAAAAAAAAAAAAGGGAAGGGAAGGGAAAAGAAAAACGAAATCCCAGAACCTTCTCTGTAAACCAGGCTCAGAGATCCACCTGCCTCTGCCTCTTGAGTGCTGGTATTAAAGGTGTGCACCACCCCTACTGGCTTAAAAAGATCTTTTATTTGTAATATCAAGTGTGTTTATGAATCTCCACAGAAACAACTTAGTTGTAGCCTTTTTTTAAAAGTTAATTGCTTTTAATTGATATAGTGGCATGCACACCTTTTATCCCAGTGCTTGATAAAACTCTGTGAGTTTGAGGTTAGCCTGGTTTGCACAGTGAGTTCTAGTATAGCCAGAGTTATATAGTGAGACCCTGACTCAAAAGAAAGAAATAAAGCAAAGAACAAAAGTTAATTTGTTTTATGTGTATGGGTGTTTTCTCTTCATGTGTGTCTGTGTACCACAATATGACCCTGGTGCCCTCAGATCCTCTGCGATTGGGGCTACAGATGGTTCTGAGCTGCCATGTAGGTGCTGGGAATTGAACCCAAGGTAGGCAGTGCTCTTAACCACAGAGCCTTAGGTAAATTATTAGACTTATTGGTATAGACATGGATCAGAGAGCTAAGCATTCTCAAAGTATTTTGTAACTACAAATATCATGACTGGAGTTTGAATCCAGGTTTGTATGGAATTTAAATACTCTTGCATGTGTTTGGTAGTTTTAAAACAGCTGTAACTAATTTCTTCACTTATTCTGGACTCTGTAAGCATAACAGTAGCTTTCTAAAGTCTGCCCTGGGTAAGATAGCAAAGCCATTTTTTTAAATGTACATTGATGTTTTGCCTAAATGTATGTCCATGTAAGGATGTAAGGGTGTCGGATACCCTGGAACTTAAATTACAGACAGTTGTGAACTGTTACGTGTGTATTGGGAGTTGAACCCGGGTCCTCTGGAAGAACAGCCAGTGCTCTTAACCGCTGAGCCCTCTCTCCAGCCCAAAGCCAGTATATTAAAGATACGTTACTCTATTTTACAGTTGGTGTCGTCTTTCAAGTTACTTAGAAAATGGATTATTACTAGGGTCAAAAGTTTCATTTTGGCCAGGTGATGGTGCCGCACACCTTTAATCCCAGCGCTTGGGAGGCAGAGGCAGGCAGATCTCTGTGAGTTCGAGGCCAGCCTGGTCTATAGAGTGAGTTCCAGGACAGCCAGAGTTACAACAGAGAAACCCCGTCTCGGAAAAAAAAGGAGGTTTTGTTTTGGAGGCTTGCTCTTTCTTTCTTAAGCCCTTTGGTAAGATTCCCTGTGCCTTGGAAGGGATGCTGTAGATATCTCATTTAGAAGTCTGGAGAGATTGCTTAGAGGATAGCAGCACTGGCTGCTCCCCAGAACTCACATGACAGCTGACAACCACCTGGAGCTTGAGTTGGAGAGGATCTGATGCCTTCTTCTGCCCCCGGAGCACCACACGCATATGATACATAGACATGTATTCAGGCAGACACTCGTCACGCAATAGGATCTCATGCGCAGCTGCGTGCGCCACAGTGACTTACTCTCAACACTCTGGTCTCTGCAGTAATCTCAGTTGGCCTCTAGGGATGGGCCTGATGGAGTCGGCAATGAAATGAAGAATAAACAGACACACAGAGAAGCTAGGAGTGGATGGCAGGGCTGTCTGATTGAGAAACCTCAATACCCCTGAAGCTTGTTTTGTGTAGCATATACAGTTGAACAGAGAGGCAACATTATTCCTACAGCTGAATCAGGTGACAGGTACAGCTAATCTTGGTGGGAGAAGTCTTTCAGGTCATAAATATTGGATGGAGAAAGTTATTTTTCTGATCACAGTATCAAATATTTTCTGCACACATTGTTAACATCCACATATAGAGCACAGGAAGGCTTTGCCATCCCTCTGAGCCTCACCCTGGGTGTGAGGCTATGGCTCTTGACATGGCATGCCCCTGTCAGCAGTACACATTCACTTGGGGCCTTTTCTCTCCCTACATTTCTCCCTTTTTCTTAGATGTTCAGAATGGATCTTAATACTTAGTCTAGGGCCAGTTTGCTGGCAAATCCCAACTAATTCTCAGTCATAATTTGCAGAGTTGTAACCCACCCCAAGAAGTCAAATGGCACTCATTGGGACCTCAGGTGGATAGAGGAGTGCCTGAAAAACAGAGGGACTCAGTGTAAACAGGTTCAGGAGGATGTGACCAAGCCGTTGGTTGAGAAACCATAGACCCAGTAGGCTCCTCCCCTGACTGGTCCTACTTGCATGGATATCAGACACAAACCTGGCAGCATTTAATGCTGTCAAATGCCTCTTCCACCTGTGCTTTTGCAGTTACTGCTTTTGGCTACCTTCCTGTCCTCTGTCACACAGCAGCCACTGCTGTGTTGAGGTCACCTCTGGGCTCCGGAGGTTTTGGCCACTAGACACTAAATCATGTAGCCCATGTAGCTTCCTACCCAGAGCTCCACCACTACAGTGCTTTTTTTTGTTTGTTTGTTTTGCTTAATGTAACATGGAAGCAGTTAAACCCAAAGCAAAAATGGGAACATGTTCTACTCCTCAACTCTTTTTCCTCTTTCTTTCTGAAATAGCCAAATTTACTGTCTCTTCTTCAGGAAACCAAGGACATGTCTCCTGAACATCGTCTAAGGACTGATAAAGCAGCAATGGTTCCGCCCCACTTCTGAGGCTTCCCTAAAGCCCCTTGCTTTAGATCGTACTTTTAACATATAACTGCCCATCTCTAGACTCTAATTATCACAGTATTTTATACCTAATGAATTGAAATGCGTTCTCCTTTATTTATTTAATTACCTGTGTAAACATGCTTCTCACTGGAGCATTCTTTTGTCTAGCCAATGGGAGTTCCCTGTAGTCAAGTGTCCATGCGCATTTTCCTGATCGGATCCCCATTCAGGCTCCACTTTGCTGGGTCCTTGCACAGCTCCAGGGCCCGGGGCAGTGGTGGAATGAAGAAATTGGCACATAGAAGAGCTAGGGTTGGGTAGACCTGGCTCTCTGGACTGAGAAACCTCAGCACCCCAGAAACTCGTGTTTATTATATACGGTTGAACAGAGAGGCAGCTGAATTAAGAATCTAGACAGTCTTATCTCAGAGCATTCTCTGTAGGGAATACTCTTCAGACCGTAAATATCTGGATGAAGAAAGCTATGGTGGATATTTTCTGCACACACTGTCAACATCAAGTTGTGGATCAAAATAAGGCTTTGCCATCCCTTTGAGCTTCACCCTGAGGGGAAGACCTTGCAATTTTCCCATGGTTCTGGGATTGTGGTCCTTAACATGGTTGTGCCCATGTCAACAACCTACATTCACTCAGGCTTTCTCCACTCCACACAACCACTCACTGCAAAAAAGTTTCTCTGACCAAATCTGATACTGACATTAGTGTGTGGGCATAAACTTAAATATTCAGAAGGCAGTTTGACGAGTTATCATGTCCATTCAGTGAAGCATGTAGCCCCACACATATGTGTAGTCTCCCCAGTCTGGCACTTGCCCGGGGTTTACAGTGTCAGGTGTGAATGCCCTTCTTAGCAACAGGCCTCAGTTCAGTTAGAAAGCAGCTGGCTAGCCATAGCAGTCATGCCATCGTTGCGCCAGCACGGCCATCTTTCATGGCAGGTCAGTAGTGTGGCGTGTAGCGTCCACAGACTGAGACTGTTGTGGCACCTTCCAGCACTGTGAGAGCTTTCCAGCAAGGAAGCTTTTTTTAGTTTAGCTCCAGCTTGATATCTGTATCTTGCAACCAAAGTCTCTGGTGTTGCTACCTAGTTCTGGCAGGCAGTCTGTTAGGCAGTAGCCTGTGTTGTTTTGGAGGGGGCTCAGGGGTCTTCCTGGCCAACAGTTAATAGGTCTTTTGGCTGTCTTGATAGTGTCCTTTGATGCTCAAAATTTTTTAATATTGGCTGGACATGTTGTTGAACACCTTTGTTCCCAGTACTTGGGAGGCAGTGGCAGACAGATTTCTGAGTTTCAGTCCAGCCTGGTCTATACAGCAAGTTCAGGACTATATAGAAAGACCATGTCCCAAACATGTTTTTGAGAGAGGATTTCTCTGTTGTAACTGGCTGTCCAGGAACTCACTCTGTAGATCAGGCTGGCCTCAAACTCACAATGATCCTCCTGCCTATGCCTCCCAAGTGCTGGGATTTTATGTATTTTATGAGTGCTTTATTTGCATGTATACCATATGCCAGAAGAGGGCATCAAATCCCATGATGGTTGTGAAGCCACCACATGGTAACTGGGAATTGAACTCAGGACCTCTGGAAGAGCAGTCAGTACTCTTAACTGCTGAGCCGTCTCTCCAGTACCCTCAAGTTTTAGCTTTTTAATTTAAGTCTTTAGTTCATCTTGAATTTTTGTATGCTACATATCCATCTTCATTCTTTTATATGTGAGTATCCAGTTTTCTCAAAAGCATTGTTGAAGAGTCTTTTCCAATGAGTGATTTTAGCACTCTTGTTTTAAGTCCAGCCAACTAAATATGTGAAGGCTTATTTAGTACATATGTATGTTTGTCATTACCACAGTTTCTTAATTACTATAGCTTTAGGTTTGAAGTCAGGAAACTTGAGTCCTTCAACTTTATTGCTCTTTTTCTGTATTATTTTAGCTAATAGAGGTCCTTTGAGATTCCATATTTGTTATTTTTAGTTCTGTTAGTTATTTTTCCGTTCTGTGATAAAACACCGTGACCAAAAGCAGTTTAGGGAAGAAAGAACTTTACTCATTTTTTTTTTTTGCTTGCATGTCTGTGCACTATATGTGTGCTTGGTGGTGGTGGAGGTCAGATGAGTGTTTCAGACTCCTTCACATTGTAATTATGGACAGTCCTGCAAGAGTGACAAGTGTCCTTAACCACTGAGACATCTCTCCAGCCCCCAGCAATAGCCATGAACTAACTATCTGTGTGTCTGGGGCTGGTCTGGAATCCTGATCTTTTGCCTCCATCTAGTAAGTGTTGGGATTATAGACTTTCACTGTTAGGCACTTTTGACATTAATGTGTGTGTGCGCACACGTGTGTGCATAGGGAGTCTTTTAGGGTTTTATATGTAGAAGATCTCCCATTTTTGAATAGATAAAGTTTTACATCTTTTTCCCCCTGATCTTAAGGAAAGCTTTCAGTTTGTCATCTGTGAGTATTGTGCTACCTGTGAGTTTTTCACATGTGGCTTTTATATAATTCTATTCCTAGCATATTGATGTTTGTATTTTGAAAAAGCATTGAATTTTGTTACTTGGTTTCTGTATCGGCAGAGATCTTCATGTTTTTTATTCCCAGATTTTATTAATGTTGCATATTTATTGATTTTCATGTTAAATCATCCTTGCATCTTGGATAAAATCCACTTAGTCATGATGTAATCCTTTTAATATATTGCTGCATTTGGTTTGTGAAATAATTTGTTGAGGGTTTTTTCATGTATATTTTTAAAGGAGTATATGTAGTTTTCTTACTTGTTTTGCTTTGTTTTCCTTTATTGTAGTGCTCTGGATTGATCCCAAGGTTTTGCTTATACTAGGCAATTGTCTGCCACTGAGCCATACCCCCTTCCCTCCTATAGATAGTGATACTGGGTAATGTCTTGCAATGAGTTAGAAAGTGTTCTGTCCTATTTATTTATTTATTTATGTATGTATGTATGTATGTATGTAGGGAAGGTGAGTGAAGTTCACTCTTGTTTTTTCAAGATTTATTTTTATTTTTAATTATGTGTGGGTAGGTGTGGTTGAGTGGGTATTTGCACATGAGAGTGTGAAGGTGCCCTTAGAGTCCAGAAGGTGTTAGATCCACCTGATAGATCCACCTGAATTGTAGGCCTGATGAGGATCCTGAGAATTGAGTGTGTGTGTCCTCTACAAGAGCAATACATGCTTTTGACTGCTGAGCCATCTCTTCAGTAGTGAAGTTTTGTTTTGTTTTTAATCTATAAACTTACTTAAGAAATTAGAATGATGTCTGGAAGACTGCTCTTTTCAATGAAGTACAATCTTGAAGTATCACCAACTTAGCAAAGTCATAAAAGATCTCCAGTGTCTGTTGTACTCATAGTTTGTTCCTGCACCTACTTATAATGTGTATGTTGATATACCCAATCACAATCACACACTTACCCACACTTTGAATTCTGTTTTGGAGAATTCCTTTACAACAAGATTGAGCACTCAGAAAGGATAATTTTAACTGACCTCTTCTTTCCCCCCCTCCAAGACAGGGTTTCTCTGTTGTAACTCTGGCTGTCCTGGAACTCACTCTATAGAGCAGGCTGGCCTCGAACTCACAGAGATCAGCCTGCCTCTGCATCCCAAGTGCTGGGATTCAAGTCTTGTCCTACTTGGCTGTTTTGTTTTTAATCCCCTCTGTGAGAGTACACTTATTACAGATTGGCTCATCTTTTGTTTGCTTAAGATAAGTGTGGAGTGTTAATTAGTATTTACAGATACTATACAGATTCTTCCCTTCCAAAATTGAATTCTTGCATTTGAAGTATACAACAAAGGTCCAGAATAGTCCATATAGGTCTTATCTACTATAATTAAAAAAAAAAAAAAAAAGCTAGGTATTTTGTGTCACACGCCTTTAATTCTAGCACTCCGGAGGCAGAGGCAGACAGATCTCTGAGTTCAAGGCCAGCCTGGTCTACAGTGTGAGTTCTGTGACAGTCAGAGTACAACAGAGAAACCCTGTCTCAAAAAGGAAGGAAGGAAGGAAGGAAGGGAAAAGAAAAACAATAAATAAATAAAACTGAATTTACTGCCTTAAAGCTATAATAATAAAACCATTGTAACTCATTTAAAAGCATTACTTTTTAACTAAAAATCATCCCTACCTAAACTATCTGGAGTAATTAATAAATTAAATTCCTCTTACTCATAGGAAACGAAACAAAACAAAACAAACAATGTTGGGCAGTGTAGTGGATTAAGTTCACCCTCTGGTTTGTTGTCTTCTTTGACACAGACCAGTTTATGTCTGACTTCGAACACCAGCCATCAGGTTCAACAGAGAAATGGCCTAATCACAGTGAGCTCTCATGTCCAGTCTCTTTCTGGAGAATCTAGAGGGTGAGTGTTGATTGAAATGTGTCATTGTTCTTGTGCTCTAGTCTGGTATTTGCATGCCGTGGCTGGATTTGCATGTGCTACAAAGGAGGGGATATGCACAGGCATCTTCTTGGTAGGCCCATTCATTGTCTTTGTAGGTACATTTTGACTGTAAGATTCTGCTCTTAAACTCTATCCACACTAAAGCTCTCACACTTGAACTTAAAGTTTTAGCCTCGTTGTAATGAAAGGCAAATGTTTGATTAGATTTGTTAGAATAAAGGAGATGCCTCAGTATATAAATTTTATAGCTTGGGTGCTGAATAAGTTTGGTTGATGGGCTGGTGAAATAACTCAGTAGGTAAAGGTACCTGCCTCCAAGCCCAACCTGAGTTCAACCCTTAGGATTCATGCAGGAGAGAACTGACACCCTCATGTTCTCCACTGACCTCCTCAAGTGCACTATGGCATGAGCACACAGGCATGGGTATGCTCACGCAGGTGCATGCAGACACATACACACACTACAATTTTTAAAAAATAAAGTTTGGGCTGGGTGGTGGTGTATACCTTTAATCCCAGCACTCAGAGGCAGAGGCAGGTGGATCTCTATGAGTTCAAGGCCACCCTGGTCCACAGAATGAGTTCCAGGACAGCAAGAACACAGGGAAACCCTATCTAAAAACAAAACAAACAAACAAATAAATAAATAGAGTTTGGTTGCTGATTGATGTATTAAGCCTACGCACTTCTGATCAAATACTCGTAAGTTAGATATAAGACAGTATGGAATAGAAGTAAAGCAGAAAATTGTAATTTTCAGAGGTGGCCTAAAACATTCATCATGGTCTGCCTTTAGACCCACATTTGTACTCCTGTACTTGGAAGAAAGCCGTAGTACTAGAGCATAGTTTCTGTGAGAAGAGGACCAAGATCTTTGGCCTCTGAACCTCAGCACCTGTCTAGGAGCAGCTCCTCTCACAGTTAGACCGGCTCCTTTTATAGGTGAGCATGGTGGTGAGTGCCCGTATTCCTAGCTACTGAGGCAGCTAAAGCAGGAGAGTCTCAAATTGGAGGCCAAACTGAGAAAATAAATGAGTGTCTCAAAATTGTGTTTTGTTTGTTGTTGTTCTTATGTAACCCTTGCTGGCCTGGAACTTGCTGTTTAGACCAGGCTGTCCTTGAACTCAGAGATTTGACTGCTGCTGCCTCTGCCTCAGAATACTGGGATTAAAGTTATGTGCCACCAAGCCCCACCCCAAAAAAGAAAATTATTACAGAGTGTTTGTCTAGCATGTAGAGAAGTCATGAATTCAGTCCTCAGTATTGCAGAGAGGGCAAACCTGGTACAAATCTATAAATATATAGATTCCAATTACCTAAATGATATTTGAATTAGATTTTAAGATTAATTTATTTTTCTTTTATGTATGTGGGTGTTTTGCCTGCATGTATATCTGTGTACCACATGTTTGCAGTACCCTTGGAGGCCAGAAGAATAGATCCTCAGGAACTAGAGTTACAGACTGTTGTCATCTTCTATGAATTTACATTTAGGAAAGGCCTTAGATAGAATAATCAACACTCAATATTTTAAGATTTTTAAGATTTGAGTGTGTGTTTGTGTGTGTGTAAGAGAGAATGTTTGATCTGCGTATATATACGTGTACCACATGTATGCCTGGTACCTGTGGAAACCAGAAGAGGGCATTAGGTTCCTTGGCATTGGAGTTACAGGTGATTTTGAGCCACCACATGGGTGCTGGAAATGGAACCTATATACTCTTAACTCCTAAGCCATCTCTCCAGCCCCAGTATTTTAAAGTTTGAGATCTCCTGATTATCACAAAGGACATTAGAACCCTGAATTTCTGGCTTTTTTCAAAAACTGGATCTACTCTGGTGTCACATAGTTCTTACCTATGATAGGAATAGACGTGTTAACTAAAGGGTATTTGTCTTAATTAGGGTTAGTATTGCTGTGATGAAACACCGTGATCACAAGTAACTTGGGAAAGAAAAGGTTTATTCTGCTCAGTTTCATATAACAGTTCATCATCAAAAGCAGTGACGACAGGAACCTGGAGGCAGGAGCTGATGTTAAGACCATGGAAGAGTGCTGCTTACTGGTTTGCTCCCTGTGACTTTCTCAGCCTATTTTTTTATAGAACCCAGGACCAACAATCCTACCCACAGTGAACTGGGTCTTCCCACATCAATCATTATTGAAATGCCCTATAGGCTTACCTGCAGCCTGATCTTACGAAGGAATTATGAGGAATTAAGAAAATAGAGTCATGTCTCAGATGACTTTAGCTTGTGTCAAGTTGACATAAAATTAGCCTGCACAATATGGAAAACTCTTTAGAGAATTGTAGCCAGAAGACTTAAAATAATTTCATGTTTGGAGTGGTTGTTATATCTTTAATCCCAGCCAGTACTTGGAAGACAAAAGTAGATCTCTTGAGTTCAAAGTCAGCCTGTTCTACATAGTAAGTTCCAGTTCTAGTGTTTAGCCACTGGAGAAAAGGGAGAAAGAGGGAAGCCAAGCTGGTGATGAGGAAGATACACTCTCCCTTTTTGCTCACGTGGCATTGAAGAAATTTCACTAGTTACAAAGTGGGAAGCTGAAGTGCAGTCTGAAACTGGATTGCCAAGTGACTAGCTAAATAAACTGCAATTACTAGTGAAGCTGTATTGTGCTGGGTGTGGTGGCTCCCACCTTTAGTCCCTGGATTCGGGAACCAGAGGCAAGTGGATCTCTCTTTAACTTGAGTAGGCACATTGATCAGATTTCGGTAAGTTAACAGAAAATATTTACCAATTGGTTGGTTGGTTTTCCAAGACAGGGTTTCTCTGTACCTGGCTGTCCTGACTGGCCTCAAACTCAGAGATCTGCCTGCCTTTGCCTCCCGAATGCTGGGGCTAAAGGCATGCACCGCCATCACCTGGGTGACAAAAAAATAATTTTGAGACAGGGTCTCATATGGTAGCCCCAAGCTATCCTTGAACTCCTGACCCTCCTACGTCTACCTCCCAAGTGCTGGGGTCATAGATGTGTACTGTCCCATCTGGCAGATTACTCTTAAGTAAATTCAGCATTTCATGCATTTAGTTTAGATGGTATTCTTATAATTTATCAGATAATCTAAGAATCAATATTATTTAAACTGCTATTGATGGTAATTATTTATAAAATAATAAATATTTATTATAAAATAATACTAACTAGTTTCTCATCCATTTAAAATAATTTATACACCATTTTATTTCTGAATTTCAAGTAAAAATGAGAAAATGACTATTGCGTAGCCTCTATTTAAGAAAAAATAAACCGTCTCTATAAAATTGGTTACCCAGACAATATATAATTATACCTTTAATACTGGAGTTTAGGAAAAAGAACAAAAGATGAACTCTGGTGACTCTTCATTGTGGCTTTGAGAAGTAAATATAAGTAGAGATTGGGTTTTGTTTTGTTCTTTTGTTTTTTGTTTGTATGTTGAGACAAGGTCTCTATAGGTAGCCCTGGCTATCATGGAACCACCTGTGTAGACCAAGCATCCAGCCTAAATATAGTCTTTGTTTGTTTGTTTTTGTGGGGTTTTCTTTTTGTTTTTTTTTTTTTTTTGAGACAGGATGTCTCTATTGTAACTGTGGTTGTACTGGAACTCACTATGTAGACCAGGCTAGCCTAGAATTCACAAAGATCTGCCTGACTCTGCTGGAATTAAAAGTATACACCATCATGCCCAGGCTTCTAAATAGACTCTTAATAGGACCTAAAATCCATTACAAATGTAAAAGGCCCTTTCAGTCAATCCTTAAAACCATTCTGGCTGGGAACAAGATAGGGGAAAAGCAAGCCTTCTAACTGAGGTAGAGGCAGGAAGATCTCTGTAAGATGGAGGCTAGCCTGGTCTGCATAGCTCCAGGACAGTCAGGACTACATAAAGAGACCCTGTCCCAAAAAAACAAAAACAAAACAAAAACAAAAACACAAAAGCCTCCTGAGTTTTTGCACCCTTATATATATATTCCAAAGATATGCCCTGGTCACCTTGTTCCTCCTCATCTAATTTTGAGGGTTTTTTGTTTGTTTGCCCATACCACAGTTGTATTTAAAATACAACTTTGAATCCTTGTCTATGGGAACTAGCTCTAAAGGAGAGGCCTGTTGCTACATAACAGATTATGCTGCTGTGTAGGACATTCCAGTGCTTTGCTAATTTGAACATTTCCTAAAGAACATCTTGTTATTGTTGTCATTGCTGTTTTATTTTGCTTTAGTAACAGCAGATACTGTTTTACTTTACTTCTGTTGTGCTGGCACAGACAAATTCAGGTGTTGGGAGTTAAGGGTTGGGGTTTCTAAAAGTGGGCCAGATGCTATGACCTACATAATCTGTTGGCACTAGTATTGAGGACTGTTGACTCTTTTATTTTGAGCTTTTAGTTTACTTTGCTCTTTAAATGAAAGAAAAAAGACAGGCACAGTGTCACACACTTTTGAGGCAGAGACTGGTGGACCTCTGAATTCAAGGCCAGCCTGGTCTACATAGCAAGACTCTGTTTCAATAAATAAGTCAATAAAAGGAAGAGCTGGGCGTGGTGGCACATACCTTAATTTCAGCATTCGGAGGCAGAGTGAGGTGGATCTCTGTGTGAGTTCAAGGCCAGATTGGTCTATATAGAGAGTTCTAGGACAACCTGGGATACATAGACCCTGTCTCAAAAATCCAAAAATGGGCTAGAGAGATGGCTCAGCAGTTAAGAGCACTGGCTGCTTTCCCAGAGGACTTGGGTTCAATTCCCAGCACCCACATGGCAGCTCACAGCTGTCTGTAACTCCTTTCCAGGGGATCCAACACCCTCACACAGACGTACATATATATATGCATACATAAACAAAAAGAGAGAGAGAGTGTGTGTGTGTGTGTGTGTATACAAAAAGAAAAGAGTCCATTAGAGATATAAACATTGAAGAGGCCTCTAAGTCAGCACAGAGCACACCCAAATTCCAGATTATTAGCACAGTAGAGATGTATTTGCCCCAGAGGCACCAAACATAGGAATAAAGAACAAGGAGCGGAGGGAGGGGAAAAGGATTTGGGTAGAGACGGATGTGGCCCTAAGGCAAACAGAAGAAGGGGAAGCACTGTTGGAGAAGGGTTTGGGTAGCTGCCTCTTGGGGATATGTAGGAAACGTACTGGCAAACATCTCTTTTGCTTTGCTTTTATCTGAAATTGGTAGAAACACATAAAGCATCTCATATACTTTGTGAACTATGATTTGAATAAGTGAATGAATATGTACACTCAAAGTGAATCTGAGTATTGGTGGCACATGCCTGTAATCCCAGCATTCAAGACACAGGGCTGTAGGCCAGCCTGGGCTACATAACAAATATCTGGCTATTCAAGACTATATTGCAAGAACTTCTTGTCTCCAAAAAAGAAAAATATTACAAGTATTAGTGGGTTTTTTGTTTTAAGTGTGTGTGTGTGTGTGTGTGTGTGCAAGCGCGCGCGCGCGTGTTGAATGAGCATATGTGTGGCAGGTGTGTGTGTGGCGACCAGAGCACATCAGGAGTCCTGCTCTATCCCTCTGCATCTTAGTATTTTGAGACAGGTCTTTCAAGCTAGGCAGGCAGCTGACAAGTCCCAGAGATCACCCTGTGAACCCTGTGTTTTTGGTTTTGGGGGCTTTTTTTCTTTTGCTGTTGTTTTTGAGACGGTTTTACTCTATAGCCCAGGCAGACCTGGAACTCACTACTACACACTGCCCTCAAACTCAAGGCAGTCTTCCTGCTCAGCCTCCTGCCTGAATACCAGTACTTTTTGTTGTCATGGAAGGTGATGCACCCGCGTGTGCATATGTGGAAGCTGGAGGTCGGTATCAGTTGTCTTCCCGTTAGTGTCTACCCTCTGAGGCAGAATCTCTCACTAAACCCTAAGCTTACCAGTCAGATACACTGGTTGGCCAGAGAGCGCCTGCCCCATCCTCTCTGTCTTCTGGCACTGAGATTACAGTCATGCCTGGCTAGTTTGTTGTTGTTTTAAATGTGAGTGCTGGGATCCAAACGCAGGCCTCATGCTGTACAGCTAGCACTCTTCCTACGGGGCCATCTCCTTAGCCGAGCATTAGGGCTTTGTTTCTTTTTGTTGTTTCTGAGACAAAGCCTCACGGTGTTGCTCTCAGGAAACATTACACCCTCCCAGATTGAATATTAGTATTTTAAAGCAATTAACTCAATTATTTTTTCTCAAGATTGCTTGTGATTTAAATATGCGTGTGTGTATATATATATATGGAATATTTTAAAATGTTTTTCCCTGCATGTATGTCATGCAGAGGGTGTCAGATCCTCCTCTGGAGCTGGAGTTACAGAGCTGCCATGTGGGTGCTGGGAATCGAACCCAAGTCCTCTGAAAAACAGCCAGTGCTTTTAAGTGCTGAGCCATCTCCCCAGCCCCCTTTAAAAATTTTTAAAGGATTTATATGTATAAGTGTTTTGCTTGCGTGAATGTATGTTTACTATGTGCATGCCTGGGTAAGCTGGAAAAGGGTGTTGGATCCCCTGGCACTGGAGGTACAGGTGGTTGTGAGCTGCCATATAAGTGCTGAAAACCAAACCTGGGTCTTCTGATGGAGAAGCAGTGCTCTTAACTGCTAAGCCATCTCTTCAGTCCCCAGCAATGGAGTCTTTAGTTGAAAAGGAAGAAAGGCTAGGTATGGTAGTAAATGCCTATAATCCCAGCAGTCTGGAGACTAGGACAGGAGGATCCCTAGTTTGAGGCCTGTATAGGCTATATCATAAACCTGTCCTTCCACACCAGACACCCTGGTGCTGCTGAGGCTAGTGGCCAAGGCAGGGGCCAAGAGAAACTCCAGCCTGCTGTCTGTCTACCAAAGGAGGTACCCTTTGGGTACTAGTTCCCAAACCTTGCTTTTATCCTTCCCTTTTAAAGTCCTATCTTAAAACATAAAACAATGACCCCAACCCTCACCTCCAAAACAAAACAAAAAAGGCAAATATGAAATGATGTGAGAAGAGGGATGTTTTGTTTTCCCCTTCCTTGTTGAGTCCTCTGTTTTGTTTTTAGGGGAGGGCAAAATAGCACTCCGTAGTCCAGCCTGGCCTGGAGCTCACTACACACATAGCCAAGGTTGGCTCTCCGAGTGCTGGGGACCACACGTATGAGCCACCATACCCAGCTTTTTCTTTTTTTCAGATGGAAAGTCTTGGCATTTGCCTCACAGATCGCTGTGCTTTCTGAGGGCACAATAGAGAAAGCAAGGGCCTACAATTAGGAAGGACCACGTATATACAATGCCATACTTAATAAGACGACAAAGTAGCCCCAACAGCTTGGTGGTTTACTCTGGTCAGAATATTTTCTTTCACTTTATATTCTTAGGTGGCACTGTGGGAACCAAAAGAAAACTTTCCCAATTCAAAGTAGAGAAAAATTGAATAAGGTTTTTAAAGGTTTTTGAAAATGTTTGAGTTTTGACTGCATGTATGCCTGTGTACTACATGCATGCCTAGTGTCCTCAGAGGTGAGGAAAGGACCAGTCATTGGATCACCTGAAACTGAAGTTTATTTCTTAAAGTACCTATCAGCTCTGCTTGGAACATGAGCCCTTTCAGTGAGGATGAGAATGTTTCCTTTTGGGGTTGGAGCGATGACTCAGCAGATAAGAACTCTTGCTGCTCTTGCTGAGGACCTGGCTTTGATTCCCAGCACTCACATAGTGGCTCACAGCCATCTGTAGCTCCAGTTTGGGGCAGGGTGGGGATGGGGGTGGGGGGGTCCTGTGCTCTCTTCTGACCTCAAAGGGCACCAGGCATGAAAGTGCATGGTACACAGACATAAATGCAGGCAAAATATCATACACATAAAGTGAATTTTAAAAAATATTGCCTGTTCTCAGTCATTCCTTTAGAAGTCCAAACTGAATTGAGAGGGGAAAAAAGAATCTGCAGCCACTTAAGAAATGATGCTTTTATCATTAATGCCATCAGCTCTGCAACAAGCTCCCAAGTGCTGCCTTTACCTTCACTCAAAGCTATCAAAAGGAAAATGTCTTTAGAAAGAAAACTCATATTCCTTTGAGGTTACTAACCATCTTCTTTTTCTTTTTCAGTGAACGAGATAATTGGAAGAGACATGTCCCAGATTTCTGTTTCCCAAGGCCCAGAGGGGAGCAGAGATGCTCCTCTCCCAGGTCCTGAGACCCCAGATTTAGGAAGATCTGATGGGCTCTGACAGCGCTCACTGCAGCTTCGTGCCCACTACCAACTACTCAGCCTGCTTCTGTCTCGGACCTTGGGGTTCCAACCAGATGTCAGGACCTGTTCTAGGAGTTGGACTCACTGTGGGAAGAGCAGCATTCCTCTACATCAGGCCTTGGGCAAATTTACTTTGTAAAAGAATAGGAACAGCATAGACTGTTCCAGCTGTGGGAAAATGAGCTTTGCTTTTTTAAAATATTTAAATAGGATACTTTTATATGATGGGTGCTTTGAGTGTGAATGCAGCAGGCTCTGTTTCAGAGGTGCTGCTCTTGCAGGTGACCTGGTTGTATAGCTAGGATTAGTAATTTGTACTGCTTTCTGGTCATTTGAAGAGCCCTTTAGTTTTATGATATTTTTAAAATATGAATTTTTGATAAAACCTTCCAGAGGCAGACAAAAAACAATTATACTAAGCCCACACTTAAACCTCAAAAACTTAGCATGCACCTAAAGGAAATAGGAAATAAAGCCAAATGTAGCTCATACTCTTTATAAAAAGTAAAGTGTTAGGTAAATAGAGACGAGACCATTCCATCATCAAGTGTTGGAATATGAAGACATTCCAGAGCATAGCTTTTTGTAATTTTAGATAGTCATCAAGCGCTCTCTCCACTAGCTCCGCGTTCAAGCTGTTTTCTTCCCTCAGGACCTTGGGTGAAATGGTCATTTGTAAGGTGAGTTTAAAGGTAGGGTTTAGCTTGGAGAGTTGTTTTCTAACTTTTCAGGCGGGACTTTCTGCCTTTAGCCTGTCGTCTTTGAAGCTGGTCTCCTGACAGTTCAGGCTTTGCAGTTTTGACTCTAGAGGTCAAGCTAGCAGTGTCACAGGAGAGGCAGAGAAAATGCGAGATTCCACATGAGATGGCTTTGAGATTCACACTGGCGTGGGAGGCTCAGCTTATGTTCTGTTTACAGCCTGAAATGATTCTGTCCCATGTTGTCCTGACTGTATGACCTAAAACCAGCCTTTACCCACAAAGCTTTGAGGCACATCCAAGAATGAGGTGGTATCATAAACCTGTCCTTCCACACCAAAGACACCCGGTGCTGCTGGTCATGAGGCTAATGTCCAAGGCAGGGGCCAGCAGAGACTCTAGCCTGCTGTCTACCAAAGGAGGTGCCCTAGTTGGGCACTGTTCCCAAACCTTGCCTTTCCCTTTCAAAGTCACTGAATTTTACAGCTTGTTTTCAAATGAAATAATGTACTTTCATTTATTCAGGAAGCAAATTGAGTGCCTACTAGTGAGACACTGTGCTGCACTGGCTGAAGACTTAATGTTAATCTAGAGGATTGTGACCGTAGGTGGTAGGGCTCTCTACTAAGGCTGTCAGTCCTGAGCAGGGGCTGGCATGCTGTCTACCACCTCTAGTGAGCAGGGTAGGAGGTACTGATTCAGGATGAGGGACGTTATGTGTTTGTTTTTAACATGATGCTTTAAATATCTCCCCTAAACCTAGTTAGAAAACAGTCTATCAGCAAATTGCTCTGGCCACTCTTGGAGCTGGGTATTTTCCAAATTTCTCTGAAAGAGAGTTTTATATCAGTGAGTGTGGATAGTGAGATTTGCTTTAGGGCTCATGGTTTGTAGCCCACAGCTTCCTCTAAAGGGCATTGGCCTCTCAGGTGAACTTGCAGAGACTTGGCCAAATTTGCTTCCACCCTCTTTCCCCAGCAGCTGCCTCTCAAGGGGTCATTGCGAGACCCCTGGGGGTGCTGCTTTGCTGCCTTCAAGAATAAAAGCCTCTATGATCCAGAGTTGCTATGCACCAAATTTTGATGCCTTTTAAATACCTTGATGCCTGTAGCATTAGAAATGCTTTCCTATTTAAAACAGGTTAGATTTTAAAATAGAGCTTTGTATTCTATGTAAGTTTTATATTAGCTTTGTATAAGCTTTCATGTAAAAGCCAGATATTTTTTTGGCTTTGTAGGTAAAGACTTAAATTTTTGTGCAAAGTAGTGGTAGCAAAGCACACACCCATTGGACTATGCAAACTGATTTCTAGTAGCAGCACTGAGCGACTGGCCATTGGCTAGCACACACCCTTTCCACTCACCTGTACTAGACTTTGGGCTGAGGAGTGAAGGAGCAGACTTCTGTTTACTAGAGATGCAGAGAAACATGGCTGAAAACATTAGCTGCTGCCCTGGGAAAAAACTACCACCACCCAGAGCAGCCAATACCAGACCTCTGCTGGGCCTAGCTGAGAAACCGTTTTTAATATGTAGAACACACGGTCGCTCATATGGGCTCAAGTTGAAACCTGTGTTTTATAGAACGAATGTTTAAGTGACGAAATTGGTTCTCGGTTATGTTTACAGCACTTGGGATTGTGTTTTCTTGTACATTTTGTATTTTAAAATCTTTTATAGGAGTGCAATGCTCCTTACATAAGTACAAAGGGAAGACGAGCCAGCAGTTCAGGCTCCTCAGTTACAGTGCTGAGATAATAAACAGTGACAGGTCAACGGTCTCCTTGAAGTCTGAGTTGTTTTCCGTCTGGGGCTGGCGTGGAGCCCTTTGGGCCAAAGCTAAGGTGTCTGTGGCGTTTCTAACGTTTGCTTGCTCGTAACTTTCACTCACTTCACACAGAAAAGAGAGCTCAAATTCCTCCTGAGACTTGAGTTCTGTGCTCTTTAATGGGTTCAGAGGGCACACAAAGGTGTTTGTTGGGTTCTGGACAACTGGTCTTCCAAGGTGTTTCAAGAAAGAAGTTGACAAAGTCCCTTTAAATTCAACCTGAGTTTGCATGTGCTCTCTGCCCTCTGGTGTTCTCTGGGGATATTGCAGCAGCACAAACTAAAATAGTTTGGGAGTTTTTGTTCTTTGGTAAGGGGCTATACAGCCTTGGCTGGATTAGAATTTGCTAAGTAGACCAGACTGGATTTGAACTTGAGACAGTCCTTCTGCCTCTTCCAGCATGAATCATCACATCCAGCAGGTGGTTTTTCCATCTGAAGCTCCTTGGGCCTGACTTGAGGGAGGGTTGCATACTCATGTGAGGCCACCCTGGCACTTTGTTTGAGGTCCAGGTATCCTGAGGGTGGGTTCTGACTTGCCTTCTTGCCTCTCAGTAGGGAGAATAGAGAATTGGCGTCTCTACTCGGGTGGACTCTTGATTCTCCCAGGAGTCATAAATATCAAAGGTACCAGGCCGTAACATTTTAAAAAGAAGCACAGGCCTGCTGCTATGCACCCTCAACCTGAGTATTTGAGGGCCAACAACAGTCCCAGGCTTTCTGGGTGTCACACCATCAGGCATAGAACAGCCCCATCACATCCCCAGCCCTTGCCTGTAAGGTAGCCATCATCTTTAGGGTAACCAGGCAGAGAAACTTGAGGGTATATGGGAGGGAGGAGAGTGGCTGAGTTTGATCTTTTCCAGGTGCCTTTGAGGACTTTGACAAGCCAGAAAGAAGCCACTGGGTTGAGGGTGCTCTGGACTCAGGAAAGGTAGCTGAGGACATCAGCTCTCAGCTCTTCCTGACTTTCTTTCCTACAAACACACCCACTCCTTGGCTTGTAACACAGTGCGAGATGGGTCACCAACAGGCATCAGCGTGGTGTAGTCATCGGGGGCCAGCTGCAGAGAGCGACAGATTTAGGGGATGAGCTCCAGACTCACGCCCTCGGACCCTCCCAAACACAGCCTCACCTGGTAGGCTTGGAAGACACTGAGCAGATCCTTCATACCAGCCGTGTATGGTACCCCCTGCATGCGGACCAAGGCTCCAGGCTGTGACAACACTGAAGTGGGGGTAGAGGCCAAGGCAGCTGGAGTTGTGCTGAGGTAGCCCACAGTAGTGGGAGAGACAGGGGGGCTAGGGTGGGAGAGACAGTTTAGCCATACATCCCATCTGTAGGCTAGACCAAGACCACCCTCTCCTGTGCACTGCCTTGTGTTTGAGCCTTTCTCTCTGGACTCTGTCTCTACAGTAGAATCTCCAATTGTCAGATGCACCTGCCACTCTCCTGCCATCTCAAAATGAAGTCTGACTTCTAATAGATCTCGGATATATCAGGACCCTTCTCCAAATGGGGACAGCAGGTCTGTGAGGCTGTCCTAGTAGCAAGGTACCTGGGGTAGTAGGCTGTGTAGTTCATGTAGAGTTGAGTGCCTGGCCCTGGGTAGTAGGCAAGAGGAGCAGGGGCGGCAGGTACCCTGGCAGCTGGCAGCAGCGCAGAAGAGGGGTACAGTGCTGTCGTCTCTGTGGGGATGAGGGCTGGGGCAGCCTGGAAAGTGGCGTAGGTAGGTGGGGAGAGGCCTAGAGACAAGTACAGAACATATTCATAGAGCCCACAGTGGCCCTGGGTAGGGCAGCTAGAATAAGAAGTAGTAGCTTGGAACAGTGGTGCTCCGGCCTTCCTCCTCCTCTGGCCCATAAAGCACTTACAAGGCAGTTTGCAGGGTGGAGGGGACATGCCACTGCGGCTCAGGGAACCCCCCATCAGCACACGGCTCATCTCCTCTGTGGAGCAAGGGACTACTTCCACGTAGCGTTCTTTCATCACCTTCTTGTGGCAACGCTGGGCAGCAGCCAGAGCACGCTCTGCTGACGTCATCTGGATGAAGGCATCACCAGATGGCCGGCCCTGTGCACACCGCCTTGTAAGCAGTTGTCACAGACAGTGCCTTACTCCTAATGCCCTTTCCTTCCCCGTGTGGGTGCCCTTCCTAGCAGTGGTCTCACCTGCTGGTTGAGCACCATATGCACACCATGAGGTCGAATGTCAGCTGCGGCCTCTCCTAGAAAACTCAGAATGTCTTCAATGGTGGCTGTATAGGGCAAGCCTCGGAGGCGTACACAGTCCCTCCCAGCCCCTCCTGCCAGTGGAAAGGGAATGGGCAGGAGTGGAGCAGTCAGCGTAGGCAGGAGTGGACTCGTTGCATGGCGGTTTAGGACCTAGTAAGAAAGGCAATAGGCTTATCATGCTCTGTAGGAGCACACCCTGAAGAAGCAGCAGTTGGGGTGTGGGGCGCCTTGAATGCTCACCTGCTGAACCTCAGCTGCAGTGCTCCTGAAGAGTTCAATGTATCGCTTACCCAGCATGCCTTTGTGTCTGCGCAGAGCAGCCTGTGCCAGTTCCTCACAGGCAAAGAGAGCAAAGGCATCCCCAGTTGGCCTGCCATCAGGGTGGCGTACAAAGAGCAGCCCATCTGCACCCCCAGTCACTGGGCATTCTGGCCCCAGGAAGCTTAGAACATCTGCTGGCCCAGCTGAAAAGGGCAGTCCCCGTAGCCTCAGGATCACTTGATCTTCCCGTGACAAGAAACGGGCCACCTCTAGTGATGTGCCTAGGTTGGGGGAACAGAGTCGCTGGCTTATTTAACCCTTGTAGCATGCACCCACAGGGGACCCAAAGGCAGTGAAACCAAGATGCAAGAAAACCAGAGCCTTCTGTGGGCACACTCACCCCCTGCGATCTTTACAAATTCCTCCCCTGTGGCTTTATAAACCTGTGGGTATAGAGGGCAGCCCATGGGTCTCAGGCCCTACTCAGCTCTGCCCTACTCCACTTCTAGCCCGAAGCCCCACCTCAATATAGCGGACACCCATGTGGTGCTTGTGTCTCTGCAGTGCCAGGTCCCGCTGCTCGCTGTCCACGAATCGGATGAGGGCCTCGCCATTTCTGCGGCCCTGGGCGTTGAGACAGAGTGCCACACCACCCCTGTGGAGCCAGTTTGTTAGTGCCTCCTGGATAGGTTCACCCTCTTACCCTTCCTATCCTGCCACACCCACCTGGCAATGTTGAGCCCTTTGAAGAATCGAGCCACATCCTGGTCTGATGACTGCCAGGGCAACCCACGGGCCCGTACTACAGTCTCATTGTCCACCACATCAGCCTTGCTGCTGTGGGGGTAGGGCACAGGATCAGAGCTGTCCAGACACTGACACCCCCACCACTGCTCCCGCACTCACCAAGGCCCCGTCTCATATTTCTGCTTTACCACCTCTGGCTTCGAAAACAACTGACCTGAGAGGAGATGGCATGGGGTCAGCAGGGTCTGGTGGAGGGAGTCTCCCCACCAAGCTCTGCAAAAATAGGACAGGTGAGGGAATTGAGGAGGCAATAGAGGGGTTCCACCTTGTGTTCTCTTAGAGAAGGTCACAAGTCGGCGAGAGGACCCTGAGGAAGGAATGGGCGTTCACCCAACCCTGACAGTCACAAGCAGGGCAAGAGTCTTACCATTGGACCCTTCCAGTAGGTGGAGAACTACAGCTACCATGGTCTTCACTTCCCAGACCCCAAAGTCATCCTGTGTCGCATCTGTTTCTAGTCCCAAGTCTACATGCAGAGAAGTGACCACAGCTAGGGTCCAGGTCTGTACCCCCCACATCACCCCAAACACCAGCAGAATCCTAGCAAACACTAGTTATGGCCCAGTTTATACACGCACCTACAGGCCCTCAGACCAAACAGACATGCCCACATTCCAAATGTATCCCAGCATAGATGCAGACATGGGTGTCAGGACGAGGCAAAAAAACATAGACTTGCCTACATTAATACAACCCACACACAGCATGCACATGCTTGGACAGATTAGCCACCCCTCCACCTTAGTTTTGCTGGGTCACAGATACCCTGTGCCATCGTGCCCACTGTGAGGTCCCCTGCCGAGCAGGCGCTTGGGTGCTGCATATGGAACTCTCTGCGGAGGTCATAGAAGGAGAAGAAGGTGTCGGGGAGCACCAGGTTCTGCAAGCACACGGGAGTGGGGATGAGTAGAGGAGCTAAGGTGTCCTGCCCATCCCCACAACCACAAGGCCTTGGGAACCTCAATGGCATACCTTCCTGGAAGCCTCAGGGTGCAGGACCTGTCGCAACAGCTGCTGCCCATCAGTGCAGAGCACACAGGGGCCCCCGCCCAGCAGAGCCACATCCCCGCTCACCAGCTGCGAGAACTGGGGACAGGGAGTGGAGACTCAGACATAGATTCACAGCTAGACAGGCTGAAACTGGGGGCGGGAGGAGGGAGGGACTCAGGCTGCAAAGCTGGTTCAGCAGGATGTTCAGCCCTCTCCTGCCTGGGAAGTAGAAGGCCTTGTCCTACATCCCAGGCTCCCAATCCCCACCTCTGCCCTAGTCCACTGCCACCTCCTCTAGGCCAAATGAGAACAGTCACAAATAACCAAAGCCCCCATCAAGCACGCCAGGAGTCTGGAGCTCAGCCAGAGCAAACACCTGGTGGAGTGAGGCAAGCAGGTGAGGAGGGGAGGGGCAAAGCAGGTTAAACCTGTCCTGGACCAGGCACCACCCTCAGACAGGTGGGGGAGGCTCACACCTGCCCGCCGGCCAGAAGGCTCATGGTCAATGTCGGCCCCGCCCCTTGGTCTGACCAACCCAGGAGCAGAGAAACACCAAGGACAGAGTTTCATACTCGGACACTAGCACTAGCCGCAGCCTGAGCTTTGACCCACACCCTATCGACCAACTGGCACTGAACTGTTTACTCACAGAGGGGGTGGCACTCTGAAGGCTGCCAGGCACGCTCCTGCCCTTTCCCTGCTAATTCTGTGACACTTTTCAACCTAACAGAGAGAGGCACCCAGGCTTTCTGCAGCACCCTCCCAGGTGAGCAGTAGGCTAGGCCTGGAGCTCTACCGTAACATGCTCAGATTCAGCATCTTTATGTTGTCTCGTTAAGAACCACAGAGTTGGAAGAGGATAAAAAAAAAAAATCTATGCTTCAAAAAGACTCACACTCCTTACATACAACCCTGGGCCGAGTGCAGCAGTGCCCACAGGGAAAACAGACTAACTCCCGCTGGATCAGGGTTGGTGGCGGGCGCGCGCGGGTTGGGGGGCTACCCCTAGGCCTTTGCGCTCAACAGACAGCACCCACGCCTGGCCAGTCGGCTGGGGCAGGCCTAAACCGGCAGCCCTCACCTAGCGGCGTCTACCCCTGAGGCAGACACCGCCCGACGCCCCCGCTCCAGCCCCTCCCGGGAGGACGGCTGCAGGGACCAGTGATTCCCGGCCGAGCCCGAGCCGGGGGACCCTGTTCACGAGGCATGTGGGCCTCGCTTTTCTGCTGCCGGGGGTTTAGGGGACGGGGGGGCCTTCGGGGGTGGATCCGCAGGAGGGGATGCCTGTGAGGGTTGGGAAGGAAGGTGCCTCTGGGACCGGCCGAGCACGCGCTCACGCGGCAGTCGCTCCAAAGTTCCAGACAAGCCCCTGACCTGTCGGCTCCGGGCCCGCTCCTCGTCCCGCCCCGGCAGCGCCCCCGCCGCCCGCCGCCCGCCGCCCCGCTCACCTGCTGCAGCACCTTGTCCAGGGACTCCGCCCGCGCCAGGCTGTCGGCGCTCAGGCCGCTCGCCTCGCGGCACTGGGGACTCAGCGCGGCCGCCTCGGCGCGGACGAGCGACTTGTGCAGCGTCCCCACCTAAGGGCAGCGGGGAGCCGGTGAGCGCTGCGCCCGCCGCCCGGCCCGGCCCGGCCCGCCGCCCTCGCCTCCCTACCTGTCGGCTGCGCGGCTCCACCACTTGCCACACGAGGAGGATTAAGTCGGTCTCGTCCGAGCCCAAGTCCGGCCCCAGCGCACCGGCAGTGGCCCCGAACAAGACGACCAGAGACTGGGGCCCGGCGCAGGGGTCTGCGGCCGAGTCTGCGGCGGGATCCGGGCCCGGGGGCGGCGGCGGCGGCGGAGTCATGGCCGCAGAGGAAGGGGGCGCTCGGCCACACACGCGGACCGACGAGGCGCACGTACCGACCGACGGCCGACGGACGAGCTTGGGCGGGACCCGGTGTCGGGGGCGGCACCTGCGGCGGGGCTGGCGCAGTGGGAGCTACAGGGACCCGCCCGCAGTCCCAGCTACTCGGGCGAGTTACCTGCGGCCCGAGGCCCACGTGATCCGGCGGGCCCCGGAACCTCGGGGGAGGGCCCGAACCTGCCCCGGAGGCGAGGGCGCTCCAGCCTGGGCGTGCGCTCGGCTGCTGGAGTCCCACCTCTCGGTGCGCTCCCGCGGGACTCCGGGGACCGGCCGGTCCTTTCTCCTACTTCCTCTCCAGCAGGCGGGACCAGAGGCCTTTTCCATTCCCCGAGGGTCACGCGGGACCCGTGGGAGCCACCAGGAAGCTTCTCTGGGGACTGTAGGGGGTCTCGATGTCCGGCTTGGGGTTAGTGGACGTCACAGGGTTCCGAGGCCGACCGTGGGCGCCGCGTACCCACTCGTACCCCGGTACCCCCTGGAAGCCGGCGGGGGAGATGTCAGAGCTGTGGGCGGTCGCCGGAGATCACAGGGCAGGACGTGCCCGTACAGGTGTTAGAGCCGGCGAAGGCCCAGGCCTGGTGTCAGGGGAGGAGGACTCCCAAAGCCCAGAGCGCCGAGCCGACGGTCGGGGCCTGGAGACCCAGCGGCCACCCGACTCAGGGCTTGCCCGGCTGTTTTCGTCTTTGAGAGCCCGCTGGCAGGTACGCGCTAGCGTTGACCTGTGTTCGGGGCTACAAAGTCTGCATCCCATCCAGTTCAGACCAGTTCCATTCGCCCCGGGAGTGTGGCGAGACTCCCTTCTGTTGTTCCCAGGCCGCCTGTGCGCTCGGCGCAGCTTTCCGTCTACTCAACTCTAACTAGCATCCTGCCGGGAGGAACGAGCTTCAGCCTGGCGTGGGGCTTAGACATACCGGACGCCGAAGCCAGGGCTGAATCCGACCTCGTGTGACTGGAAAAGCGGGGCGCTACACCAGTCTTTACAGACAGCCCCAGCACTGGGGTGCACTCCCAACTCAAGCCAAGGAAGGAGCGCGCAGCCGGGGAACCCGCTCTGGACAGCGCGCCCCGAGGTTTTCCCACGCAGCGGCGCAGCACACAGAGACCCGAGGTAGTGGAAGGTGATTGGCGTGCGCACCCAGGAAACCCTCTGCGGGCCGCCCACCGGGAGCCAGCCTCCAAAGCCCCGCCCCGGACGATAAGCCTGGAATGTCAAATATTTGCTCTAGGAACCCAGCGAAACCATGAGGTAAAGCCCCTCCTCTGCTCCCTCCCTTTGCAGAGTGCGCCTGCGTCAGTTCAGGTAGAGCACGCCCTTCCAACCGGTCCCTTCCCAGGCTCCCACCCCTCGCCATGGTCGCTTAAACGGCAAGGCCTGCTTCGCTCCAGACTCGGGTGCAGTGGGGCTGAGCCCCGGCGTCCCTACAGGGCTTTCCCGGTGCGACCGGTATCGGTCTCTACCACAACCTCCCAGAAAGGCTCCCTCATCCGTTCACTTGAAGATCTCGCCTCCCGGTTCTCCGGACACCTTCGGCTGGATCCACTGGGAAGAAGCGCCGGTCCCTTGGTTCCCACCAGGCGGTGAGCCGGTAACAGCGACTGCAGAACTGGGCGGCTCCATCCAGCTCTGGTGCGCTCCTCCAGCCGACCCCCATATAAAAACACAGTTTCTGGTTTTTGTTTTATCGTGTGTGTGTGTGTGTGTGTATGTGTGTGTATGTAAGTCAGAGGCCGATTTATGGGAGTTGGTCCTCTCCTTCCACCAAATGGATCCTGGGCATGGAACTCAAGCAAGCAAGCCATCTTACCAGCCCTGTTTTGTTTTTGACTCCTGCCCTCGTGTGCCCGTGTACTCACTAAACAGTTGGTAATCTTGCGAATCTGGTCTTCCTGTCTTCACCTCCCAACTGCTTGGGAACCCAGCCAGAAGACCGGAGTTTGGTATACTTCACAAGTTTCAGGCCATAAATCAACAAAGCCAAAAAGATCAGTAGCTGAGTGTTGGCTCCTGACACCCACACCCCAAGAGCCTGAGAGGCGCTCTAGGCCACCCTGAGCTCCATAACTTAAGCAAAAGTAAATTATTTTTAGCCAAGTATGAGAGTGCATACCTTAATCCCAGTAGAGTCTGAGTTCAAGACTAGCTTGGTTTAGGACCAAGACAGCATGGCTGTCTCAAATCAAGGTGCTCCCAGGTTACCCTATTATTTAGTAAACAACTTTGCAGGCCTTACTCTCCCTCATGAAGACAACTTACAGAATTGTTTTTTTCTAGACAGAATCTCACTATTGTAGCTGTTGGCTGTCCTAGAATTCACTCTGTAAACCAGACTGACCTCAAACTCAGAGATCTGCCTGCCTCTCTCTGCCTCCCAGTGCTGGGATTCAGCTCATTTGCCGCCATGCCCAGCCCCTTCCTTCCTTTTTTATATATTTTGTATTTAATATGAGTGCTTTGCCTGTGTGTACCATGTGCATGCAGAAGGTGTCGGATCCCCTGGACTGGAGTCACCTATGGTTGTGAGTCACGTGGGTGCTGGGAACTTGCTCAGGGTCCTCGGCAAGAGCAACAAGTGCTCTACACTATTGAGCCTTCTCTCTGCCCCTGCTTCTGCGTCCTGTGCCAGCAGTGGTAATTGGACCACGGAATCTTTTCTTTAGTTGCTTTTCCTCCCGCCCACCTCTGCTGTTCCTTGGTATTTTCACCTCTGGAAGCACCTCCTTCTGTAGTAGGGGTGCCCCACGCGGTCTGCGATTTCTGTACTGATGGAAGTCCAGCCCCAGTCAATCCTCATCCCTCTGCCTGCTTCTAGGGTGATTGGTGAATGAATGAATGAATGAATGAATGAGAGATAGGTGCTGAACAGAGGTAGTAAGAGAATCCTATCCCCGCTGGGCAGTGGTGGCACACACCTTTAATCCCAGCACTCAGGAGGCAGAGGATGGTGGATCTTTGTGAGTTCAAGGCCAGCCTGGTCTACAGAGTGAGTTCCAGGGCAGCCAGAGTTAAACAGAGAAACCCTGTCTCAAAAAACCAAAAAGAGGGTCCTATCCCAAATTGCACTCCAGGAAGGAGGACCATGTTTCAAGGGAGTTTACCCAAGAATGCCAAAGATAGCTTGTGCACGCTCACACACAGGAACGGGTGTATGCAACATCTTATGCTAACAGGAGCGGTGAGGAAGTGTCCTCTTCCTTCCCTTTCTGACCAGAAAAGATCCTGCAAGGGAACAAGAGTCAGCTAGAGTATCATCTCTCGCCCTCTGCTGCTTCCAGCTAACCCCATGCAAGTTTTTCATCTCTGCGTCTTTGCATAATCACTTACTACCACCAGAGGGCGGGCTGACTCTGTCGCCTTAACCTACTTGAAATGGGGGCAGGTGAGGGTGTTGTGTAGAGAGCCTGCTTCCCTCTGTGGGCAGTAGCCAGGACAGCGAGGGAATGCCTAGATGTGGCCAGCCAAGGGGTTCCCTCTGGCTTCAGAATCTATGTGTGGCTCCTGAGACACAGGATTAAACCTGATAGTTGACAATCTCTTACATGCATATATTCTGCTAACACTCATCCCCACACCCACTCCTACCCCCCTCCCACCAAATCCTATTCCAATTCCTGTCTTGTTTTGTTTTTGTGACCCACTGTGATTAACCAGGACCGCCAGCTGGGCATAGGTGTAAAGCCCTACACTGGAGCATTACTAACCAGTGGCTACATCACTGAAGGTCATGACCTCTCTCCTAAGAGCCCCCAACTTCTGTTAGCTCCCCTGGACCAGGTAGGGTCCCCTGAGTCCTGTCCTACTAGACTGAATGAATGTTGGAAGGTTCCTGTCTTTTGAGGGCCCTATGCAAGCAACTGTAGTTGTAAGTTTGTGAGAACCACAGCTATGCCGTGTCCACAAGACTGTTCTCTAGCTCTCAAAATGCACTTTCTGCCTCTTCCTCCATGTTCCCTTGGAGGAGGCAGTTTGGGTGCTCGTTTATGACCAAGCACTCAATGGCCACTCAATCTCAGAAACTTGAGCAACCATGAGCCTAGACACAGGTTGATATTTTCATTTTGTTTTAAATAGTTTTTATTATTTCATTTTATTCTGTGTGCATTGATGTTTTGCCTGCATGTATATCTGTGCACCATGTGCTTACTTGGCAGCCGCAGAGGTCAGAGGAAGCCTTGAGTCCTTTACAACTGGAGTTATAGGCAATTGTGAGCAGCCATGTGGGTGCTGGGAATTGAGTCCTGGATCCTCTAGAAAAGCAGCCAATGACCTTTACCACTGAGGGTTTTGTTGGTGGTGGTTGGTGGTTTTTTAATTCTTGGCTATCCTGGAATTTGCTCTGTAGATCAGGTTAGACTGGAAATCAGATATGTGTTCCATTATCACCTAACCTGCCAATGATTTTTTAAAAGCTTACTTTTCACAGGGTGGTGGTAGTGTACACCTTAATCCTAGCACCTGGGAGGCAGAGGCAGACAGCCAGGGATACACAGAGAAAGTGGTCTTGAAAAACAAAAACAAATACACAAAAAGCTTACTTTTCAGGCCCTCAATCTCTGTTCCACCTACCCCACCCTGTCCCACCTTGCCCTCTGGACCCTTCTGCTATAATTCTTTAGCTTTCTGAACTGCAGGAACACTTGCCTTTTGTTGTCCTGGAAAATTACTTCAAGTAAAACAACCTTCCTTGATGCCTAGGCCAGATTGGAGGCTCTGTTCTAGGCCCTTGACTCCAGGAAGGTTCTGGAAGCAGAGGAACAGTGGCCTGTTGGGTCTGGAGTTTAGGGAGAACTGACTGACATCCAAATGGGCTCAACTATGACCAGTAAATGGCGTTGGGATTCCTGGCTTTGGGTCGTCCTCTCCCCCCTCAAACCCCCCCCCAAGCCATCACTTGGTCTCCATAGGTGCCCTAGAAGCACAGGTCTGTGTGAGGACGTGGTAGGAACTGTGGAGGCCGTTGGCTATGTTCTCACCCCGCGAAGAGAGCAAAGCTGGTCTGGCGTTGGCTTCTGCGTTTATCGCTACTTCCAGCCATTGCCCAGAGTACCTCTCCGCAGGAATACCCTTGCTTTCCCCCCTGGATTTCTGACTGTCCGCAGCCTTGGCACAGTGTCTCCGCTTCCCTTATCGGGCACGGGCACTCACCCTATCAGTCTGTAGCAACTCTCAGCTGGTACCAGAGATTGAAGTGGGGCCTAAGGAAGTGGCTAGTGGACCGTAACAGTTCCTGCCTTCTGGGGCTAGAGAGACGGCTCAAAGGTTATAGCGCTTGCTGGTCTTGCAGGGGGCTGCGGTTTGATTCCCAGCACCCATAGGGCACCTCACAAGCGCCCACGGTGCCATTCCGGTAGATTTGGCGCCCTCTTCTGAGTCTGCACCGGGCTTGCGCGCGCTGCTCATACATACACACGAAACAAAACAAATACATCTTTTAAAAAAAAAAAAACTTCCTGTTTTGCTATAAAAATTGAGAACGATCTGTCAGCTGTTTTCCAAGAAGAGGGAAGGAAGAGGTGAAGGGAAGGACATAATTCTTGGGAACAAGCAGGGTCCCAAGGGTGCGACTGGCCTTCAGACGTAAATGAATAGCCGGCTCGGAGCTTTGGATTAAAACCACTCCAAACCCGACTTCATGAGTCGCGCTTACAGATCCAGCTTAAGATCCAGCTTACAAACCTAGCTTCTCTCGGGCCTGTCTCTTGGGTCCATCCTGCATGTCCACCTGCAAGGCAGACAGTGCAAGTTCTGTGGGCACGGGTGGCCGAACCCAGATGCCCCTGGGACGCCAGTGTGGAGGCTGAACAAAGGCCCCGGGTGGGTCTGGTCAGAGTTCCACGGACAAGCTGCCCCGGACTGACTTCCTCTTTTCTTGCTTTGAGAGGGGCTGTTCAGCCACAGGAAGAGGGACCTCTTTCGGGCCGCCCTGCTCGGCGTCGGGACCGAGGACTACCCGAGTGGACCCGGTGTGCCGGGACTGTGCGGGGTGCGCGGCGAGGTGGGGAGCCTGGCGGCAGGAGGATAGCTGCGAGCCAGGCCCACGGCGATCGATGCGTTCGGCGCGCAGCACGATCTCGAGGCAGCATAGGGAGTGGGCAAGGGCGGGTGGTGAGCGGGTGGAAGGGACGCTCGTGGCGGAGAGTTCCAATTGGCAGAGCCTTATCCAGAGGCGGGTTCTCATTGGCTGGAGTGTGCGAGCGGTGGGGTTAAGCGCGACGCCGCGGCCCCGCCCTGGCCAGGACCCTGCGCGCCGGAGCAGCCCCGGGCCCGCTGCCGCGGCCTCCCGCCATGGACCGCCGTCTCCGCCCGGGCCGCGCGACCCAGCTCCGGAGCCTCCTGCTCCCCCTGCTTCTGCTCGTGCTGGCAGACCGGGCGCTCCCGGCCCAACGTCCCCCCCCGGTGGTGCTGGGTGAGACGGGGCGATGGGCTGCGGGGGTCCTGCAGGAGCCGGTGCCTCGGGGTCGGCGGGGCCCGCTTCTCCGTTGTGCTGCTGCTTGAAGCACGAAACCCAGAGCGTTTCGGTTGTCTAACCTGGGCCGGGTCGGGTAGCCCACCCCCGGCCATACCGGGCATGGGTGTGGTCAGCCACCCTAAAAACCTGAGAGCAAGGGGAAGGGATACTGTCCGATTTCTCACTCCACCTGTCTGCATCCGCTCCAAACCTTGCCTCACCGTGCCCTCTACCCCCGAGGGCTCAGCACCGGTCAGGCCTAGGCACAAGCCGCTTCTGTATGTCACAGGCCAAGGCTGGTAACAAGTTCTAACCTTGTTGGCCACCAAGATCATTTCTCTTTGCTCTCGACTTATGAAGTGGACGGCATTAACTTTCGGGGAGAAGGCATAAGGGAAACGTGACGGCTAAGGGAGGGAAGCCAGGGGAGGGACCAAGGGACCTAACGTGCCAGGTGTTAAGGAGTCAGAGAGCCTGCCAGATGTTCAGTTACGCCAGGCAGTGATGAGGTCAGGTGACATTCCCTGCTCACTCACCTGATCCCACACCTGGCTGCTGAGCAGGGGTCAGAAGCGGTTCCTCAAACTAGTAGGCCAGGATAGAATAGATCCTAGTATAGGCCAGCATAGAATCTGTAGGAGTCTTAGGTACTCCATTCAGCCATGGTCGGATCTTGAACTGGTGTTTCCTGAGACATGCTGAAGCGTCTTACGTATGCTTTATACATAGTCTTGTTAGTCTTGTGCGAGAGCATGAATTCTTGTGCTTTCTTCTGGGATTTATTATTATTATTATTTTATTTTTTGTCTTTTGAGGGCTCCATAACAGCCCTGACTGTCCTGGAACTCACTTTCTAGACCAGGCTAGCCTGGAACTCACAGAGGTCCAGCTGCCTCTTTGCTGGGATTTAAGGCATGTAGCTTCACGCTTGACTGCTGGGAATATTTTATTTTTTATTTTATTTTTTTACAAATAACAGCTGTGTTCTATTGACTAAGGAAACCTGGTAAACAATAAATGATGAGAATAATTTCATTTATAGCATAATTACAGATAAATGAAATGAAAAATGTACAAGGACATAGCAAAATTTTTGTGACATTTTACTATCATTTCTAATTGTATCCAAAGAGAAAGTGTATTTTGAAACCTTTCCTACAGTATTGAACGGACAACAATAATTTGTTAGTTTTGTGTATTTTTTTCTTTGTTTAGAATTTTATTGTCACTTTTTTTGGTCATACAATCCTTTCTCTGCCTCTAACTATATGGAAATCTTTTTTCTCTCTCATATAATACATCCCAACCTCCTCCTCCCCCTCTCTCCATTCCTCCTAGCTCCTCTCTCCCAGGTCCCTGGTCCCATCCACCCCACCCCCCAGTGCTGGCTCCCCCTCCACACATATATACTCCAGCCTGTAGGAGTTTTGCAAGAACACCAAGACAGACAGCCATAAGATGTATTTAGGGGACTCTGCAGCTTCTGTGTCTGCCACTTCAGTCTTTGTGAGACCTGAGGTCAGGTGACACTGTGGGGCTTGGTCTCCTGGTGTCCACAATCCCTCTGCTGGGAATGACCACAGAAGGATAGAGATGACAAGCACACTGGTCCTGGGAAGCCTAACAGCATTCTAAGCTAGGCGTTGTGGTGTACACTTAACCCAGCTCCTAGAGGCATCTCTGAGTTTGAGGCCAGCCTGGTCTACAAAGCAAGTTCCAGGACAGCCAGGGCTACACAGAGAAACCCCATCTTAAAAAAACAAAACAAGCAAACAAACATAGGCATTCTAGGTTAGGAAATGGTCTGGGGATTCAGGACATAGATTCCCTTGGAGATTTGTGCACACCTGGCTCTGCCTCTCCCAAGCTTCCAGGATGGTAGTAACAATGGCTGTGTTGGGTAAGCACAGACAATAGTCAGTCTGGGTGAGTGGGTGTCAGGGAAGCCTTCCTGGAGTATGCTGGAACTGAGTTGGTTGGAAGATGGTTCCAGGCTGGTTGGAATGGAATTGTGGGGAGGTGGGAGGCATGGATGGCATAGAGCTTGTGACTTATTGTATAATCTGGACTTCACCCTGGGGACCAGGGTGTAAAAGTCATGTGCAAGCCTAAGGAGATCTGTGAGGGCGTTGGTGTTGGGCTGCATGCTTCTCTGACCACATACATGTTTACCACATTCTCTCCTCTCTCCTCTCCTCTCCTCTCCTCTCCTCTTGGGGGCAAGATCTCATCTCGCTCTGTACCCTGTCGTCTCTTTGTAGATCAGGCTGGCCTTGAACTCACAGAGATCAACCTGCCTGTGCCTCCCTAATGCTGGAACTAAAGGCATGTGTCACCATGCCTAGCTTGTTTGCCACATGTTTTTGCCAGGACGGATTGGCGCTAAGTGTACGCGTTAATCCATCCAGTTCTCGGTCTTCCTAAGTCATAGCAGAGAAGCCTCAGGCTCCAGAGGGATCTGAACAGCTGGACTCAACCTGCCCATCTCTTCAGTGACTGAGGCTGCTGCTGCTGACTCCGCAGAGAGCGCCCTTCCTAGGCACGGCGCGTGCATCCTGAATTAGTGGTAGAGGCGGCAGAAGTCAGAAAACTGATCCCGGGCAGGCGGATGGGACCCTGGGCAAACCTTTGCACTGCTGTCAGCCCCCATCTTGTCATCTGTTAAATGAATAAAGAGGGCCCGCAAGAAGGCTCAGTGGGCAATGGGGATTGCCGCCAAGTCTGAGGACCTGAGTTCCATCCCCAGGTGAAACAAATTCTGGCAAGTTGTCCTCCAGCCTGCACACACATACTGTGGTGTGGTGTGTGCAGACACACTAATAAGTAATTCTATTTGTTTAAAATTATTTTTACTTTTATTTTATGTACATTGGTGTTTTGCCTGCACGTATGTCTGTGTGACAGTATCCGATCCTTGCAACCGAGTTATAGGCAGTTGTCAGCTGTCATGTGGTTGCTGGGAATTGAACCCGGGTCCTCTGGCTGCTCAGCCAGTGCTCTTAACTGCTGAGCCATCTCTTCAGCCCCAAGTAAATGTAATTTTAAAATTTATATGAGGATAAATATGACCCTTCCCAGTGTTATTTGGAAAGTTCCATGTATGGCTCCACACGGTGTCTCAGGAAGGGGCCATTGCTATTTTTAGAGGCCACACAGCCTGGCCAGGGCAAGGAACAAAGCAGATCTGGGGACTTCCTCTTTCACTCAGCTTCTCTGTGCTGCATGGAGACAGTGGCTTGTCCACATGTCCAGCTCACAGGCATGTCATGTCGAGGCTCCCACGCTGGGAATATCCTGGTTGTGCACCCACAGCATGAGGGGGGGGGAAGACAGGCAACTCACTTCCTTCCCGTGACACTCTGAACACACTGGGATGGCGCTCAGGCGAGGATCTGTGCTGGGTTCAGTCAAGGTGGGAAAAGCCAAGTGATGGTTTCTGGTAGTGACTGTGGGCCTTAAAGACTTGTCTTTGTAGAGTGTCCGAAGTGTAGCCTGTAGAAGGTAGAGCGGCATGGAGTTAGTGGGAGTAAATGGATTACGGGGCTTTAAATACTGGGGACTGAAGGAATGGGTGTGGCCTTGGGTGTTACCAGGGCCCTAGGGTCTGTGGACCAGAGAGATTGACAAGGGTGGTATCCAGTCATGCTTGAAGGTGGGTCACACATCCTGGCCTGTGGCTGGCATGGCATGTCACGGCAGAGTAGCCATGGGCAGCACCCCTCTCAACCACGCCAAGGCCTGCACAAGATCTGCCCTCTGGAACTTTCCAGGCCTTTAGCAAGGCCACGGGGCATTGTATACCTCTCATTTGTGCTTTTGATCATGCGCTCCTCACACAAGCTGTGATCCCAGCATTTGGGAGGTTTACTAACCTCAGAAACTATCTGTTGGGGGCAGCTGGGCTGAGCGCTCAGGGGAAACCACAGCCTCTCTTGGGGAAGTGACTATGGCTTGCACTTTCTAGATGGCCTGCGAGGAAGTTCCAGCGAAGATCTATGGAGGTTTTTCTGTTCCCACAGCACTGGGGACTGTGTTAAAGGCCTCCCACTCCCTCTGTTCAAGCCTCCACACAGCATCTGCTGACAGGCTCTTCTTTCTGTTTGTATTGAAATAGGATGTCATTGGGTAGTGCTGGTTGAGCTAACACTAACCTGATCTCCTGCCCCAACCTCCCAAGTCCTGGAATTACAGGTACCCAGCATGCACTGCTGGTAGCAGCTTTTCTACATGCAGGTGGTATCCTGGCCTCTCTGGCCGACTTCCTTCCCTATTTCTGATTTTCCCAAGCCTGGCATTGTGCTTCATCTTCTGGAGTGGGATTGCAAAGCTGTCCCATGGTATTCATCACTCTGGATGGCTATTTTGCAGACCACAAGGGTCTTGGGGGGTCTCCAGCTTGCCACAGCTCAGGCCCATGCCTGTCTTTTTCTCCTGCAGTGCCTGGTGACTTGGGTAATCAGCTGGAAGCAAAGCTGGACAAGCCAAAGGTTGTACACTACCTTTGCTCCAAGAGGACGGACAGCTACTTCACACTCTGGCTGAACCTTGAGCTGCTTCTGCCTGTTATCATCGACTGCTGGATTGACAATATCAGGTAGAGGCTGGTGCACACAGGTGGGGAACCACTCACCTATGGGGCCTAGAGGGGCCTTTAGAGTCCTTGTCCTCCTCATTTCATTCCTCAACAGTCAAAAGTGGCCACTTTCTTCAAGGCTCTGTAGCCCTTGGTCTGGTCGGGTCTGGTCTGTACTAGGTCTGCACGCTCAGAGGTATGACTCTCCTGCCTCTCCTGCTGCTCCAGGTCCTCCAGGCCCCACCTCCTCTGCCTCTCTCTATTGCTACTTGTCCTTCCTGCCATATGTCCACACCTTTGCACGTCGTAATCTTCCTACGCGGGGAGTCTGACTCTACAGCCTTCATTGATCCCCCCATTCACCTTTTATAACTTGGCTTCTGGCCCATTCAGTGATTAAGAGCACTCTTGTAGGGAACCCTAGAGGGTTTGGTTTCTGGCACTCACATGGTAACTTCAGTCCTAGGGGATCTGATGCCCTCTTCTGGCTTCTTCAGGCACTGCACACCTATGCACAGACTACTTTCAGGCAAACGCTCATACACGTAAAATTTTTTAAAAAAAATTTGTATATATATAAATTTTGTCAAAAGCAAAATAAAAAAACTTGGCCTTTGCTGGATGTGGTGAAGGCCTGTAATCTCATTTTGGAAGGCTAAGGAAGGAGAATTGTAGGCTGCAATCTATACCCTGTCTCCAAAATCACTCTTCCCCCAAATAAACTCGACTTTATTTCCTATGCAAAACCTTCCTTGCTACCCCCCCCATATGTGTCTCCTTTAACCCTCATAGACACCAGATTATATTGGCAAGGAACTGTGTTTTACCAAATTCAGTGTAAGAGATACATTTTTTTTCTGTTATAAAGTGAATTTATTACCAGCAGAGTGTCATGTGTCAAAAAGCTACCATTTTTACTTTAACATAAGCTATTTTGTGCCCTATCGGCTCACTTTTTAAAGGCTTTTGTTCATTTATGTGTGGTGTGTATAGGGCTTTTAAAAAAAAATAACCTACTCGGTTCAATTAGCTCTGCTTGTTGGAATGTTTGCTGATCTTGTTGGCTTGACCTTGTGAGTTCATGCGTGCAACGGCCGTGTCGTGAGCACCTCACGGCACACACCCCTCCCCGTCTTCTGCCTTATGTTCCTTTCTCGCCACTTCCATGGTGATCCCTGAGCCTTGGGTGGTGCTGACAGATGTCCCACACAGGGCTGAGCTCTCAGCACCTCCGCCAGTTATGAGTCTCTGCGTTAACTGCTGCCCGCTGCAGAAGAAGCCTCTCTGGCCAAGCAACATGAACATTTAACATGAACATAACATTTAAAAGACAGTTTGACACCAGGCCCATTAGCAAAACAGTGGTACTAGGTTCCCGGCTAGCGCCTATGCCTCCAGCATGGGCTTTTGACCGTGTTCCCAGGACCAGGCTTGATTCCCTTTGTGAACTGGTCTCGGACAGTAAAGAGGTGGTTGGCTGTTCCTGCAGCGTTCATGCGACTGTTGTGTCATTGGCCATCCTTGCCTGGAGGTCAGGTCTCCCCCGGCCGGGTAATACCGCCAACTTTTCTTCCCCAGTGGCTAGCACCTTTCAGTCCTGTGAAGTGTAGCCACCAGGAAGTCTTGTCAGTCTCGGCGTGGCTTCTCTGGGCCCTGCAAGCAAAGCGCACTGTGTCTTTAGCAGTGGGCTTAGCATCTAGCCGTGACGGGCAACCGGAAGCCATGGCAGTGGTCTCTGTTGTTTGGGCCTCTTTGACAGGAAATGTGGACGGAGTTATTTCCACTTAAATCTGTGTCATCCGGGGGAAGCTTTTCCCACCCATGCAGGGTACCTATGTTCAAACTTTTTTTTAAAAAAGTTATTTTAATTAGCTTACAAAGTAGTGGGTTTCCATACATCCCTAGTTAGTTTTGGTTAACCCATTTCTACCCCCCATATTAATTTGTAATATTTTCTTTGTTTTATAGAAACAAAGATTGTTTCTGGGATTGAGCCCAGAGAGGGTTTTTTTTTTGTTTTTTGTGTGTTGGTTTTGTTTGTTTTTTAAACTGTCTGTGTATCTGTGGGAGTAGTGTGGAGGTCAGAGTCAGTCCCTGTCTTTGTAGAGGCAGAGCGCCTGTTCCTGCGTCCTGCTGTGCGCTCCAGGGTCCTTAGCTCACCAGCGCCCTGCCGGTTCTCGTCTCCCGTCTTCCCTCAGAAGCACGGGATCACACCCACCTGCCTTTTTTCATTCTTAGTTTTTAAAATATTTTTACTTAATGTGCATTGATGCTTTCTGGCTTTCACAGGCACCTGCACACACCTGTGGTGTCCTTACACAGACGCACACACATGTGGTATCTTTACACAGACGCACACACGTGTCCTTACACAGACACACACACATGTGGTATCTTTACACAGACACACACTCACGTGGTGTGCTTACACAGACGCACACACACGTGGTGTCCTTACATAGACACACACACGTGTCCTTACACAGACACACACACATGTGGTGTGCTTACAGAGATGCACACGTGTGGTGTCCTTACACAGACGCACACACGTGTGGTGTCCTTACACAGACGCACACACGTGTGGTGTCCTTACACAGACGCACACACGTGTGGTGTGCTTACACAGACACACACACGTGTGGTGTCCTTACACAGACGCACACACGTGTGGTGTGCTTACACAGATGCACGCACGTGGTGTCCTTACACAGATGCACTCACGTGGTGTCCTTACACAGACGCACACACGTGTGGTGTCCTTACACAGACACACACACGTGTGGTGTGCTTACACAGATGCACGCACATGGTGTCCTTACACAGATGCACGCACGTGTGGTGTCCTTACACAGATGCATACACGTGGTGTCCTTACATAGACACGCACACATGTAGTGTGCTTACACAGACGCACACACATTACACGTACATTTTAAAAAGGACAGGGAGGTTTGATCTTTAGCCCTTAAAGAAAGACAGTTGCGCCGAGAATTTCCTATGCCTTGCGCCATTGACTCCAGCTAACCTTAGCAAGTGTCACTCAGGTGCTGTCAACCCAGTGAACTGGGATGCTTTCATGGTCTCGGTATGCAGCCCTACCTAGCCTGGAACTATGTAGATCAGGCTAGCCTCAAACTCATGGAGGTCCACCTCCCTCTGCCTCAGGAATGCTGAGATTAAACGAGTGCACCACCATGCTGGCTATATTATGATATTTGATGCTAATAATAAGTAACTCTGTTGCTGGTTTATATATTTTCTAAATTATACGTTCTTTTTTAAAGGCAGGTTTTACTGTGTAGACCCGGCTAGCCTGGAACTCTCACTGGAACTAAAGCCATGCACCACAACATCTGACTTTACAATTAAAAAAAATTTTTTTTCAGGCTTTTATTTATGTATGAGTGCTCTGTCTGCATGTACACCTGAATGCCAGAAGAGGGCATCAGACCCCATTGTAGATGGTTGTGAGCCACCACGTGGTTGCTGGGAACTGAACTCAGGACTCCTGGAAGACTCTCTATAATTTATATATACTATACTTTTTATTGTTTTTGGAATGTTCTACTTAAAAAAAAAAAAACAAGCCCCATAAAACCTCATTACCCAAGGAAGATTATAACCATGCCATTCAGGTTAGAGAAAGGTAGATTGGGGGTTGCGGAGGGTAGCTTTTGAGTTGGAGGCTAGCCTGGGCTATAGCAAGACCTTGTGTCAAAACTACAACAAAACAGAAAGCTTACTGCATTTACTACTGTGTAGTACAAGCAGCACTCTGTCCACCACCCCTTAACTAAAAAAAAGTTTTGAGCCTGTGGTGGTGGCACAGGCCTTTAATCCCAGCACTCAGGAGGTAAGAGCAGGTGATCTCTGAGTTCAAGGCCAGCACGGTATCCATAGGAGATGTACATACATAGGTATACATGGCATACATGGTATACATAGCCAGCAGGGCTCCATAGTAAGGTTCTCTTAGACCATCAAAGACCAACAAAATAACTCAGAAGGGGTTGCATCAGATCGCTTGCTCCTCTTGAAGAATCCGAGTTTGGTTCCCAGTGCTCACATGGTGGCTCGCAACCGTCATACCTTCAGTTCGAAGGGGTCTGGTGCCCTCATTTGACTGCTGTAGGCACCAGGCATACATGTGGTACCCATATGTACATGCAGGCACAGAAATCCATGCTCACATAATTAAATCATTTTGAAAAACAGTTTGGGAACAGGGTCTTGCCGAACTGCTCAGGATGGCCTCGAATTCCCCGTGTAGCCCAGGCTGGAATTGAATCCTGGCTCTGCCTCTTGAAGGCTGGGCTCACAGGTGTCCTTTACCAGTCCTGTCTTCTCATGTGTATGAGACTGTTGATTGCATCAAGAACACACTTAAAAGAATAACTAACTAGATTTGTACTAGAACATTCTCGAGGGCTGAACCATAATGACATTGCCAAACCAAACGACTAATTTAATTTAGTCCTGACACATTCCTTGGAGCAGGTATTGTCTTTAAACTGTCTTAACAGGAAGTGGAAGTGTGCCTCAGTTTATGTGGTACTTGCAAGGCTATGAATTTGGTCCCTAGAACCAAAACAAAGCAAAGCAAAACAAAACAAACATACTTTATAGATAAGGAAATTTGGAAGCTGGAAGAATTTATAAAGTTGGCTACAGCCATTTAATTTAGCTGATACATCCCTGGACCAGAATTCAAACTCAGAATTGTATTTTTCTAAGGTCTCCTCCCAGACAGAAGACTCTGAAGGCAGAGACCATGTTCTGTTTTATTTGTTTGTTTTTCTAGATTTATTATTTTAGGTGTATGAGTGTTGTGCCTGCATTTATGTAAGTGTACAAAGTGTGCTGTTAAATTAGCTTATGATCACTTATGAGAGTCCATCGTTGAATTTTCCCATGTTCTTTATTAATCACTCTACAGAGTGAGTTCCAGGACAGCCAGAGTTACAACAGAGAACTGCTAGCCAATCCTCTGGGCACCCAGTCCTTCATTGTTGGCTCTTTGGGGTGTGATTGCAGCTATTCCTGGCTGTTGAGCTGAGCTTCTATATTTATCCTGGAGACACATGACCTCAGGCACTGCCAGTGGAGGCACAGGTTAATGCTGAAGGAGTTTTTCTGTCTTTGTTGCTCCTCTGACTGTTTAGATTTTCATCTTGCATGAAGCTACATTGGCTTCCCACAGCAGGGAACCGCGCTTTGCTGGTTACCTGCTAGAGAGAGGCCCTATTTGGATCAACATGGGGATCTTGTCAGCTTCTGTGACTAAGCTCTTTTTAGCTATGTTTTCCATTTTTATTTTATGTGTATGGATTTTCTACCTGCCTGTATGTGTCAGGTGTGCGCAGTGCCTGCGGAGGCCAGAAGCGGATGCATTCTCTAGAGCCGGAGTTATAGACAGGTTGTGACCCACTGTGTGGGTGCTGGGAACTGAACTCGGGTCCTCTGCGACAGCAACAAGTGCTCTTAACCACTGAGCCATCTCTCCAGACCTTTCTCTAACTGATCTTTAATGAGAGTAGGGCTCAGAACCACCTGAAAATTCAGCTTTTCTCAGGCATATTTGCCTCTGCTGTTTCTTTTCTTGTTGTGTCCACTACTACGCCTCTACGCCTCCAGGCCTCGCAGACACCTGACCCGAGGAAGGCGGGCGGGGCAGCCAGTGCTGCTGCGTGCAGTTCTGTTTCTTACTGCGGCCCCAGAAGCTATGACATGGTGATATCTTGAGTTAGAAGCTGTTAAATCTGTGGTAGTCTGTTACACAGCAACAGAGCATTAACAGAGGACTGCCAAGAAGCTGGCAGTCTCCGTCTCTGCATTTAGGAATTGTTGGAATTGCTGGCCAGACCCTGGGCTGTGGCTGCTGGCAGGTCTCATGTCCCTGGAGTTCTGAGCAGGTCACATGGTATGGCCCATTCCCTTCCTCTTTGGGCTTGACATAAGCTGGGGAGACTGTTGCGGCCAGTGCTCAGAGTAAGCAGGATCCAGCTGAACCCGCTGGGTCCACAGCACAGCCTGTCTGCTGTCTCTCCCCTCCTGCCCCCATCATTTCCCGCATCCACCCTCTTTCCCATCCATCTCTATAGCAGCCGTAAGTGCTCAGGCCTGAGGTGGCCATGTCTGCTGGCGCTTTGCTTTGCTTTGCTCTGTGATGTGTCAGGAGGGATGGTGGGTACCGGACCAGGTACTACCTAACAAAAGTAGGCTGCCTCCCGGGACCAAGTATGGTGATAGTTAGAACTGGTGCTTACTTCTACCAAGTCCGAGACCCTCATTCTAGGTGGGGGGACCCCTGGAGGAAAGGAGTCTGCTTTGACGGGCCCCCTTCGATTAGTCTTTGGAGTGAGCCTTGGAGACGTTCTCATTTGGATTTTGTTATTCTGATCTTCTGTACTGTCGGGGTTTCTGTTTGCTCGTTTGTTGGAGATAGGGTCTCATATAGCCTAGGCTGGCCTCAAACTTATATGTAAATGAGGATAACCTTGACCACTTAGTCTTCCAACTCAACCTCTCTGGCAATGATCTGTGCTTTATAAACCTGCTTTGTTACTTTTTCATCTCCTTTATACCTTTGACCAAACCAGGGAGTGAGACTGGAGTATGGCTAAGGTTACAGGGCAGAGCTGGGACACGCTAAGCTTCGAGGCACCTTTGTGTTACTGAGTTATTATCTTCCCCTGATAGGCTGGTTTACAACAGGACATCTCGGGCCACCCAGTTTCCAGATGGTGTGGACGTACGTGTCCCTGGCTTTGGAGATACATTCTCTTTGGAGTTCCTAGACCCCAGCAAGAGGAGTGTGGGTATGTAGCTCTTGTTCGGGGCCTCCAGGGCATGTGACTGGGACTCTGGGCCCTGCTGGGCTTCTAGGTTATGGGAGGTAGCCCGAGAGCAGTCTTTGATCAGTGGACACAGATCCCTGTACCCCTTCTTCAAGGAGACAGCTGTCACTGTCTCTGTGGCCGTGGTGCAGGTGGCTAATGCTGGCCCTGTTTTATATAATTCTCTGCACGTCTGTCTGTAGGTTCCTATTTCTACACTATAGTGGAGAGCCTTGTGGGCTGGGGGTACACACGAGGCGAAGACGTCCGTGGAGCTCCCTACGATTGGCGCCGAGCCCCGAGTAAGAAGTCACCCCCATTCCATCTCTGAGGGTTGGGGGGCAGGGGTGAAGTAGACCTTGGGCTCTTCCTACACTGGGCCTCCTGCATCCAGTGCAGTGGCCAGAGCCACCAGACCTGACCAGTTTGCCTTGTCCTTTCCTGTCGTCCATCCCAGGATCTCTTGACCTCTGAGTCTTGGTAGGGTAGAGGATGAGACAAGTGGGGAAGTGAGCCTCCTGTCCTCTCTGCAGGGAGCTCTGGGGACTGGTCTACTCCATCTTAGGTTCTAAGACCCTGTACTCCCAGTCCTGGGTCTGGCCTGTGGATTGCCCAGTGGTCGCTTCCTGCCTGACCCCTGCTTGGCTCTGGCCTGCAGATGAAAACGGGCCCTACTTCTTGGCGCTCCGAGAGATGATCGAGGAGATGAACCAGCTGTATGGGGGCCCCGTGGTGCTGGTCGCCCACAGCATGGGCAACTTGTACACGCTCTACTTTCTGCAGCGGCAGCCGCAGGCCTGGAAGGACAAGTACATCCGAGCCTTTGTTTCACTGGGTGCTCCCTGGGGGGGCGTGGCCAAGACCCTGCGTGTCCTGGCCTCAGGTAAGACTTCCCTGGCCCCTCGAGGACGGCTGCCCCAGGAATGCCTCCCCCCTGTCTCTTATGGCCTCATGCTATGCCAGCATCCTTCATGTCTCCTCTCTGGACTGATGAACTTCTTTCTCCAGAGTGGCCTTCTATTTCAAATTACAATTTTTTGGGGGCCCGGTGAGATGGCTCAGTGTTTAAAAGGAGCTTGCTGTGCTGAGCAGCCTGCGTTCAGGCCCCAGCGCCAGTGTAAGGTAGGCGAGAGCAGACTCCAGGCATGACATGTGTGCTCATACACACAGTAATTAAAAACTAAAACAAAGATATTTTTTTTCCTCCAAAGAAGATCTGATGCTGTGACTGGTGGATGGCTCCACAGGTTAAGGTTCTTGTTGCCAATCTGAGGACCCGAGTTCAATCCCCAGAACCCGCATGGTAGGAGAGAACCATTCCCGTGATTGTCCTCTGACCGCCACGTGTGTGCTGTAGGGCTCCTGCACACACGTGCACACTTAAGAAAAGCAGTAAGCCCGGTGGTGGTGGCACCTGTCTTTAATCCCAGCACTTGGGAGGCAGAGGCAGGTGGAGCTCTGAGTTCAAGGCCAACCTGGTCTATAGAGTGAGTTCCAGGACAGCCAGGGCTACAACAGAGAAACCCTGTCTCAAAACAACAACCAAAAAATAAAAAAAGAAAAGAAAAGAAAAAACAATAAAAAGCAAATCTCCTCGTTTTTCCTCTCCAGTTGGTAGCGCTTGTACTCTGTGCCCTGGGTTAGTGTTGTACATACAGTGGCATCAGCGTTGCTCACCCAGTGCTCGTGTGTGTGAACACGAACACACACAGGGCTGGCAGCACTTGATTTGACCCACAGTTCGTTGGGGTCCTTTACTCTGTCTCACCCCATCCCCAGTTTGCCTCAGGAGGAAGGCTGACTAGCATTCCCTGTTTGTGAGTTTCACCTGCCTCTGTGGGCAATACAGGGGGAAGCAAGGGCTGGTCTGGCTGGGTCTGCCTGCCTGGAAAGTCAACCCTGTCTTGGTCCTTCTCCAGTTGACTTGTGTTTTCATGATGGTAGAACCCACCATCCTCAGTCATGGGGCAGGGCCTCCTGATACAGGAAGAAGCTACCCTCCTTCCGCCATGACTGAGTGGTAGCCCCAGCCCCCTTCCCCGGGCACTGTGAACAGGACCGACCCATGAAGTCCTTGCCTTTCTGCTGTTACTGGTCCTGCCTGACCTGCCTGCTCATCTTTGTGATCAGGTTCTGATTCTCTCCCAGTGGTGATCTCCAATTGAGTGGACAGTGAGCTCTTGGCTTGGACGTTTAGATGCAGTGAGGATTTATCTCAGCATGTGTCTGCCATTCCTGGACTTCGGGAGAGATGTGGGTGCCTTCAGAATTTGATGGGGAGACATGATAAGAAGTCAGGCATTGGCAATCTCAAAGCTTTCCTATAAAACCTCTTAAGGCTGCCTCAGATGTTAGGAAACTGTTGTCAACTCTAGAAATCCTGGGGTGGAAGAGATGGAAACTCCTGGGGGATCCTAGAGGTAGCAGGCAAAACTGAGACCCCGGGGTCAGCCAAAAAGGCCCCCCTGTAGAATGGTTATATCCAGCTTTATATCAATAAAGACACATGAGACAAGGTTAAAGGTACAAGCCAGACTTGAGAGTTCACACCCACCATCTTCTGCTCCAACTCTCAGTCCCAGAAGTTCATTATCTTAAAAGCCGCTGCTAGCTCTCTCTTAGCAGTCTATCTGCTGCATGATCTAAGGGATACAATAGTTTGCTCCTCCAAAATCTTTGGCCTTTGGGCTTGTCCACCTCTATAGCGAGGTCCCACCCGCCTGATGTCACTGGTCTGCTGGAGCATCCAGATGACCTCTGTATCAGCAACACCATTTACATTAAGCTAAGAGGGAGTAGCTCTTATTTACGTGATGAAGCAGTCTGGTGCTGCCATAGAAATCCCATCGGGCCAGGCTGAGGCAGCCAGTGCAATATTTTCAGTGAATATAGTATCTGGAGATTAGCTCAAGTGTGCCGCTGCAGCTCCCTGCTGTCAGAAAGCATGGGGTGACTAATGGGCAATGATGGTACGTGAACAAGTGAGTAGTTCCTTTCTAAGTTGTTCAGCCCCCGAGAGTCTCATTGGCTAGTGGTTAGACGGCTGACTCCATCTGTAGCTCCCCGGCCTCTCGCCTTGCTCGTAGGTGGGCGAGATGAAATCAGGCTGGCTGAATGTTGGTCTAGGCCTAGGAAAGAAAGAAATGTGTACATTCATTGTGATAAAACAGGAAAGCTACAACGGCCTATTGACTTGCTTTTCACTTTAAACGAGTGCCCACTGGCATGGTGATATGCTCTTGGCAGAGGGTGCCTTTATAGACAGCAAACGTAATGAATAGCCCTGAGGCAGGAGGCAGAGTCCTGGCTGGGTCTCTGGTGAAGAAATGCACACAAGACATGTAGATGTGGGTGTGTGCTTTCTACATCCGGGGAAAATAGGAAAGAAAGAAAAGCCAGTAGTGCAGGGATAGGGGCCGTGATGGTGCCTAACAGTCTAAGATTCTGGAGTACTGGCCTGGCCATTGGCCGGGTTGGTGAACCTGCCGTCAGGTAGCACTGCGCTTCCCTTGGCGCAGGCTGATGGAGCCCTTTCCTTCTAGGGGACAACAATCGTATCCCTGTCATCGGGCCGCTGAAGATCCGGGAGCAGCAGCGATCCGCTGTCTCCACCAGCTGGCTTCTGCCGTACAGCCACACCTGGTCACCTGAAAAGGTCTTTGTGCACACACCCACGGCCAACTACACTCTCCAGGACTATCGCCAGTTCTTCCAGGACATTGGCTTTGAAGACGGCTGGCTCATGCGGCAGGACACCGAAGGGCTGGTCGAAGCCCTGATGCCACCTGGCGTGGAGCTGCACTGCCTCTATGGGACCGGCGTCCGCACGCCAGACTCCTTCTACTACGACGAGAGCTTTCCCGACCGTGACCCCAAAATCTGCTTTGGCGACGGTGATGGCACTGTGAACTTGGAGAATGTCGGGCAGTGCCAGGCCTGGCAGAGCCGCCAAGAGCAGAAAGTATCACTGCAGGAGCTGCCAGGAAATGAACACATCGAGATGTTATCCAACACCACTACCTTGGCCTATCTGAAACGTGTGCTTCTCATGCCTTGATTCCTGTGCCAGGCAGGGCTGCTGGGTGGCCATGACTCTTTACTGGCCTACAAGCTTGGCAAAGTTTGTGGCATCATTCAAGGTCCTGGGTCTTAGGCTGGGAGGCATCCGCCTCGGGGGGATGCCGGTTTTCATCCTTCCTACGTGGCAGTAGAGAACGAAGGAACACGTGAGGGCCCAAAGGACACTCGTGGGGAGCACACCCTGGGACGGCCTGGCGACCTCAGGGCCGGCTCTGCGGGCCAGATTGTTTGGCTCCTCACCCCAGTCACCAGCTCGGTCCATGCAGTTCTCCTAGCTCTCTGGCCTTTCTACTCTAGGCTGCTGAGCCCTGATCTCCCTGTGAGGGATGTTACGGAGCTGAGCTCCTGCCCCGAAGGTTTCACAGTGACCCTCCGGGGCCCTCCTTGCACATTGGCCTCAGGTTGCCTCCTACACTGGCCACGGGAAGCTAGAGCTGCCGGCTTCCCTGTGACCTCACTGGTGGACATCCCGAGTGTGGCCTGGAGGCAGTCCGGTACCCCCTGCAGGCAGGGCCTTTCTTTGTTTTCCCCATGATCTCTCCAGGTCCTGGGGTATTACAGTCTACTCCTACCTCTCACCTCTGGGCAGCAGAGGACCCCTCAGTTCCAGCGAGTGTATCTAGGTTCCTGCTCCACTTGACGGTAACGTAGGTCCCAGTACTGAAGCCGGCTCTCTTGGTTCTGGGACCGTGAAGACCAGGAGTGCGGGGCTTCTAGCTAGGTACCTAGGAGGATGGGGAGCTCCAGGGAGCAACCATGGTTTCTTGGAGCCCCTCCCCCCAGCCTCCTCCTTGAGAACTCCACACCGTATTGTGCCCGGCTGCAGGGTCTTTCTGCCGTCCACTCGGGCTGCGCAGGGCTGTGAGGAGGTAGCGTTCATGCCCAGCATTTGCTCCCACCAGCTAGCTGAATGGGTTTACTTTGCAAGAATCAGTCCTGAGAAAACTGAGAACTTAAGAGTACCAGCTAGGGGTTTTGTTTGCCCCAGGGATGCTTGCTGCATGGTCTCTGTGTGACAGCCAGGATGGTGACTCGCCTGCCTTAGGGACAGTGACCTCGTAAGTGGGCACCTGATGATAGGCTGAGACTCGGGTCCCCAAATCACTGCCAGGCTGGACTCACTGCCCCACACTGCTTCACTGGCCTGCCCGTGTGAGCACATTCCCATCGCCCCACACTGAGTGGCCCCTGGCCTGGGCCCAAGCAAGCTTACCTTGATCTTGGCAATAAAAGTATTCTGGATGCTGTGAGGTGTCTCATCGCGCTGAGCACATGGGGAGGGAGGTGGGAGAGGTGGCTGATCAGGCTGTGGCTTCACTGGGGCCTTCCTGGGTCTCTATTATGTTCTGCCTCCATTCTACCCTTCTGTCCTCTTACCTGGAATCCATTTCTCCACTAGGACAAACAAACTGACCCAGACTGTATCTCTTGGAGTTGGGCTCTTGCCTTTACCCTGCTTCTCCCGGTCAGATGGCCCCATATGATGCCCCAAAGCTGGACAGTCCTGCAATGGCCCCAATGAGCTCCCTGGCCTCTCTCCTCCCTCAGCTTCTGGTCTCAGCTTCCTTTGAACTTTATTTTGAAGTTCATTTTAGGAAGTCACCTTGCTTAGATTCAGCATCTTATCTGCCTGCCTGGTGAATCTGGACAGGGAGCCACAATTGGAGATCAGGCACTGGTCTGCTCAGAGCTTCCCCATAAGACACCTTAGAACTTTGCTTCAGGTCCTGGGAAACTGTTGCCAGCCCTGAAAACCCAAGAGGACATGGAAATCCGTGGACTCCTATGAGCTTTCCTATTCTCAAGGATCCTAGCAGGAGGACCTAGGTTAAGACTAGGGCGCAGAGAACAGATGACAAAGAAATGGGAGCATATGGAGATGGACAGAGGGAGGGAGGACAACGATAGGGAGGCATGCAGAGTGACGGGCCCGCCTGAACTTTGTGGTGTAGAGCCTGAGACCACTGGGAGTTCCAATCCCAGTTTCCATCGAGCGAGACTCCAGGTGCTGATGTACTGTGTGGCCACTAGAGGGAGCTCTAACTCTCACTGCACCAGGCACAATGCAGCGTTAGCCAGACCTGGAAGGCGGGGGAGATCCCAAAAGGTGTGATGGCGGTGTGGTGCACACTCAAGCCCAGCTGTGGCATCGGCATAAGTGAAGAAGCCTCATTCCCAGGTCCTACCCAGCTTGACACCTGTCCACCCATCCTGCATTCATTCCAATCCTTATAGCCCCACGGAGACCTCAACCTCACAGCTGCAAAGAAAGCACTCCACCAGCAGCATCAGCCAGTCGGCTTGACCTTTTGACCTCCTGAGAGCCTCGGCTTCCTTATTTGATCAGTGAGGATAAATAAATTTATCCTGCGGGGTGGGCCTGTAGACCAGAAACGCTGATGTTGGGAAAGATCCAGTCTGTGTCTTGTACATAAGAGCTTTTAGCTGGTGAGCGTTTATATGTGAACGTGAGACAGCAGAGCCAGAGGTCTGGGCGGAAGCCGCCTTCTCTCTGTAGCTGTTGCAAGGATAAACGGGTGCTCTTATTGAACAGAGGGAGCCATGAGTCAGAAAGGTGAGGGAACTGAATCCAGAAGTCAAAGGCCCAGCTCAAGCGATCTAAACATATGCAGACTCACTTATACTCTTAGAGGATGTGCAAGGATGTAAGGGCATCCAGCTGCTGCCCAGGCCACAATACCTACGGCCCCTCCCCCAAGACCAGCAAACAGATGTTGTCCTGAGATGACGTCTTTGGATCTCTAGCTAGCACACTTCTAGACTTCTAGGTACACCTGCTACTTGGTGCCGCACATCCTGACTCTTGCCTGGGAACGAGAGTCTGGGCTTCAGGCTTGTGCTGGGAATCCTCCCTCATCCTCAGAATGCTGTAAGAAGACACCAACCTCCTATTGATTTCATTTTTAACATTCTGCCATGTTCCCCTGGTGCTGGGGCCTGAACTCTCCTCAGTCCCTGCCATGCTGTTGTCTGTATTGTCCATGGTGTCAATGACTTTTTAATACACTCCATATACCCAATGGTCTGACTTAGGGCCCTCTTGAACCTTCATCAGAGGCCTTTCAAGGGTTCTAAGCAGAGGATGCAAAAAGGGGCAGCACCTACAAGAGTTCCTCAGGGACTGCCCTCCTGGGCCTATAGGGAGGAGGCAGGAAAGCATGTCAGGAGAGTGGCTTTTATTAAAAAGATGTATTTATCTATTGGTTGGTTTTTGTTTTTTTGAGACAGTTTCTCTGTGTAGCCCTGGCTGTCCTGGAACTCCCTCTGTAGACCAGGCTGGCTTTGAACTTAGAGATCACCTGCTTCTGCCTCTTGAGTGCCGGGATTAAAGGTGTCTGCCACCATGCCTGGCTGCTGTTTTTATGTGTCTGTGTATGAGTATGTCTAGTCGAGCTCAGAGGCCAGAGGCACTCTTAACTGGTGAGCCATCTCTCCAGCCTCTTTGGGGTAGACTTGAAGCTATACCAATCAGTGTTTTAGAAGCAGCTCCTCCCCTATGGGCTTGGGTTAGACTCACAGGTGTGTACAGTCTTTGGATATTTAAACATGACCTTGTCATCTACAACTGTTGCAATTAGTAGAACCACTCAATCAAGTAACAAAAATTACACTTTTGTAACTTTCACAAATTACAAAACAAACATGCGAAAAGCTCAGTCTCATAACGTCTTAAGTAAGCTTACAGTCTTGTGTTGGGCCTGGAGTGGGTAAGGCAGGGTAAGCCGAGGCAGCTGGCTGGGGATCCGCAGGCCTGGGGAGGGGACAAGCTGAGATGCTGTTCCAGGCTCTGCACTGAGTGGCTGGGAGGGAGTAAGGGCTTGAGGGTCTGAAGCCAGGACACTGGCCAGGAGAAATGACGGATGGTACCAGATTTGGGGTCACAGCCCGTTCCCCAACAAAGTAGGTTTGGCCACACACACATCCTCAGTAAACTGATAAAGGAGCCAAATAGTGAAAAGCAGAGAAAGATTTATTCAATGTGGCTGAATGAGAAAAAGAAACAAAAGTGAGGACGTGGCTGCCCCTAGGTTTGGTGGAGGGGAAGATTTAGTGTAGATAAAAGGGAGTATGCAGGCGGAGAGTCCGGGGACACGGCCAGGCCGAACCGGGCCTAGTGAGGAGAGAGGAGGGAGAGCAAGAGAGGAGCTGTTCTGACCAAGACGGGTGGCCTGGGCTCAGAGACTGGCAGAGCCAAAACGGCTGGATTATTTAGGGAAGACCAGCTGGGGGAAGGGCAGTTTAGCCCCTAGGCTGGAGAGTTCGGGGTAGGGGGCATGGCATGCCAATCAGGAGGGCCCTTAACAGTAGGGACTGAGGGATGCTGGGAGAACCTGGCAGCCATATCTGCTTTGATATGTTAATAGGCACCTCAGCCATTTAATCTGGGTTTGAGACCTAACAGTGGCCACATTGGGAAAAGGGACAAAGAGATCAGTGCCTTCCCGAGTCTATCTTTGAGGATCCCAGTAAGGATTGGGTTTAAATGTTTTTGTTCTTTGTCTTTGAGAGTCTAACGCTAGAACCTTGGCTGGCCTTCAACGAACTCACAGAGGTCACCTGCCTCGGCCTCCCAGGTGCTGGGATTTAAAGCCCTAAAGCTTGCTAATTTGTTTATTTTTTTAGATTTATTTTATCGTATGCGTCCTGTTCTGCCTGCATGCACATACATGCACCTACATGGATCCCCCCCTAGAGCTGGGGCTACAGGTGGATGTGAGCCACCATGTGGGACTCGAACCCCCCTCCTCTGTTAGTGCTCTTAAGTACTGAGCCATCTCCTCTGCCCCCAGGATAGAGTTTAAATCTTAAGCAAGAAATATGCGGAACTAGTGTAGTTTCCTGCAGAGCTACCAGGGTCTTCCAAGGTCGTCTGACCAGCTGTGAACTCTCTCGGGAGGTAAGGTCTTCCTTCGGACTGAGCGCTTCCTCTCCCAGCAGGAACCCTGGAGGGGTGGACACATCTGGGGTCCGGCTCCTAGAAGTCCGGCCGCTGGACGAGCGCAGCGGCCAGGGATGCACTGACTCCCCCGGGCGGGCCGGCGCGGCCGCGGAGACCTCGCGAGGGAGGCCGAGGGGGCGCGGGGAGACAAAGGCCGGGAGCCGCGGGGCTGCCGGGGCCCCGGGGTGGTGCGGTGCGCTCCGCGGCCTGGGCGTGGCCGGGACGCCGCGAGGCTCCGCGAGGCGCACCCCGAGTCCGGGCGCGGCCCCAGCGGCCACCCCGGCGGCGGCGACGCCACCCCGCCGGAGCCCTCCGAGCCGCACGCGGGCCGGGCCCGGAAGCGGCGCCGCCCGAGGCCCCGCGCCCAGCCTGGTCCCCGGCGCGCGGCGCGGTCCGTGCGGTGACGTGGCGGGGCGGGGCCTGAGCGGCCGCGGGCGGCGCGGAGCATCCTGGCGGCGGCGGGCCCGGGCGCCAGCCGGCCGAGCGACGAGGTGAGGGGCGGCTCCGGGTCTGCGGGCCTCGGCCTCGGGCGGCGGCCGCGTGCCGTGCGGGCCGGGGTCGCGGGCGGGGGCGGGCGGCGCGAGCTGCGCGTGGACGGCGGTGCGAGGGGGAAGAGACCCCGAGTGTGCGGGGCGCTTGGGGAGGACGCTTGAGGGGGGCGCGTGGGGAGGGCGCGTGGGGAGGACGCGGCGGGCGCGTGAGGAGGGCGCGTGGGGAGGACGCGGCGGGCGCGTGAGGAGGGCACGGCGGGCGCGTGGGGAGGGCGCGTGGGGAGGGAATGCGGCGGCCGCGTGGGGAGGGCGCGTGGGGAGGACGCGGCGGCCGCGTGGGGAGGGCGCGTGGGGAGAATGCGGCGGCCGCGTGGGGAGGGCGCGTGGGGAGGACGCGGCGGCCGCGTGGGGAGGGCGCGTGGGGAGAATGCGGCGGCCGCGTGGGGAGGGCGCGTGGGGAGGACGCGGCGGCCGCGTGGGGCGGGCGCGTGGGGAGAATGCGGCAGGCGCGTTAGGAGGGCGCGTGGGGAGGACGCGGCGGGCGCGTGGGGAGGACGCGGCGGGCGCGTGGGGAGAATGCGGCAGGCGCGTTAGGAGGGCGCGTGGGGAGGATGCGGCGGCCGCGTGGGGAGGGCGCGTGGGGAGGACGCGGCGGCCGCGTGGGGAGGACGCGGCGAGATGGCGGCCCCGGGCCGCGTGTGAGGGCGGCGGCGTGTGGACGGGAGCGGCTCCGGACGTGGAGACCCGCTTCGCGCCCGGCGCCCGGCGCTCGTGGGTCTGCGTCCCCGTGTGTGTCGTCCGTCTCCTCCGCCATCTCGCGTCACGAGTGTCGGGAAACGCTTGAGGAACGCCCTGGAGATCGCGCCGAGCCCCGCGCCAGGCCGGACCGCGTTGTGTAACGAGTCCGTATAAATAGAGCCGGCCCGGGGAGCGGGCGGAACCCGGCCGGGCCGGGAGTCCAGGCCCGCGGAGGACCCCGGTCCCCAGCGCAGCGCTCGGCGCCCCGGCGGCTCCGGGCGTGGAGACCTGGCCGAGCCACTGCGTCCCGCGGTCACCTAGCCTGCGAGGCTTCCCGCGCGAGGTCCGTGCGTCGCGGCTTCGGTCTTGGGCTGTTGCTGAGTTGTAGTTGACTTCGGACGGTACCTGCCTGTGTCCGCCCTAACCCTGGGTGTCCGTCCCAGCCTCTCAAGCAGCAGAGAGAAAGAAAGACAAAGACAGAAGGGGAACCATAAACCTGATTTCTTTTTCTTGCCTCACCCTCTCACTTTTAAAAGCTGTGGACTTTTTTTCCACTTTTGACCAAATGTGTATACCAGTTATGTGACTGATCTCGGAGCTTTCCTGACTCGTGCCTTCTTGTTGTAGTCTCTAGAGTGTGGAGATGTTTCTACAGAAGTTATGTAGAGGATGCCCTTACCGTCTGGGACTGTGGAGCAGTAGCTACCTAGAAGGGGATGCCAGATGACCAGGCTGCTTTTCTGACACCAAATTTGGGCTGATTGGCTATTGTTTCTGTCATAATCCTCTGTGTGGTAGAGCTCAATAATTGAGGGCTGCTTTTAATGATTTTACAAGAGGAAGTATCCCGATGCTTTCTGTAAGTTTTTTTTTTTGGTAAGTAACTAAGAACTTACTCTCTGTTACAGAGATTGAATGGCCAAAACGGGGAAGTGGAATTAGCCCTTGCTGTAAGGAATTATTTTCCTCTTGGTACCTGACTGTGATGAAACAACTTAAAGTGTGAAATTTCACTTATTTTGTGACAGGTAAATATTACCACTCTGTTCATTTTTGCTTTTTTGCTTTCGGTGATCTATAGAAAAAAACCTATAGCTACTTACATACTTTCTGATTGTGATGCTCATTAAAAAAAATCATAGTATTATGAAACTTCTTAATACATATCATTTGTAAATAAATTATGTCTTTATTTTTTTCAAGACAGGGTTTCATGTAGCCCGGGCTGGTCTCAAACTCTCTTTGTAGGTGAGGATAACTTTGGTTTCAGCCTCTCAAGTGCTGGGATTGTAGGCCTGAGCCACAGTGCTTAGCTCTATTTTATGTTTTTCTAAAGAATAATTTCTGGTGGCCTCCAATTTAAACTATATGCCAGTACCTGGGAAGCTGAGACATGAGGCTGTGGAGCTCAAGGCCAGTCTGAGCTGTGTAATGAATTCCAGGTCAGCTTGAGCTGCAAGACTCTGTCTCAAGAAAACTATACAAAACAAACAAGAAACCAAAGCCATGAAAAAGACCATATAGCAAATACCGTTGAAGTAAAGTATCTTATTCATTGTGATTGGGAGGTCAATTGTATCTCAGTTGCTTGATAGTCTCCATAAAAAGGTAACAATTTTTGTTACTTGAAAAAAAGTTACAATAAATATTTGACAATTTCCTTTGTAATTGCATTTTTATATTGATTTACTTTTTGTGAAAAATTTGCATATGATAGTTTCTTTGTTAAATTTCCGTGAGGAAACCTTAGGGGTCTGGTAAATGCGGTACCTGCTTCAGGGCTCTGGAAAACAGGACAGAATCCTGCTGATGGCAGGTGTTGTTTTTCTTAATCTTTCTTTTCCCTTTTTTGTCAGTGCTGATGATCAAACACAGGTCTCAAGCCTCAGCCCTGCTGAATCACACTGTCAGCCCCTGGGATGTGTCTTTACAAGTAGGATGTAACATTGTTTCTCTCTCTCTCTCTCTCTCTCTCTCTCTCTCTCTCTCTCTGAGAAACTGTTTCTCTGTTGTACTTTGGCTGTCCTGGAACTCACATAACTTTGTTTCTTCAAGACAGTATCTCTTGGGGGTACTTTGAATGACTCATTGAAATTGTTTGCATCAGTGTTTAGAGAGGTCAGCATGTTGGAGTCTAGTAACTATGTATGACTGTTTTATATTGATTCATTTTAACTGTTGTGTATAACTTGAAGGCAGTCAACTCAGGTAGGTGATTGGGTAGAATTTTGATGACCCACTTCTAATACCAGGCTTAGGTGGCTTAAGAAAGGACCCTTAAACCAGCAATTTTCATTCATTGTTTCAGAGGGCCAACAGCTGTCTGGGGTGGGATAGACAATGCCTCTCACAGAGGTGGATCCTTATTATATGTTGCACTGTGGAACTGATAAAATGCAAGTGAATTAAATAAAACCCATTCCTTAGTCATGGTACTTCTGACATTTTTATCTTCAGCTTGTACCCGAAAAACAAGAACAGTGACAGAATACATGTATGCTAATGCTAGTCTGGTCTAAATATTGAGTTCTAGGACAGCTTGGTTTTGATTCAGAGCGGGACATTGTCTCAAAAGGAAAAACAAGCCCACATATATGTGTGTTTATGTGTATATTTTTTTAAGAAACAGCTTTCAACAAAAACATTTTTTGTTTTATGTATGTTTTTTAAATTTTGTTTTTTATGTGTACTTGAGTGTGGCACATGAAAGCCATGAAATGCAGGTGGAGGTCAGAGGTCAAGTTTGGGGCATTGGTTCTCACCTTCCACCTGTCAATCTCTCTCGCTGATAGTGACTGTCAGCACTCTCCAGGCTATCTAGACCACAAACTTCCTGCTGGCTTCTATCAGCCTCCTGTCTGGCCATACTTCAGTGCTGGGATTACAGATTTTCATCTGGCTTTTTTTTGTGGATTCTGGGGATTGAATTTGGGTCATCAGGCTTGTGAAAGTGCTGTTTACCTGATGAGCCATTTTTTTCTGGCCTGATTTTGTTTTTTGAAACATGGTCTCTTGTTAAGGGAACCCTTTAGTTTGTTAGCTTCCTATCTTAGTCTGCCTAGTTGTAGGATTATAGGTGTGTACAGCCATGCTGGGCTCCCAGCTTTCTTTTGATTCATGTTTGTGTGTTACTTTTCTTTCTTTTTTGAAACAGACTCTGATGTAGTCTAGGTTGGAGTTTACTATAGTCTGGGCTGGCCTTGAACTCCAGGTGTAGCTGAAGATAACTATTTTTTGATCCTTTTGCCTTTACTTCCTTGAGTGCCTGGGCTTCTGTGCCGGGTTTATGCTGTACTAGAGAGCAAGCCCAGGGCTTTGTGCACACTAGCAAGCACTCTACCAACTGGGCCCTAGCCCTACCTGTTTGGATATTTTTTTTTGTCCTTTTCTCAGTAACTTACTTATGTCTTCATAGTTAACGTGATTTCATGTAGATTGCATGTTGGGATTTGCTTTGTAGCCAATATAACACTATTAACAGTATCTTTTACTTGGTATATTTAAATAATTTATATTAAATATAATATATAGCTGGATAAAATCTGCTATTTTAGATAGCCTGGATGCATACATAGCCTCAGTACTCAGGGACTCCTGCAGAAGCAGGAGTCTGCAGATTTGAGGCCAGTGTGGCCAGTGAGGCCAGTGAGGCCAGTCATGTGTCATCACGCCCAGCTTCTGTTGGCTTATTAGTTATGCCTCTTCTTTAATAATTTTTTTATTGTTGCCCTAATTTTACAGTGTTAATCTTTACTGGCCTCCAGGCCTATAATTACACATTTGGTAAATTCTCTACCACTGAGCCATACTTTAGCCTCATTAGTCTTTAATCACAGTCTACCCTTAAATGATCCATTCCTTCACTCTAAGAGTCTTATGGCAGTATTCTCCCCAGTTTTTGGTTTTTATTCTTTGTGATAGTGTTGTCACACATTCTTACCTTTATAGATGCTGGAAACCCACAATACCGCTCTACAATTTTTGCTTCGTTTGTAAATAAATTGAAAGTAGTCTTTATTTCACTTACTTCAGACTACTTGATGCTGATCATCCTACGACTTTTATATTTCCTCTTCTGACTCCCGGTTTTCTACGTCTGTCCCTCTTGCTGCTGAGCTTTCTCGTTAGCGGCTTCACTGTATTAACCAGTTACCTTGTTTTTACTTCTTATACTTTCTAGGTCTAGGATTGAACTCAGGCTCTGCAGACTCAGCAAACACCTAACCGCTGAGCTGTATTTACAGACTCACTGTAGTTATTGCATGTGTTTCTCTTGTTGTGTGACATATGTGTGTTGGTGTGCAAGCGTAGGTATTTATGGAAGTCGGTCAGCCTTGGGCTTGGGTGTAGTCGCTCGGGATCCATTCACTTTTTAATTTTTTGTTTTTAAGAAAGGGTCTCTATGCAGCTCTGGCTGTCCTGGAACTTGCTGTGTGTACAAGGCTGGCCTGGTACTCAGAGGTCCTCCTGCTTCCCAAGTGCTGGAGTTGCAGGCACGGGTCACCAGCCGCTGTGCCCAGCTGCCGTCTTTGAGAAGTCGTCTCTTGTGATTACACAGGAAGTGCTTAGCTGCTGTCTCCTCAGCCCCAACACCATCTTATTTTTTGCTCTTGCTTTTTCTTTCTTTTTTTTTGAGATGAGGTTTTGCTGTGTCACACAAACTAACAAACTAGTTTTGAACTTCCCGGCTTCAGTGATTCTCCTGCCCCAGGCTTCTAAGTAGTCAGGACCACAGGCCACTGATCTGGTCCCCAGCATAGTTATTTTCAACTGTCTGCTTGGGGTTTTGTTTGTTTGTTTGAGACAAGGTTTCTCTGTTGTAACTCACTCTGTAGACCAGGCTGGTCTCGAACTCGCAGAGATCCGCCTTCCTCTGCCTCCCAGTGCTGGGATTAAAGGCGTGCTCCACACTGCCTGGCAAAAACCTCAGTGTTTTTGACCAGAATTTCCATTCCTTCCTGACTCACAAAGGATTTTTTTTGTTCTTATCTTTTTCTTTCAGTTTTTAAGACTGCACAAATTATCTTCTCATCTTTCTCAAGCGTCTCCTCTTCATCTTCAAAATTTTTTTAAAAATTACATTTATATATATTTGTGCGTGCATGTAAATGTGTGTGTAAAAGTCAGAGACAACTTTTGGTAGTTGGTTCTTTCTACCCAGTGGGTTCTGGGGCTCAAACTTGGATCAAGCCAAGTGACAAGTGTCTACCCACTGAGCTAACTCTGGCCCAAGCCTTCACATTGTATTCAAGAGTTTTATATTGTCTTGTATAATACCCAGAAGGTCGGGGAGGCTTTTGGAAAGAACAGCTGAAGGGCAGGGAATGGTGAAGTGCAGCTAGCTGGTGAGTTCTGGTCCCTGACTGGGATTTCTGATCTCGTCCTAATTTCCGTGCTTCCTGCTGCTGTATCAGCTGTATTGTTTTTGTTCTGAGGGCATACTGCTTTTGTTCATTGCTGTGTTTTTACATACAACCTAGGGATGAGGTGCTTGACTGGTTTTCTAGAAGAATGTGAGGTAGAGGTTAGATTTAGAGAAAAGGTAAGGAATGGCTTTGGGGTTTTGTGGCCAAGCAAGTCTGGAATTTAGACATCTGTCTTCAGGGAGCTTGCTGTAGTTATTTCACAATTTTGCTCTTGGGTTAAGATAGATAAGGGTTTTGATTACTTTGGCCAAGGACAAGCTCATAGTGATAATTGCCTTTTGCTATTGAATGAAGAAAAGAACTTTCTCGCCTTGGCTGAAAGGAGAGAGGAGACCTTAACTCTTTCGTCCCACACTCTGGTCCTGGGACTGGAATTCTAGGCAAGAGGTCCTCCTGGAGCTGTGAATGGCTGTAGCACATGCATCCAGAACTGGACACTAGGGAGTTTGTCTTGTGCGTCAGACACACTAGTGCCAGGTTGTACAAGTACTAGAGGAATACCTGGTAACCCTCTCAGCTGAGTTCTGATGGAATAGAGGGGGCTGGAGGTTTTAGGGCCAGGCTTTTCTGCCTGTCTGTGTGTTGGATTAGGTGGAAAAAGTGTCCTGCTGGTCTCTTTGTGAGAGTGTGGGCTCCCAGCTGTTTACTGGATTTGTTCCCATGGAAGTCTGGACTCACTTGACAGACATGTGAAACAAATATGCTTCCACATGCCTGCATAGGGGAACCTGCATAGCTAAGTGCCAGGAATGAGATGTGCTTCTGAAACCAGAGTTATTTAAGTAGGTAGGCTAGTGCTACTCTTTCTCCTGCCCCGACAAGATTTTTTTTTAATTAATAAGTTAATAAAAAGTTTCTTTTCTTTTCTCATACAACTTATAGAATATATTCCAGCCTCCAACCCTCTACCCTCCTAGCTCCCCCATCTCCAGATCTACCCCCATCACCATCCACAAAACATTTCCCCTTCTCCCCAGAACAGAACTGTCCCCCGAGGGTTACAGGGCATGGCACAGTGGGATGGAACGTGGCCAAGCACCAATCCCTACACCGAGGGTGGGCCAGGCAGCAAGGCAGGAGAAAAAGGGTCTCAGGGGCAGGTAAAATGGTTACACAAGCTTGTAACTTGGGCCCAGGTCCAGACTCAAGGGTGTTGGGACAGGTATGAGCTTTGGGTGGGGTCTGTGGAGATAATGACTTTACCCCAAGAACTTTTCACTCAGATGACCTTGGGTTGGTTCCTTTGCTCTGACCCAAAGGGAGTGAGTGTGTGTACAAACACATGAATATCCTCCAGCTGCTTCCCAGTGCCAGTTCTGTAGCTAAGGCTGTGGCTTTGGTTAGGTGACGAGACTCCTGGGAATTATTTTGGGAGAATCATTTTGCTGCCTCAGATGGTGGAGAGGAGCATGCTGAAGAGGAAAGTGAATAAACCAGTGTGGCAAGCTAGCTTCAAGTTAGGGTGCCCCTGGATGCCCCCCCTTTTGCTTCTCTTATCTTTTGGATACTTGAGAAAAGAAATTGAATGTGCAAGAAGTGACATGGGGGGTAAGGTAGGTGCTGAGTACATGGTGATTCTTGGGTACATGCTTTTGTAGTTAGTTGTATGCCTACTGCTGGGCAGCTCAGCAAGCAAGAACCTGAGACATTGATGGGGGAAGCCCTGCCAGACCTCAGCAGAGGGAACCACCATCATGGCCAGTGCCATACTCACAGTGGAACCCCAAGTGTCTGAGCTCGGGTGTTTTGATTCATTCAGAACTCCTCAGGTGCAGATCATAAGCAATGAAGCATCCCCCACAGAAACCCAACACCTGCAGACAATACAGAACGCCAAGACCCCTGCATCCCTGTTTCCAACAGTGCACAAAATCAATTATTTTAAACAACTAAAACTTCCACAACTTGTTTTCATGAAGTTCTCTGCAATAATGTTATACTGTAAAAAAAAAAATTGTTTTTGAGACAGGGTTTCTCTATGTTGTCCTGGATGTTGTGGGTACCCATTCTGTTAACCACCTGACCTTGAAATCAGAGCTCTTCCTGCCTCCCAGGTGCTGGGATTAACAGTGTGTGCTACCATGTGGCTTGGAACTAAGAATCTTCCTGCCTCACTCAATCTTCTGAATGCTGGGATTACATGTATGTGCCACCGCACCAAGCTGAGCCAGGATATACTCTTCTCTTACTTAGCATCTTCTCAACCCTGCCTCCCATGTAGCTGCAGAAGTCCCCGTTTACGTAGAAGTGGCAGGGTTGCTAGGTATGGTCTCACTAGTCTTTCAGGCCAGTGCCATTTGTCTTCTGTGGGGACTCTGCTTTTCCCTGAAATACAGCTCTGTGAACTTAAGCTGTGGGACAGAGCAAGAAGCTGCATGTGGTAACGCACACCTTTTATTCAGCCCTGGGGAGGCACAGCAGGAGGCTATCTCTGTGTCTGAGTTCGAGGTCAGCTTTGTCTGCCTAGTGAGTTCCAGGACAGCCTGGTCTACATAGGCAGACCTTATCTCTCAAACAAACAAGCAAGCAAGCAAAGAAAATTGAGCAAAACTAGGGAGACTCTATGATGGGCAAACAGTTTTGTTGGCCTTTGCTCAGTAAGACAGGGCTCTGTCTTTCTTAGGAACACTGCAGAGTGCCTGCCTCCAGCTCCCCATGTTTTACCACTGAGGCTGAGACAGGCCTGTTGTGTTGCCTGCTCTGCCTATGCAGGTGTTAGGTTAACTAAGCCAGAGTCCCACTGACTCCTGCCCTAGACTTGACATACTTGTTTCCTTTGCCAGGCCACAGTAAACCGGGGTGTTCAGGAACCATCCACCATGGAAGCCAGGGAGGCTGGGAGTCCCACACCCACCTACCATCTTCTCCCAGAGGCCAACCGGCACACTGTAAAAGAAGATACCAGCTCACCATCTCAAGGGTCTCCAGAGACTATGCAGCTGAAGAAGGAGATCTCCTTGCTGAATGGTGTCAGCTTGGTGGTGGGCAACATGATTGGCTCAGGGATCTTTGTCTCACCCAAGGGCGTTCTGCAGTATACTGCTTCCTATGGGTTGTCACTGGTCGTGTGGGCCATCGGCGGGCTCTTCTCTGTTGTGGGTGCCCTTTGTTATGCAGAACTGGGGACCACGATCACCAAGTCAGGGGCCAGCTATGCTTATATTCTAGAGGCCTTCGGGGGCTTCATCGCCTTTATCCGCCTGTGGGTCTCTCTCCTGATTGTTGAGCCCACCAGTCAGGCCATCATCGCCATCACCTTCGCCAACTACATCATCAAGCCCTCCTTCCCCACCTGTGAGCCTCCGTATGCAGCCTGCCGTCTGCTCGCTGCTGCCTGCATTTGTAAGTATGGGGGTGGGAAGGGGAGCATCTGTGAAGGTGTGGGGTGCTGTGTTACTGTATTACCTGATGTCGGAATGTTACATTGTGCTCTCTGGGAAGGAGGGAAGGTGTGAGACATCATATCTTTTGAAAACATAATATCTCGTATTTGATTCTCAGAGTAAACATAAAGGATGGGGGGTTGGGATCTGCTCATGGCTGTGGGGGGGGGTCACCCAGGTGCCTCTTGTTCCTAGCTGTCTCATGTTTCTGTTCCCTATATGCGACAGGTTGGTAAAGTCTCCTGTGTGGCCTTATCAAGTGACTTTCTTTCGGAAGGTCGGATGTTCTGAATGGTATCAATATCACTGTTTGTAACTTATCTCAGAGAACAGTCAGAGCCAAGGCCTTGTGGTGCTCTCAGCTTCTCGCTAGGAACTAGTTTAAAGGCATCAGTGAGGAAGTAGGCTTCTCGGGATGATGGGGTCTCAAGGCCCACAGGACACCCCCTTTCCTGTCACTGCTGGTCGTCCTGGCCTGTTTTAAGCAGCAGGCACCACACCACACCTTTCCCATTGGTGTTTCAGAGTTCTTTACCCTGACTGTAAACAAGCCCTGCCTGCTGCCTCCAGAGGAAGAAAGCTTCCGCCCTGCATTTAGGTTTTGACAGCAGAGCGTGAGAGATCCAGGGATCCCTATTAATTTTCTTCTCGTTTAGAGGTGGAGAAAAGGTTATTCTGTGTGAAGTCGTGGAAAGGAGAGATTTCTGTGAATTATCCAGCCTTGGAGAGCTTGTGTTTTGGCTTTGGTTGAATCCTGTGTTTCTTAGCATTGTGCTGCCAGAAGTACTTAAAATCCTATTCTGTTCTTTCTGATCTCTGCTTGCAAAATCTTTGTCTGTATATATAGTTTATCGACAATTTTAAAAATAGATCAAGAACACCTTGGAGTCAGCAAAAAATGATTATACAGTGTACCTCCTGACTTTAAAGGCTTTGTTAAGGGTAAACAATACAGGTAATCTCTTGGTATCCTTTGAGACAGGGGAAATAGACACCCTGGGATGAGGAAGAAAGGTAGCACTCAGCTGTGTCCTTTTGCCTTTTCAGTTCTCTAATAAATAGGCTTTCCACACAGTTTCTGGCCTTGCTGAAATATTTACAGTCTGAAGTTTTAGGCAGGTGTGGTGGTGTACACCTTTAATCGCAGTATTTTGGAGGCAGAGGCAGTCCTATTTCTATGAGTTGAGGCTAGCCTAGTCTACATAGTTCCAGGCCAGCCAGGGCTACATAGTGAGACCCTGTCTCAAAACAATCAGACCAACAAAATCCAAACCAAACCAACCAACCAACCAAAACAAACAACAACAACAAAATAAACCCCAGTAGTTTTTATGAACTCCTGTCTATGAACTCCTGTCTATGAAGCTTGGTGGCTCACACTTCTCCCGTTACTTGGGAAGTGGAGGCACAAGGGTTGGCAAGGCCAGCTTGGGCTTCACACCAAGTGCCAGACCAGCCAGGGCCAACTAGTAAAACCCTGTCTCAAACAGCAACAGTCAGGACTGATGAGGTATCTCAGCAGGCAAAGGCACTTAACTCCAAGCTTGACAACCTGAATTCCATCCCTGGGACCTATGTGGTGGAAAGAAAAAAACATAACTTCCACAGTTGTGCTTTGACCTCCATAAGTGAGAATACTCCTCGCACACAGTAAATCAATGAAACATAATTTTAAAAGTCATTTTAGAGCACTTCCATATTTCTTGGTATTGAGTTATACGAAGGAAATTCTTGCATGTAAGAAAATGACTAGCTGTAGAACTGTCCCGTGTGTTCAGTTGCTTTTTATGCATTTGTGTGCCTATCTGAGCAGTAGTGCCTGTCCATTGGTTTGCTAGTCTTAGTGTGCCTTCAGAGAGCAGCCAGGTTTAAGGGGACTGATATAGATGATTTGGGTTTTGATTTTTAATTTTAGTTATTTTATTTGAGTGTTTTGCCTGCATGTAGGTCTCTGTGTGCCTAGTGACCTTGGAGATGAAGAGAGAATTTGGATCTCCTTGAACTGCATTTACTGATGGTTATGAGCCTCTGTGTGGGTGCTGGGAATTGAACCTGGGTCCTCAAGATGAACAACCACTGCTTTTAACCACTCAGCCATCTCTCCAGCCCCAGGAATTTTTTTTAAAGATTTATTTTTTATGTATATGAGTGTTTTGCCACAATATATGTCTGTGCACTACACCACATGTGTACCTGGTGCCCTCCGAGGCCAGAATAGGATGCTGGATCTCCCAGAACTGGACTTAGAGATGGGTGTGAGCTACCATGATGATGCTGGGAGCCAAACCCATACTCTTAAGTGCTGAGCTCTCTCTCCAGCCTCTATAATTTTTGACACATGGAAGATTATTATTTTCATTTGCTAACTCCTACCCGCCTCTGATTCTTCCCGTGTTTTCTTGGGCTTAGAAGGCCCATCCCCATACCAAGAATTTATCTTTTGATCGAAGGAGTGGGATCACCTCTTAGAAATGCAGCCATTAGATTTCTGGTCCTTTCACTCAGTGTTGGACCACATTTTACCCACATTTCTTAGGACTAGAATTATGAGCCCTTTTCCCAGAAGCGCAGGCATTTCCAGCCTTCAGATCTGAGGGCAGGAACTTGTTAGCGGTCAGGCCAAGTCATAAAGCTGTATGGCGTTGTAACTCACAAGGCTCTGAGAATGCAGGAGCTTGGATATGGTGGAAGGGGCAGGCAGGAGGGCACCGAGAGCAGCATGAGGCACTGGATCCTGCGTGAGGCTTCAGACAAGTCGAGAATAAAGTTTTGAAATTAAGACATAGAAGGGTCTACCTTGTTGGCTGGAAACAGACATTAGAGGAGTCCATCTTGTTGACTGGGATATTATACAAAGAATTCTAGCCAGGGACTAGGGAGATGACTCAGCCATTAAGAGCATTTAATTGCTTCCAGTTTGTTCCTCCAGAGGACTTGAGTTTAGTTCCGAGCACCTACAGACGGTGGCTCACAACTGCCAATACCAGCTCCAGGGGGAACTAGAGCCTCTGGCCTCCAGGGTCACCACACTCAAGTGCACCTAACTTCCATGCAGGCACACGCATACCCATGATCACAAATAGTAAAAGTAAGCGTTTAAACACTATGTGGTTCTGACAGCCCTGGAACTTACTATGTAGACAAAGTGGGCCTTGAACTCACAGAGATCTGCCTGCTTCTGCCTCCCAAATTGGGATTAAAGCAAGTGCCAGTATGCCTTGCTTTTAAAGTCTTTTTTTTTTTTTTTCCTTTAAAGGAATTTATACCTAAGCCAGGCTAGACAAAGTTTCATTCTAGAATGTATGATCCAGGAAATATATATATATACAATTGTAAGGCAGAGGCTATAAGATGGTGGCTTATGGCTAGACTTGGCCCACAGATAGATTTAGGCCTGTATGTTTTATTCTGTAGATCAGGATGGCCTGGAACTTGCTAAGGAATGATGTCTGCCTCAGTCTATTGAGCTTTGAGATTATAGGCGTGGGCCACCATGCCTGGCTTAATTTTTGATTTTTAAGAGGCTCAGCCAGGTGGTGGTGGCCCACACATTTAGTCCCAGCACTTGGGGAGAGGAAGGCAGGTCTGTGTGTTTGATGGCAGCCTGGTCTACAGAATGAGTTCCGGGATAGCCAGAGTTACAACAGAGAACAACAAAACAAAACAAACAAAAAACAAAGAAAAAAAAAAGATCGAGAGGCTGACAATTCCAGCCACAGGTCAACAGATCACAACTGTAATGGCCTTCCTGCCAGTCCAGTCCCAAGGGAGCTCCGGATTTCACAAGGCAAGAGACAGGGAGCACACATGTGACTGGTCTCTCCCCGTTCTTACTTTTATTTTTGTTTTTGGAGACAGGGTTTCAGCATGCAGCTCTGGCTTTCCCCATTTCTAAACAGTGTCTGGAATGGTGAGTTTATTGCCATGCCTCGCATATGCAAGTGGTGCTCTGCAGCCATCCGCTCCTGTCCCTTCTGTCCTTCCAGTGTTTTAAATAATCTGAACTAATTGTCAGCATTTGAAAAATTAGACTTTTAAGCTGATGTGGTAGCACATTCCCATAATCTCAGCATTTGGGAGGCTTAGGCGGGAGGATTGCTTTGAGTTCAAGGCCAGACTGGGTTATGTAGTGAGGACGGGGCCAGCCTGAGCTACATCGCAAGACTACATCTCTGAAACTTAGAAAACACAATACAAAGAAAAACCAGACCATGTACTTTCTCTTGAAAAATCAAGAGTTCTGACAAATTTGAACCCAAATTCCTGCCCTCCGTCAGCTAGGTTTGAACAGCTGTTGTTCCTTTTAAACGCAGGATGTGCTCCGCAGTCCGCTGCGATTTTCTGCTTCTCACCTTATATCCAGACTTTGTTGCCTCTCCTCATGGAGGAAATAGAAATACTGCATTCCGCCCGGAGGGCTGGGAGTGGATGTTGTTAACACCTGGTATCTTGCTATCTGTGTAGACCGACCTCACCCAGATTCCCTAGAGTGGTTATCGCTGACACCTTAGACCACTATCCATCCTTAGGGGACATGTCACATGTACTTTAAGGCCTGCTGACCTCTGTGCTATCTCGGATGAGAGACCACATCAGATTTTAGCTATAGAACCCACCCTCATGGTCACATGTACTTTGTAGTCAGACCTTAAGCTTTACTGGGCACCGGGATTGGAAAGATGGTTGCCTGGAAACCCCTTCCCCAATTGTACTGATGTAAACGTTAGACTGTCCCGTCTGATCCAGGTTGAGGGAGGCAGTTTGAGCCGGGTTTCCTCTCGTCCCCCCTGTTGTCTTGCTGTCCCTTTATTTTATTTCAGAGCCAGGCATGATGCCTCACTCCTGAGGCAGAGGCAGGCGGGTCTCTGAGTTCGAGGCCAGCCTGGTTGGTCTACAGAGCGAGTTCCAGGACAGCCAGGGCTAAGTTGAGAAGCCTTGTCTCAATTTCTTTTTTCTTTTTTTCCTCCTTGAAATCGGGTCTTACTATGGAACTCTGGCTGGCTTGACCCTCAGAGCTCCGCCTGCCTCTGCCTCCTTAATGCTGGGATGAAAGGTGTGCGCTGCTATTCTCAGCTATGTGTTTTGTTAAAAAACAGATGTGTTTGCTTTTTTATGTCTGTGTCTGTGTGAACACATGTTTGCTGGTGCCTGCAGGGGCCAGAGGAGGGCATTGGATCCCCTGGAGCTGCTGGTGCAGCAGTTGTGAACTGTTCCCCGTGCTTGCAGGGAGCCAAACTCAGGTCCTCTGGACGGGCAGCAGGCACTCTTACTGTGTGGTCTCTCTAGCCTCCCCATTTGCCTTGCTCTGTTGCCCTCTAAAGGTGTGAACACACCTTGAAGGTATTGCTGCTTCAATAGCTCCCTTTTTGTTGTTGTCTGTCTTTCAAGACAGGGTCTCTCTGTTTAACTCTGGTTGTCCTGGAACTCGCTCTGTAGACCAGGCTAGCCTCAAACTCACAGAGCTCCTTCTGCCTCTGCCTCCTGAGTGCTGGGATTAAATGTGTGCACCATCTCTACCTGGCTAAGCCACTGCCATTTTAACTGCTCCCCACTCCATTCTCAGGTTACTGTTAGCAGGGAAATCTAAGCAATTGGTGGTGGGGTTTGAGGTGGTCTTACTTATCCCAAAGTAGTGGTTCTCAGTGGGAGGGTAATTTGGCTCAAAGGTGACAGTGGCAGTATCTGGGAAGTCGTGCTGCTGTTGTCTGTTGGGCAGAGATGAGGAGTGATGGTGAACATCCTGTTTGGCTTACTGGCCCGAAATGTCAATAATGCTGCAGATGGGAGTGTCCTAAAGATGCCCTCTGTGATGTTTTCTGTGGTGGGCGGGGTCTCGGGTTGCATCAGCAGCCTGAAAGCTCAGGGGCTCTTGACAACTTAAAGAATTGTAGGAGAAAAATGACTTATTTTTCTTTTTGTTTCATTTGTTTGAGACAAGATTTTATTGTACGTGCTAGGCTGGTCTTAAACTGAATCTCCTCCAGCCCCAGCCTCCCAAGCACTGGGATACTGTTATATACTACCCCGTTAGGTAAGACAGTTTGCTTTTTAATTTTTTTAATTACTTAGCTTTGTGTATGTGCATATTATGGCATCTGTGTGGAGACCAGAGGACAGCAAAAGAGCAGGTTCTCCGCTGAGAGTTCTGGGGATCAAACTCAGGTCCTCGGCTCGGCAGCAAGTGCCCTTACCCTCTGAGCTCTCTCTTCCTCCCTCCCTTCTTTCCTTCCTTCCTTTGCCATGGTTTATGTGTCCCCAGTGGCTCTGATCTCACTATGTAGTCAGTGATGGCTTTGAATTTATTTAATATTTTAAAATGTACATTAATTGAGTGATTTTGTGTGTGTGCGCACGCACCCATGTGTGGAAGTCAGAGGGTAACTTTTAGGAGTTGGTTCTCTTCTTCCGAGATGTGGGTCCAAGGGATCAAAACTAAGGCTGGCCTTGATGGCGAGAACTGTCATTTCCTGAGCCTCTTACCTGCCTACCCTTGGGCTTCTAATCCTCCTCCCTCCACTTGCAGACGCTAGGACGCCAGGCCAGTGCAGCCACTCACAGAGATCCACTGCCTCCCAGGTGCTGGGGTCAGGCCGTCACCGCCTGGCACTTACCATTATACAGGATTGTGCTCCCCTCCCCGGGAGTGCGTCTTAGGAACACCCAGCCTATTTCTGTGAGGATATGGAGGTACTCTTCAACCCTAGTGCCCAGGCCTCCTCTGGTAATAGAGGACTGCAACTCAGCATAGATGGGGTTACAGTTTAGGTTTCCTGGCCACCTCCTTGTCGAGGGAATAAAGAAGGAGAGGCTCAGCGCGGTCCAGAGGCGCATGGATTTAGGACAGCAGAAAACCCAAAGCAGCTTGGCTGAGATATTGACATTTGAGGGAGTAATGTAAGATACGCAAATGTAAGTTGTGAGGGTCTCAGGAAGTGATTTAAGGTGCGTAAATGCACGCTGTAAACATCCGAGGAAGTGATTTGAGGTATGTGAGAAACGAGACTTAAAAGATGATATACAATAATACTTCTAGTTTAGAGTTTTAACATAATAATCAATGGAGTTCTGATATTAATCTAGCCCTGGGAAAGCCCTGGCTGCTATTATCATAGTCACAGGCTGGAAATTTTAAATTGGGACCTGAAGACATTTGCTTCTCTTGTTTGTGAAGGAAGGTCTCAGGGTGGCCTGGTAGACCAGCTTTAGGGAGCATGCTCCTCCTTCCTTTCTCAGTGCTCTGCCTGTGGCTTCTTCCCATGGCCTAGGGGGTTGCTTGAGCTCCAAGTGTTTGACTGTAGCTTATAAGAAGGACAAGGTTCACTTTTTCCTTTGGAGATACTTCCTGAGGCCTGACCTGAATGAAACACCTGTTCACATCCTTAGGGAAAATCTAGGTGGCTAATCTACCTGTGGGAAAGGCTGGGGATTATGTGTGATTGCCCTGACTTCAGCTAAAGTTTCTATTAGGGAGTGGTATTGAAGGTGACAGGCATTCTGCCCCGGAGTGATTTTTGGGGATTGTTTCTGTCATGCTATTTGGTCTGGATCTACCATCAGATATCAGTAACAAGCTCCCAGAAGGCTTAGAATACCTGCATAGCATGCAGAACGTGCTGTCTTCAATCCCTGGAACCACCAGGACAAACTAAAACTAAGCTATCAGAGAGCCTGGGATACTACTGTATGGGCCCATGCTCGTTTACGTTGGCTTGTCCAGCATGGGAAATGTAATCAGAAGAGGAAAGGCTTGGAGGTTTGAGTTGTAGCCCTGGAGCTGAGTGAGCACTTGACCTCTAGGCTCAGTCTGGCAAGCTAGATGGGGCTGGGAGATCTTGGAAGCATAAGGGGTGTGGGCCTGGTGAAATTTTGTTTACTAACTAGAAGCAGGCAAGTAGTCAAGGGGTTTGGCTTCTTCTTGGTAGATTGTGTTCTTTGGCAGGACTGAGAGCATGAGGCAAGCGAGTTGCCTGGGGCCAGCTTCTGAACATAATGCTAATCTAGGATTCCTGTGCTTGATTCCCCAGCCTCTGAGCATATGCTAATCTAGGATTCCTGTGCTTGATTCCCCAGCCTCTGAGCATATGCTAAGCTAGGATTCCTGTGCTTGATTCCCCAGCCTCTGAGCATATGCTAAGCTAGGATTCCTGTGCCTGGTTCCTTTAGAAAAGGAAGTGCTCCTAAATTCCCTGCCCTAGGCACCTTGACTCCTGGCCTGCTGTCTCTGGCAAGAGTGTTGTTGTTCATTAACTACTTTCATTGAGAAAGAAGCATATGTGCTTGGTGAATGAGTCAAAATGTAAAGAATACACCAAAGAAAAAGACTCCCTTCCTCTTCAGCTCTTCAAGTCGTTTAGTGGGCCCTGCCGGGGCTTATTAGGCATGCCTTCACTCACCCTGCTGAAACAGGCATCGTCCACTGAGGTTGTATGTGTGCAGAGGACACACCTGCAGGAAGTCTGTAGGCGAGCAGAGGGAGGGAGAGCAGTAGGAGACTGAGTCTGGTGTCTGGTGTCTGGGCTGAAGGGCGAGAGGCGTGTGCGTAAGCCCCTCTAGCCGCTGTGTCTCCTCCACGGTGCCCAGTTTCTGTCCTCTCGCTTGTCCCCCCATCTGTCTGGACCTCGTCTTTGTCTCTTAACTCCTTGTCTTCTCTTTCTGTGCATTTCTTTATACTTCTGTCTTTCTCTCACAAGTTCATGCCGCCTTTTGTGGTCCTGCTTCCTTCCTCTGTTTGTGGTTTCTGTTCTGCTATTCGTCAGGGCTCCCGTGGTCTTTGACTTGGTGTAGTTTTACACCCAGAGTACCTTACTGCTATTAGGGAGTCTCAAGACTCCTGGTATTCTGTGAGAGACAGCTCAGCTTAGCTCCATGGTTTGCTTGAGCAGCTCTGAGAGGGGAGAGAGCGAGCGCTAAGAAGAGGGTGGGTGTACTTACTGTGTTGTGCTGGTCCCTGTGGTTTAGTGGTGGCTGCTGACTGTGCATGTTAGCTGATCCAGGCTTAGCCAGAGAGAACTTCGGTTCAGCAGCTGATCCTGTGAAGATTTTTTAGCAGCACACATTCTTTTGGGGTCCCCCCTCCCACCAGTCTACATTGACCCCATGGTTGCTTCATCATGTGTTTCCTCCCCTGACCGACTGCTGAGCACCCGTTCTGTTTGGCGGCGTGTAAAGTGAAGCTTTTGAAACACCATGGAGGCTATTCTGTAACATGTCGTCTTCACAGCTGTCCCTGGACACTGTTCTTTTTAATAGAGGAAGATCCGAGGGTCTGACAGTTGTCCCAGATAATGGCTGGGACATTATGTTATGTGAAAGCCATTATTAAAACCTTGCCTCCAACCAGGGTCCATCAGTGCTCCTCTTTGCTGGACCATGAGCGTTAGACACACTAAGTTGTTGTTGCCCCTCTCAGAGTTTGTGGGTCCTTCAGAAACAGGACTAAGGTACCTGAAGGAGAGACCCCCAGACTCAGATCTTCCCAGGACCGTAGCGTTTGTTACTGAGCTATATTGTGAAGAGGGAATGTGAAGGCAAGAGGGAACTTGGGGTTGGGCTGCCCAGTGTTTGGGGGAGTTTTCAGAGGGAATAGGGGCTGAACTAGACCTTGGCCGTAGACATCTGTGACAGCTGTGACAAGAAGGGGAAGGTTGTGTGTGTGTGTTTGGCCTAAGTAAGGAATCCACCTAAAGGAGTAAGTGTGTGTGAGTGTGTGCATGCAAATGGTTGAGAATGGGCTGCAAGAGTTTATTAAGAAAGTGTTAATTAGCGTCTTCTTACAGTTTCAGAGGTCGGTTATCCATTGTCATCATGACAGGGGCATGGTGTTCATGGTGCTGGAGCAGAGCGCTACCTCCTAATACAGGCTGAGAAAGACCCTCTGCCTGGCATGGACTTTAGAAACCTCAAAGCCCACCCCTAGTGACACACTTCCTCCAACAAGGCCACACTTCCCGATTCTTCTAATCTTGAAACAGTTCTACACCCTGGTGACTAAGCGTTCAAATATACGAGCCTCTGGAGGCTGTTTTCATTCAAACCCCACAAGGTGTATATTTAAGCTTGTTTTGGTTTTGTTGGTTTTGGAAGCCAGGGACAGTACTTAGAGGTGTTACCGTGTTCCTTCTTGCTGTAGAAGCCCTTGGATAATGGTTCTCATGCTCTCCCCTAGATCAACGCCGTCCTTATTTTGCAGGAATAAAGTTCTCTCTGTGGGTTAAGCCTCAAGTAGCTGATAGTTCACAGCCATCAGTAATGTACAGGGCTTAGATGTTACTAAGGTACAGAGTGTGGAGCGTAAGGGTAGCAGGGCTGCATGAGGCTAAGATGCTCTCAGGAAGGCTTATTCTCTGTAGGATTCACTGAGAATTTGCACTGAAATAGGGGTAGAGAGATCATCTGAACTTGGATGCAAGCTTGGGAATGTATAAAGTGGGGAACAAACATTTGTATTTGGGGGCTTGTGAGGATTGGTAGTGAGGATGCCTGTTAAGTTGTCAAGTATGTAACACACACACACACACACACACTATTAGGTGAACAGTCATCAGTATTCAAACTTACCACTTGTTAATGGATCCTTTTTGTCCCCACTATAAACAGGTCTTGTGCATCTCACTTTTGCTGCCCTGGGAGTCTAGGTGTGGAGGAGCGGTGAAGTGAGGCCAACCACACTTGGCGCTGGGGAGTGTTCCAGAAGTGGTTCTGGCAGTTTAGAGTATCTGTGTTCATACATGCCCCAGTACCTTTGGATACAGCACAGGGCATTCATAGCGCTGAGCCGGCTTGTGTGCTGCTTCTCCTGTTTACCTGTTCAGTTCTCACTGACCCATTGTTCCTCCTAAGCCAGGCAGGAAGGGTGGAAGAATGCTCTCTAAAGAGAGAGGTCGGGGTCTTGTGCCCAGCTCAAGCCTGCCAGTGATACTCTGGTTTTCCTTCTAGGTCTTCTGACATTTGTGAATTGTGCCTATGTCAAGTGGGGCACACGAGTACAAGACACATTCACGTATGCCAAGGTCCTGGCGCTCATTGCCATCATTGTCATGGGCCTTGTTAAACTGTGCCAGGGTAAGCGCGGCTGCGGTGGGATAAAGGAAGGGTTAATGGCCCCTCGGGTCTCTGGTTCCCTGAGGAGGACATGGGGACTCGCTACCTTCATCTCATCGCATTTCGTGTGTTGTCAGTGGATGTGATGAGATGGGCTTGTCGGCCAACTGGACATGTCACATGTCAGGTTCTCCTCAGGGCTTCCGTGGAAATAGCATTGCAGGAAGCTATCGGGGGTCCTATGAGTTCTTGAAACTTGGAATATAATTGGGTCACTTACAGAAGCCGCCTGGGGCATAAATTACTGGCTTCTGGGTGTAGCCTGTAATTACCAAGCAGTGAGTGGAAGCCTTGCCTTTCCTGGGGAGAGGTAGTAGGGTGGGTACATGGTCGTTGTGTAGTATTTCTGTGTATCTGGTCTTGTTAAGCATTGTAGTGAGGATCTCCCAGAGCCAGCTCTCAACAAAAGGTCAGAATGTTGTAAAGTGGGCATTCTTTCATGTTGGCCTTTCTTTTTTTGCCCCCCCCCTTTTTTTTTCTTGTAGTAGGGATATAACCAGGACTTTGTGCTTGCTTTGTTAACACTCTCCCACTCAGTTATGTCAGTCCTCTGGTTATATTTTTAAAGGTAGGGTCTTGAAATACATTTTGGGCTGGCCTGTAATTTGCCACATAGCCCAGTGGCCTTGAGTGTTTGATTCTCTCGCTGCAGCCCTCTGGGTGCTGGGATTACAGATAGGCTTGTACCACCACTCCCGGCTACATACTGGCTCTTGAAAGCTTTTTATTCTAAGGTCATAGCAGACTGAGGGTAATAGGCTTCCCAGGATATCCTGAAAGGTCTTTAGCAAAGGATATCCTTATTTAACAGCCAGTTCTCTGTGTTATCAGTCCCTAAACTTGGCTATATTTACAATCACCTGGGGAAGTGAGCCATTTATCTTAGACATTGAAAATTTAAGAAGTTTTCTGTGTGCATGTTTCTGAGGATTGAGACTCAGGTACGTGCAGGTTGGAAAGTGCTTCCTGCAGCCCAGAGCCATGCCTTCATGAGGTGCCCTAGGTGGTTCTTAGGCAGCTGGTCCAGGAACTACAGCCAAGCATCTAGATATCCTTGCAGTCTCAGGAGCATCTTAAAGTTAAATTGGGCTATGGAGCAATCCTTCCTCCAAAATGCGTGCCTTAGAAAACCACTACACCTTTTTGTCACATTGAGATCTCATTGTGGGCTTTCTAATACTTTTGTTTGTTTGTTTATGTGTGTTTATTTGTTAAGTATGCCACATGGGTGGGGGTCCTGTGGAGGCCAAAGGAAGTGTCAGATCTCCCTAGAGCTGGCATTACAAGTGGTTGGCAACTGAGCCTTCTTTCTATCCCTAAGTTTAGGCTTTCTGCCGAGAGTGATGGACAAGCACCTTAGAAGGCTGACTTGTTTAGAACTCCATGCTGTCTGGATGTCTGTCCTGAGCAGCTAGGTAGGCTTCCAAGTCGGCTGTCTTCAGAGGCCTCTAAGGAGGATGACAGTTGCTTCGGCTTGGGTTGGTGCTCTGAAGGGTGGGATTATAAGAGTTGAGGCCTCAGTTACTTCGTAGCCCAGATTTCCTGCCCCACATAACCACACCACACCCACTGCATGCAAGTAGTGTTCCCCAAGAAGCCGATAAATCCACACGTCTAAATTGTACACTTATCTGAGCCAAGGCCTTCTTCTGGAGGGTCTGATTGTCAGTCAATTACTCCTGTGTGAGATGACTAGTGACATCAAAACAGGAAAGAACTGAGGTTACTTGAGGGAAATGAAGACTCCTGAGGGCCTGGAAGAAGTGTGCCTTCAGAGTGCGGCCAGGGGTGGGTTTCTTTTGAGGTCATCTAGCTTACTAGAGAACTCGAAGCTTGAGGGAGTGGGGTGGGTGGTGAAGTGCAGGGAGTGTCTGGTTGCTGTTCTTTTGGTATTAAATGATGTTTTTGTTTTTTCTTCCCTGCCCTGTTTTTTTTCCCTCCTTTTGTTTCATCTTTCCATTCTTCCTCTGTATCCTTTATCTTCCCTGTATACCTCCCGTCTCTCTTCCTCCCTTCTCTTCCTTGTACCTGGTCTCCCGCCCACCTGTCCCCCACAGGACACACTGAGCACTTTCAGGACGCCTTTGAGGGTTCCTCGTGGAATATGGGAAACCTCTCTCTTGCCCTCTACTCTGCCCTCTTCTCTTACTCAGGTTGGGACACCCTTAATTTTGTAACAGAAGAAATCAAAAACCCAGAAAGGTAAAGGCGAGATCACACTCTCCATCTTGGCTGGAACTCCTGCTGATGGTGGGCACAATTGCCCTTCCCCAGACTTGCTCCCTCTACCTCACCCCATCTTCCTCCCCCTGCTCCCCTTCTCCAGTTAGGAGGGGTTGGGGCTAGGATGGGAGTGAGTGAGTGTGGGGAAGCCCTTGGCTCTCACCCTCATGTTCCATTGGAGAGGTCTTCAGTGGGCAGCAGCAGACCCAGCTAGGGCAGCGGTGGCTGAGACTGTGGGCCTGAGCTGCCTGAACCGGTTCTGGCCCACCAGGTCCCCAGGCTAGCCTCTAGTTCCCAGAGGATATTGCTCCTTGAATTTATCCTGAGATCATAGATGCGAGAAGGTTATAGAGCCTCGTGTGACTCAGTGGACCTAATGTGGTGAGGATAAACTAACCATGAGCCCCTTCTTGGGGAAAGTGCTCTTCTTCCTCAGTGGAAAATGCCCAGGAGCACGGGAGCATCCCCACCCTAGGGCACACGGGAAGAGGAGTCCATCTGAGACCTGGCAGCCAGTGAACTGCTAAACATTAGGAAAATTCCAGCGGGCACTGGATGACCTCATTCTCAGGGGAGGTTGTTCTAGGGAGTCTTGTTTCACTTGTGCTGACAGAAATTTGCCCTTGGCCATCGGGATTTCTATGCCAGTTGTGACACTCATCTACATCCTGACAAACGTGGCTTACTACACCGTGCTGACCATGGAGGATGTCCACACAAGCGATGCCGTGGCCGTGGTGAGTCTCCCGGGGCCTCCAGCCTTTCTCTGCTGCCATGCTAGCGTTATAGCCGCGGTTCTCAACCTGGTGGTCGCAACCCCTTTTGGGGGTCACTAAAACCATGGTATCGGATACTTACATTACGATGATGACAGTAGCAACATTACAGTTGTGAAGAAGCAGCAGAACAGTTTTATGCTGCGGTCCCAACATGAGGAACTGTGTTAAATGAGGCGTTGGGACAGTTGAGAACCGCTGCTCTGCAGTGCAGGGACGGGTCTAGATAGGGCGGAGCGGGCAGCTTAGCAGCGACGGCCTTGCACCGAGATCCGAGGTACAGGAGGGTCACAGTGCTGTCCTGATGCCTTCTTTGCTCTGTCTTCAGACATTTGCTGACCAGACATTTGGCATGTTCAGCTGGACCATCCCCATCGCTGTTGCCCTGTCCTGCTTTGGGGGCCTCAATGCATCCATCTTTGCCTCATCAAGGTACTTTGGCTTTTCTGATAACAGACTATTCTTAGCACCCATGTGGCAGCTCACAACCGCAGGGGCACCTCTGCAAGAGTGGTACGTGCTCTTAACTCCTGTGCTGTCTCTCCATCCCCCACGATGGCTTAAAGGACAGCTGTGCAGTCCCAGCTGAAACAGGAGAATCTCAAGTTGAATCCACATAAGAGACCTTGTCTTTTAAAAACGCCATTGTGGTAGCTGTAAATTTGCACTGTGACAGAATAGGTGTGCCCCTGGTGGGATGGATGCGAATGCCATTAGGTGGTGGAAACGCACATCTGCGGGGCGTTGGTAAGGCACCTGTGGTTCAGAAGTGGGAGCGTTGGTGAGTGATGGTGAATTCTGTTGCCGAGGGCCTGGAGTGGTTAATGAGTAATGGTGGGTGAGCCTTCCTGGGCAGTGTGAGGTGTTAATAGTTGAAGACATTTGTGGGTAGCATGAGTAATGGGCTGGACGAATGGAGCCTCAGAGGCTGTCCCCTTAGGAGTGTGGCTGTGTGAAAGGCTGCCGCTGCATCTCATACCCTTACGTTACAGGTTGTTCTTCGTGGGCTCTCGTGAGGGCCACCTCCCGAACCTTCTGTCCATGATCCACGTGGAGCGCTTTACACCTGTGCCTGCTTTACTGTTCAATGTAAGCTCTGCCGGAGAGTGTGGGCTCGGGCAGCCTTTGTGCAGGGTTCCTCTTACATTCTAGGCTTTGTTCCAGGGTTTGAAGCACAGCAATTCTTTTGTAGCAGCGTTGGGGTGGAGCCCAGGGCCCCACATGTTAGGCAAGTGTTCTACCATTGTCCTGTACTCCTGGCCCACTCGGTGTCACCACCGCTGGCCTAACAAGGCCTTCTTTCATAGCTCCAGTTGGGCCTGAGCTTTAGACCTTCTTGCCTGAGTCTCCCTTGTATTGCTTCACAAGGGGCTTATTTATTTATTTTTCCTAATTTCTATGTTGATACATTGGGGTAAGAAGGCAGATGGGGTAAATGATCTAATTTTCAAGCAAGTCTGACCTTGTCTTGAAGCTAGTCCCTGAAACCCTATCCACAAGATTCCTTTCGTCAAGAAGACAGTTATCCCCCTCTCGGAGTGGATATGGATCCATTTTGCTGTTTTTCCTTTCAAAAGCTCCAGGTCACTGAGATGATTTTGGAGGCATTTCTTCAATTTGTTTGCCAGGTATTGGGACCAAGGCCTAAAGAACTCTAGGTTAGTGGTGTAGTACCCATTGAGGTTGGTATGTACGGTGAGGCCTTCTCTGTCTGCCATCAGGAATTAGGAAGAATCTACCTTGTTAACAAAGTGCTTGCGACAAGGGAGAGGCACTGTGATTAGGTAGAGGTGGAGATGTCACCTGGAAGGTGAATTGGGTAATGAACCTATCCGATGCCAGCTGAGGGTGTCTGAAAACCAGAGCATCTGGGAAAGCTATCCCGTGTCTGAAAGGCTGCTGGATGGTGGAACACCCTCGTCTGGGTGGAAGTAAGGCACTCACGTCTCTTCTCCACCACCTCCCCCAGTGCACCATGACACTCGTCTACCTCGTTGTGAAAGATGTTTTCCTGCTCATCAACTACTTCAGCTTCAGCTACTGGTTCTTCGTGGGCTTGTCTGTCGTTGGACAGCTCTACCTCCGCTGGAAAGAACCTGACTGGCCTCGACCTCTCAAGGTCTGCGTGTAGTCCAGATTAGCTGATCAGCTTGGTACTGGCCCCGTAGCCAGGGAGGCTCAGGCGTAAGTGCAGGGTGGGTCCTCTTAAAGTGCCTTTCCATCAGCCGGTGTGCTTCCTACTGCAGATGAGCCTCTTCTTCCCCATCGTGTTCTGCATATGCTCCTTGTTTCTGGTGGCTGTGCCCCTCTTCAGTGACACCATCAATTCCCTTATTGGCATTGGGATTGCGCTGTCTGGTGTCCCTGTCTACTTCCTGGGTGTTTACCTGCCAGAGTCCCGGAGGCCACTCGTTATTAGGAATGTTCTGGGTGAGTGTCTCTGCCCCCGCTGTTCACTGGCTATGTGCTCATGCTTTTAGGTATGCAGAAGTGACCAACTCTTCTACTTTACTTACGGCAAGAGGGTAAAACTTGGTTGCCCATTGTTCTTTTTTGTGTTCTGTTCTAGGGTTAAAGCACCATCTGTTTTTTGGTGGTGTTGGGTTTGTTGTATTTTTTAAGACAGAGTTTTGTGTAGCCTCTGCTAGTCTTGCCTTTGCTTGCTATTTAGCTGAGACGAGCCAGAATTCCTCATCCTCCTGCCTTAGGACTAGGATTACGGTGTGTACCGCCACACCTGGGAAGAGAAGGCTGGGTGTGGGGTGGGGAGGCTTGTGTGTGCCTAACGCATGGGTGGGGAGGGGCCACAGACGCACTCCAGCTTTCTGTTGTTCAGGTTGGAACTGTAGCAAAGCACGTTTGCTACATCCTGTGCTTCTTATTTTCATTTAGCCTCTGTCACCCGGGTAACCCAGAAGCTTTGCTTTTGCGTCTTGACTGAGCTAGATGTAGCTGAAGAGAAAAACGTTGAGAGGAAAACTGACTAGAAGCCAGAGATGACATTCCCTGAAGCCCAAAAGACTGTGGCCACAGCCACCAAAGACCAGTTACCTAACTCTTCTGAATTAAAGGTGCCTCTTGGCCCACATTCTAAAAGGGGGCTTGGGGCCAGTGCTCTCTCGTTGGTAAGCTATGGGAAGATACTGAAGATCTTCAGGCCAACCTGAAGATGGGGACTTTGGTGGGAGGGGAGGTTGGGGGTGGGGTATTGATTTAGTTTTGCTTCTGGTGGGTACCTGCAGCCCTGTTGGTAAGTTTTAGTGGGCAAAGAGGGAATATTAGGTTGACGGCTATGGCGTGACCAGGAGTCTCTACAGTGGGCCCCTTCATGGAAAATTGTCCTCTGACCAAGTCCAGCTACTTGATTTTAGAGGCCTGAAATGCTAGCATTTCTTCCCGTGGCTCAAAATTCTTTCTTAAGGAGGGCGTAGTATTCCCTTTTGTGTTGGGTAGCATGGACAGCAGGGCTTTATTTAACTGACATGGGATCAATGTGTGCCCCCTTTCCTGAATTCCACAAGGGGAGCATCAGTCCCTGCCCTGGAACTTCGAACAGTAAACTTGAAAGGAGGAAGACTTCTTAGGTTCAGGCATGAAAGTTCTGTTGAGGTGTCTTCCTTTGTGGGTCCGAATGTTGGGGTATGTTGGGGTCTCATAGTGTATAGGTTTTCCGTCTCCTTGAGGAGGTGCTGTGCTGCCTGTCTGATTGACTTTGCTCAGATCATATTAGCACTAGGGTCAAAATCCTTAGGCAAAGAGGTGAGCTTCTGGCTCGTAGGGAAATTCGCTTGGCTACTTGATGGCGTGCGCCCTTCCTAGCTGGAGCCATGGTGCTGTGGAGCCCTTGAAACAGGGCGGAGGGAAAACCTCACTTCTCCAGCTGAGCGGGAGCATCTCTGCTACTACCTGGACAAGCCACCACTGTCACCAAACCCCAACTCCTGTATTTCCTTATTTATTGGTATTTAATCCAAGACACCATTTGTAGCAAACCATTAGTCTACAGGATGCAATAAATGAATTGTTTGAAAGAAAGTACCGTAGCTGGTGTGATGGTGCACACCTGTACTCTGAGGATTCGGATGGTGAGGAAGGGGAATGTGAATCTGAGACTAGCTTAGGCTGTACTAGGCAGCCACTGGGTTATCTAGCCACTGGATTTTCAAAACGGAATATCCCTGCTCTCAGAGATGTCTCAAGTGGTGGTGGGTCCAGTTCTGACAATGGGTTTTATGCTCAGTTTCACTGGACATGCCGGTGAACACCTGAGACCCTCGCACTCAGGAAGCTACGGTAGGGGAATTGCTGCAAGTTCAACGCCATCCTGGGCTACCTAGTGAGTACTTTATTCAAGCTTACACAGTAAGACCCTGTGTCAAGAACAAAAACAAAGGACACTTAAATCATGTACCTGCTACACTTTAATATATACCTCAGGTAAGTCACATGTTAGCATCTGGCTCAGATCCAGCAAGAGTAGATGAGCAACTTCATGAGTCAGAAGTCTGTTAATCCTTGTTTTATTAAGACTTTAGGCCTTTTTTCCCCCCTAGTTTATAGAAAGTAAATCTCTGGATTTCTTGTAAGAACTATAAGAGGCCTAGAATTTTCTGGAATTCAGGTAGAGCACCTGCCATCAGTTGTCAGTGACTTGGAGAAATCTCATGGATTCAAGTGATCAAATAGCTTGTTCTCTTTAAGGGCCTGAGTGAGGGTTTGCTGTGTAGACCCGGGTGGGGGTGGCAGCAACAGCTCTGTTCACACTCTGAGCCATCTTGGGTTATAGGCTAGTACACTTGCTTGCTTTGTGTTGTCCAAGGGCTGGTGAGACTAAAGTCTCAGAAAGTGCTTGGGACTTGTGCATCTGTTATTTTCTCCCTGTGAAGATCAGCGAAGGCTGTAGGAGAAATCAGCCTCAACCTCAATCTGGCAAAAGGTGGAAACAGCTAATTCTGGTGATCAGATTAGATTAGGCTACCAGTTGAGTGCAAAACACGAGGCTGGATCTTTGTGAACAGTGTGTCTCCTTGGATTGTATAACTGTTTTGGGATGCCCTTGGACACCCATCTCAGACAGAAGAACCGGCTGTTTTGGTATTCCCCAAGGACATTTCATCTCTAAGTTTTGAAATTTGTGAACCATACAGATAACAACTCTGAGGCCGTCTCTCTGACCCTAACCCTAACCCTGACCCTGACCATAACCCTAACCGGCCCTAGTAGCACAGAAGTAACTTTGGATATATGCTTGCTCAATAAAGATGGGACACAGTTGCCTTTTTCTGGGCATCCATCTATCTGAGAGAGGATACGGGTAATATTCCTACTGTCATGTTGGGGATTTGTAAAGTCCTGCCCAATGATAGGGTGTTTTATGCAAAGACAGACTTGCCTGAACCCTACAAACATGATTCGTGTCTAGGCCAAGCTGGCATCCATCCCAAGGCTATTCTGGAGCTACAGGGTTTCTCTGTTGTAACTCTGGCTGTCCTGGATCTCACTCTGTAGACCAGGTTGGCCTGCAACTCAGATCTGCCTGCCTTAGTGGCCTTTGGCCCTTAGCCCGCTAGCTAATCCTAGGGATTTACTGCCCTCTAATGGTTTCTCAGAGAAGCAGAGACCTCACACTCAAGGTGCTCTATCTAACACTTGGTGTGAGCCATGTTATCCCCATCACTTGACTATGACTTTTTTTTTCCCTTCTGAGCTGAATGCATCTTCTCCCAGGAACCCTTTCTTTAGGAAAGAAGCTAGACTTCCTACAGCACTCATGCTTCATGGTGGAATTATTTCCACCAGGTCTTCCTATCTTTGAATCCACCTCCTGGTGTGCTAATCCTATTTACAGTAGTACAGTTTGTCCCTCTTTTGTAGTAGGTAGTCTGAAGTTGTTGGCCCTCTAATGTTAACACATCTTAATGAGCACACACACAGCAGTGGGTTTTTAGTCTGCTTGTCTGCCTAGAGATCACGATGACTGGTGTTAGATACGTTACTGCCTGTTACTTGCCACACTGATGACTCTGACAAGTCTAGTAACCCCTTGTATCAAGACAGGTAAAAGGCGTATAAAAGAGGCAAGGTAAGAGAATGAGTAGAGGTGGTAGAGAGGCTTATGAGCTTGTAAGCGTAGGAAGAAGGCGTCTGTATAATTTACTTTCCCATGGATCACAGGACAAGAGGGCATTTGCTGAATGTAATGTTTGGAGTGTCATTTCCCTAGGCCTAGTGTGCGCTACAGTAACTGCTGGCCACGTGTAGCTAGGTTAAAATGAACTAAAAATCCAGCCAATTTGGTGTCTAGCAAGTTTGAGTTAAATAAAAACCCTCTTAATGCTGGTTGTGGTGATTCATGCATTTAGTTCCAACACTAGGGAGGCACAGGCAGGTGCATCTCTTGTAGGTCAAGGCCAGCCTGGTTTACATAGTAAGTTCCAGGATAGCCAGGGCTACACAGGAGACTTTCTTACTCCCCTCTTAAAACAAAAACTCCTGAGGCCTCAGTTGCACTAATCATATTTCAAGTGCTCAGCAGCCGTACAGTTGTATGATGCACACACAGAGCATGCTGTGGAGTTTTCTGGATAGTGCCACATCTAGGGCTGAGGCAGCTGGGACAGAAGTGTCCTGCTGATGGTGCAGTAGGCCTCCATGCATGTTATCCCTGCATCTCTGAATTCAGCTAATTGTGGACTACAAGTATTCTGAGCATGCAGTTATTGATTCCCCAGAGTGCAGCGGTACGATTTAGATAGCGTTTACATTTATTAGTGTTTATAATCTTCAGATAAGCATAGATTATGTACACCATTTTATGTGAGGGACTTGAATATATGGTGGATTTTGGAAGTCCTGGAGCCAATATAGTGAGGGACAGGTGTAATTTGTTTTTAGTGAGTGCTGTGAACAGTCCATAGCATATAAAACTATTGTTTCAGCAACCTCTTTTTTTTCCTGTGGGAGAAACATCTAAGGAAATCAGATTTAAAAGGTTTTGAAAGAGTTGCTTGCTTCCATGTAAAAAGTTTATTAAAGAACATCACATTCATTACATATTGTCCTTTTGCACCACTGCTGAAGATGAACAGTCTTCACAACCATCATCGGAGTCCAAGGGGGGGCCTCCCACAGCTCAGGCAGGGGAGCTGCTGTTGCCCTCTGAGGGAACAAGGCTTCACTGGAGGTGGGTACTCACTAGATGGACTAGGGGTCCCTCCCACCAGCTCCTTCAGCCTTGAGCACCGAAGCAGAATGACCAGGAAACCATCCGGGTGGGAGATTTACATCGTTTTATTTTCCATACTATAAGATCACTTTTAAAAATAGAATGTTATTTTGCCCAGGCTGGCCTAGAACTTTCTGTGGAGTCTAGGCTGGCCCTGCATTTCCAGCGCTCCTCAGACTCCAATGCTGGAGTTACAAGCATGAGCCAGCAGACTTGGCTTTTCTTATCACTTATAAGTGGAAGAGCCCTTAGCTAAGTCTTCACTGTGCTGGGGTGTAGTGTTTCTTTCCACATGTTCAGTCAGCAATCCTAAGGTGACACTGTAGTCACAGTCGTCAAGGACCATCAATCTGAATCCAGGTCATGGGGGCTGTCATAGCCAAACTCCTTCTGTACATCCAGGGGGTACTTGCTCCACACCAACGGCCTGCTGCCTCCTTCCTCCTCGCTCAGGCTGTTGTACTCGTCAGAGCCTATAAAGAAGATAAGGAAGGGTTTAGACTTCATAAAATACTTGCTCACCACTTCTTTGTGGTGAGGGTTGCGCATGTGTGGAGGGTCAGGAGAGTTTCCAGGAGCCAACTCTTCCATTATGTGGGTGCTGGGGTCAGACTCAGATCATCATGCTTGGCAGCCAAATGCTCACTGGCCAGAGCGTTTTTCTTCCCCCTTACTTCCAAGGTCTGTTTAGAACTCCCTGCTCTGGCACATGAGCTGGAAGGACAGGTATCCTCCTGCCACATTCAATGGTCAGATGACAACGTAGGAAAGCTGGTTCTCTCCTTCCACAACAAGGATTCTGGGGATCCAACTCAGGCTGCTGGATGATAATGTTAATACTTTGGGGTTCACTGTGTGGCCCTGGCCCCAACTCGAGATCTGCCTGCCTCTGCCTCCTAAGTGCTGGAATTAAAGGCAGGAGCCACCACAGCCCAGCTTTTATTTTGTAATGTATTTATGTGTGTCACATGTATGCCTGGTGCCCCACAGAGAAGAGGGAGTCGGATCCTTGGAATTGAATGGATAAGGGTGGTTGTGAGCTACCATGTCAACACTGGGAACAGAACCTAAATCTTTTGCAAGGGCAGCCAGTGCTCTTAGCCACTGAACCATGTCTCCAGCCCTGTTAATTCTTTCTTGCTTGATGGGAGTAGGGAAAAGAACAATAGGCTACACATTTTACTTACTCCCAAATGCTGAAGTTGATCAATATTAAGTTCAAGGAAGTGAAATAACTTCCCATACACAGGCAATAACAGCTGAGGAGTAGAACCTAGGCTTGACTGATGTTATAGCCCTGGAAACAGGGAAAGCCAGCCACTCACAGCACACGTCAATTGTACCTTCGCCTCGGTCTTGCCTCCTGTCAGTCCCTCCCCATCTGGCTGCTACCCACCTCTGGAGTCTTCATCTTCACTGCTCTCTTCATCTGGGTACTCATTGCGCCAATTATTTTCACTGTTCTCATCATCTTCATCGTCGTAAGTATCTTCTGGTTGCTGATCATCATTCACCTGAACATCTCAACACAAACATGGTTTAAGTCCAAACCTCTAAGTCACGCTCCCTAGGCACACTGTCGGCGTGCTGTTGGAGAGATCCCAACTCCAGAGTCGAGCCGCAGATACACTGCAACCTCCCTAGGGGGTGAGTGTAAAGAGGAGGAGGGGCATCCATCTTAATTTCTGGAGGGCTGCTAGGTGGAAGAGGGTACTCAGAACCCATGTAAAAGCTGGGCAGGCTGGTAGCCTGTCTGAGATCCCAGCACCCAGGAGGCAGAGATGGGAATTCCTGGGGTAAGCTGTCTAGTTAGATTAGTTGGTATTGGTGAGCTTTGGCTTCGGTGAGAGACCCTGCTTCAAGGAAGGCAACGCTAACTTTAGGCCTCCATGTGCTCCTGCAAACAGGAACATACATTCACATACACACAGGCCTATCCCCAACGTCTTAAGGGGGTGATGGTTAAGGAAGTGGGAAATGGTGGCACAAGCCTCTAAAACCAGCATTTGTGATTTGGAAATACAAGGATCAGAAATTTATTCTGAGATACATAAGGAGTCTGAGGCCAGCCTCAGACTACATGAGACCTTATCTTAACAAAAAGATAGCAAGATGACTTGGTTATATGTGCTTGCCCGATGACCTACGTCTGAGCCAGGATCCCACATGGTAGAAAGAGCAAGCTGTCCTCTGTGACCTCCATACACGCACCACGGCATAGACACTAAATAAAATTTTCTTTCTCTTTGGGCTTTTCAAGACAGAGTTCTCTGTTGTAACTCTGGTTGTCCTGGAACTCACTCTGTAGGATCAGGCTGGCCTTGAACTCACAGAGCTCTGCCTGTCTCTGCCTCCCAAGTGCTGAGGTTAAAGGCGTGTGCCACCTCCGCCCAGCTATAAAATTAATTTTAAAATTTAAGAACAAACTAAATCAAGAGCGGGATCCAGGAATCAAAGCACCCCGTTACATGCCCATCTCCTCTTGGACGCCCCCCTTACCAGCTCCCACTCCTGGCTGTAGGGCTGCACAGACAGGATGTTCTCAATCCATCCTGGAGGGGCTATCTCCAGATAGTAAATGTCATACACATAGTCGTCACTGTGCTGTGGCTCCTGGTGCTCCACCTGTGTTCTGTCCTCAGATACTGTCAGCTTCTCACGGATCAACTCAACAGAATTGCAGAGGATCACGTCGGTATCAGATGTCTGCAAAGAAACATGATAGAGATAGGGCTCAGTGTTCTAAGAACTGAGTAAATAAAGGCCTCCTACTGTTTTTTTTATGCTATGTGCAAGATGCTTGTTTTGTTTTGAGACAGGATTTCTCTGTGTAGCCCTGGCTGGCTGGAAACTTGCTATATGGACCAGGCCAGGCAGCCCTTAAACTCCCACCAGAGATCTGCCTAGTTCTGCCTCCCAAGTACTGGGATTGCAGGTAGTAGTCAAGATTCTTAATCCTATACACTCCTAGTCTCTTTTCTACCTGCTTCCACAGGTCTTTTTAGTACTCTGATATTATGTTCTTCCCTTTAGGATCCATAGGCCCACATAGGTTCCCTGGTAATCTGTCATCGGGCTCATCTTAACTGACCAATGTCCTACCTTTAATAAAAAACTACTCACCAATCATCTCTGCTAGAAAGAAGACCTTGAAAAGACAAAGGTTCCAGAAAAAGAACTGGCCTAGGTTAAGATGTCTGTTCTGCAGGGAAATGCTGCAGATGACCCTTCTCAACAAGTTCAGGAAGCTGCATAGTTCAAAGCAGCTTATAAAAGCAGGACAATCCCGTGGCTAAAGCACAGAGGGACACTGACGCTGTCACATATGATCAAGAGTTTTCTCTTGCCCAAAAGTCACAAAGGAATCAGTGGCACAAGTTTTTGTGCAGACTTTTGCTCCTCAAAGCTTTTTATCTTTTATTGTTTTTATGCAAATGAGTGTTTTGTCTAAGCACATCATGTGTTTGTGTGGTGCTCCCAGAAGTCTGAAGAGAGTGTTGGATCCCCTGGAACTTGAGTTACAAATGGTTGTGAGCTGCCGTGTGGGTGCTGGAAATTGAACCCAGGTCCTCTGCAAGGACAACAAGTAACTTCTGAGTCAACTCTCCAGCACATCCTCATTCTAGCTCCAACTCATAGGTCCCCAGCCCAAGCCCAGCACATTATGTAGCTATTAAGTTTCTAAGACTAACAAAAGCCCCAGACAGTTATATTCAGAGTAAGTTAACCAGCTTCGCTCTAGTTAGGATTGGGTTGTGGATAAACTGAGTGATTCCCCCACCCCCCAGCCCACCCCACAGTGCTGAGGTTTGAATTCAGGGTCTTATGCAAGCTGGATAAAATGCTTTACCTATACCCCTAAACTAATTTAGGTTGCTGTGCTTTTTCATGAACAGACATTGTTCTTTTATTACTGACCTGAACTGCGTAACCCAGACTGGCCTCAGACTCACTTCAGTTTCCTAAGTGGTAGAATTAATAGGCACTGAGCCACTATACTTCATAGAATAATTAAATTAAAAAAAATTATATATATATATATATAAATTTGTGTGTGTGTATCCTAGTTTGCTTTAACTGTCAATCCTAGCCTAGAGTCACCAGAAAAGACAGTCTAAATTGAGGGATTGAATAGATTGGCCTGTGGCCCTGTCTGTGAGTAATTAGCCTATTAATTGATACCGGAGGGCACAGACTACTATGGACTTCACCATTTCCTGAGCTACAAAAGAAAGCTGAGCATAAGCTTGAGAAAGGGAGACACCAGGGAGCATTTTCCTGCAGGGCATAGTGTCACACTCCTTTAATCCCAGTACTTGGGATAGAGTCAAGAAGATCTCTGTGTTTGAGGACAGCCAGAGACAGACCCTGTCTCAAGGCTAAAAATGAAGAAACATACAGGCCCAGAGTAATGAATATACAGGCCCAGAAAAGCCCAGGTAACACCACTAGAAACCACTCACGGGTCTATAAGCAATCCCAATTCATGGAGTCATACACCCAGAGACCATAGGTAAAACAGAATTATTGGGGTTCATTGAGAAGGGTTCACCAGGAGGGGACAAAATGGGTTTAGGGAATGTGATCTCAATAGTATAGATGTACAAAAATGTCCTAATGAAACCTATGAATAATCAATGCACGCTAATAAAAGATCTGAGAAAAATGCTGATAAAAGTATCTAATTAAACAAGTTAGAGGAAAATACGGATTTGGGGATAGAATATGCTCAGTGGAAGAACACTTGCCCCGAGTTTGCTCCCTTGGCACTGCAAAACAGCCCAAGTAAATACTTAGCCTAGTACACAAGACCATCACTAAGGAAATCAGCAGTATCTTTTGTTAATGCCATGGCTGTCTGCTTTTGTCAAATTACTTATGTAGGTTAAATCTTGGAAGTATGATTATTACTATCTGCTTGCTGGCCACTGTAGGGTGACCGCTCTGCTACATACTCCAGTTGGCACAATATCCCACTCCAATACAGACCAGTGGCAATTGAGCAGGCCAACCACGGCCCAAAACCTCTTTAATTGTGAACTAAAGTCAGTCCTCTCTCGTTTTCCTCATTTGTCATAGCAACAAAAGTCAAACATAGTCTCTAAATAATAATGTATATACTGTAAATAGGCCTACATCTACTTTTTAAAAGGTCTACATAGATTTTATTTTGAGACATGGTCTCAGTGTATAGCCCTGGCTACCTGCTTCAGCCTCCTGAGTGCTGGCATAGAGGGCAACCAACCTTTTTATTTATTTCGAGGCAAGGTCTCACTGTGTAGTCCCGACTGACCTGGTGCCACAGCCTCAGAAGTGCTGGGATTCAAGGTGTGCACCACCATCACACCCAGCTGACAGAGACGTAAGGGGTGTGGCGGTGCTCGCCTGTAGCCCCAGCACCGGGGCGGCTGAACAGGAGGACCACAGCGTGTCAGAGGCCTACTTGGGCTCCCAGCCAGTACTCTTGTCATCCTGGCAACACAGCAAAACTATCTCCACAAAACAAAAGCCACAAGAATCCAAAGCTTAAGGTGCGCGCTGCCTCTGAAGCCCTTCGGGGGCAGAGACACACAGCACTCACTTTGCAGCAGTCCGTGGCCGCGGCCTCTGGGTTTCCCTCCTCGTGCACCAGGTCCAACAGCTGGAAGCCTGCGTCCCCGGCAGCTTCGGACACACACTCGGGCTCCAAGCCGCCGGAGGTCCCCGAGGACCGGTGGCTGGAGACCACCCTGTAGCGGCCCTCTTTCCGGACCTGGCGGACTGAGGCGCGGAGATCGCGGCGGATGCGCAGCTGGCTGTTCCGGGAAGGGCGCAGGGCAGCCCGCACCAGCTGTTGGATTGGCTCCTCCTGAGGGGCGACAGGAAAGGACGCCCGCCTCAGCAACCGACGGATGCGGGCGGCCCTCAGAGATGCGCGCCGCACAAGGGTCCGTCCCCGCCCCGTACCTGGGAGCGCACGGTAGCAACCAGCTGGAAGACATTGCTCTCCGCCGCTACCTCCTGACCCTCCGGCGTCTCGGGAGCAGACGACTCGACCTCGCCGCCTCGGAGGCGTTTACAGGCCAGCACGAGAGCCTCCGCCGGCTCCGCGCTGCGCTTCCGCTTCACGCGCAGCACCGCAGTCCTGCCGGCCTCCATAGCGGCTGCCGCGGAGCACTGTGGGAAGGCGCGGGCCGCGCCGGGTGCGACGTCACGCAGGCGCACTCAGGCCCCGCCCCCTGGAAGGCGGGTGAGGCAAAATGGCCGCGCCCGCGGCGGCGAGCGCAGTGCTTCCCGCAGTGGGCAAGCTGTTGGGCGCGCGGGGGAGGTAGGGCCGCGCTGTCTTGGGGGCAGCCAGCCTCGGGCCCGTCCCTAGGCCTCTGCCGGAGCCTGGCGCGGGTGTGCTTCCGCACTTCTCCGGGGCCCACGTGGAGTCTGCCCGCGGCAGCCGTCCGCTTGGGTCGCGGCTGCGCACGGCGCCGGCGCCGGGAGCCTCGCTCAGCCGCAGCTCCAGCCTTCCGCCCCAGAACCGTCCAGCCATTCTCTGGTTCGGGATGGGTTTCTCAGTCCGCGTTCGATCGGCGGCGTGCACCCGACGAGGATGTGCTTTTGTCGAAAGCGCTTGAGCGGCCCTCGGGGCGTTCCTAGGCCGGTGACGTCACAGATGAGCGTGTAACACGCGGAGCAGCAGCCGCTTCTGCGCTCTTTCTCCTGTTAGCTCATTGCTTGGCTTCCTTTACCTCCTCACGTGCCTCACCTGACGGCTGGACCCCATGAACTTTGAGGTACTTTGACCCTGTTGGGGTTTCTAAAGAGTGCCAGGATTTGCAGACGGTATTATATATTTAACGTGGGATTTTTTCCCCCCCTTTTTTCTTACGACGGGATCTCATCGTGTAGGTCTGTCAGGCACAGAGCTCATAGAGATCCTCCTGCCTCTGCCTATGTAAGGCTGGAATCAAAACGAGCACCAACAGCTAGGCCTGGGGTTTGTTGTTGTATTTTGTTCTTGTTTTGTGACAAGGTCTCACAGGCTGGCATCAAACTTCAGATCCTCCTGCCTCAGCCTCCTAAATGCTGAGATTGTAGATATGAGCTGCCGCACCTGGCCTTTATTATAGTTTTTGATGGTATATGCTGTATATAAAGTGAAATCACTCTTGCTGGAAATACTAAAATACTGATTAATATTTTCTTTTGAGATGGCCTATCACTATGTAGTTTATTAGCCTAGAACTTGTTATGTAGATCAGGCTGGCCTTGAACCAGAAATCCGCCTGCCTTTCTCTCCCCAGAACTGAGGTGGAAGGCCTGTGTCATCATTAGTCAAATTTTTGTGTGACTTTGACATTTTTTGTCTGTTCCTTGATTTTGTTTTCTTGTTCCTTGCCTCCGTCACAGGCATTATAGTTGACCAGGCTTCTCACATCCAGACCCTTTCTTAAGAAGCAAATTGACAAGGGGACATTTCTGCACAGACATTGAGGAACCAGTTGGCACCATGAAAGTCTTCTGTGGCCGTGCCAATCCAACCACGGGATCTCTGGAATGGCTGGAGGAGGACGAGCACTATGATTACCACCAGGAAATTGCCAGGTAACAAGGGCCGCTCCTCAGTTGGCTGCAGGTGTAGGGTTCAGCCATGTTAATTTAGTTTTGAAGATTTTGGACATTGTTTCTGAGCAGTTAAGGTGTTAAAGCAGGAGAGCAGAACACTTGCTGAAAGCGCCATGGGTGGTGGGTGGCAGAGGCCATCTGCCCTAAGGCATACATGAACTTTTCATGGTTAGGTGGCGTGTTAGGATTATTATGTGTTATAATACGATCAGGATGTTCATGGTTGTCGGTCACTCTTACAGGCTAAACGTGGTGGGCCAATGACATGGGTCAACAGGTTGGAGGTGTTTACTGCAAACACTAACAACTCGCTCCCCGGGGCCCATGTAAAGGCAGAAGGGAAAGCTAACTCCTGCAAGGTGTCCTTTGAGCTCCAGGTACACACACAAACAAACACTTGAAATTTACTTCTCTAGGTTAACTACTAGAGCACGTAAGATCTGAGAAGAACATTTGCTCTGAGATGATACTCAGCAATAGCAGAGAATGATAGTGATTGGTCATACTAAGTCAAATTTTGGGGGTTGACAAGATGGCTTAATAGGGTACAGGTGCTTGGTGCCAAGCCTTGAGACTTGAGCTCAGTCCTTGCAGCTATGTGATGGAGAGAGCACTGACTTCCACAGAATTGTTCTCCGACCTCTACACTTGCTCACTGTGTAGACCATGGTGGTCTCAAACTCACGGAGACCTACCTGGTTCTGCCTCCCAAGTCCCGAGAGTAAGATGAGCAATATACTCAGTGAGAAGAATACAGTTCTTTTGAGACTCTGTTTGGCTATACAGTCCAGGCAATTACAGGCTTGAGCCACCACATCTGGCTATTAAAATATTTTAAAATGGATGAGATACTTGTTCCATCCAGTTGAGAACTGTATATGGGAACTATTTGATGTGTTTATGCAAGCTTTTATTAGCAAAGGTTTCTGAATTACCTTTCCTTTTTTATCTTTTAAGGTCATCCTATGCGGATATGTTGCACGATAAAGACAGAGTAAGTGTAAAGTAAGCCATATTGCATGACAGGGTCTCACCGAATAGCCCCGGTTGACCAGGAACTTGCTATGTTGACCATGTTGACCTCCAGCTTGAAGATGCTACCTTTCTCTGCCTTCTTCCTGAGTGCTGGAATTAAGGGTGTGTGCCACCATGACTGGTGGCAACCATGATAGAAAACCGTACCTGGTTCTACCTCTGGCTCTGTTTTTCTCCCCTCCGTTCTATCAAGGTACAGTTGACAAGGGCTGGATAGATGGCTCACTGGATAAAATACTTGGTTCATAAGAACCATGTATAATCTGAGCATGGCAGTGTGTCTGTAACCACAGCAGGGTGGCAGAGACAGGCGACTGTGAGGACTTGCTGGCCAGCCAGTCTCTCTGGGCCAGTGCACTTGAGGTTCAGAAAGAGACTGGTCTCAAATACCATGGAATTTTGATAAAGGAAGGCACCCAGCTTCTGGCTTCTGCACGGGCACACCTATGCATGTATACAGTACAGTTGACAGTTAAACGCCTCGTGTATTTATTGGTACAATGTGATGCCTTAACTCTGTGTGTGTACACATACATGTACACACATTGTGAAATGATAAACCAAACTACTTACTGTCATCTGTATACGTAGATTTTTTTCTTTTTGCTAAGCTGAGAACATTTAAAGTCTACTCTCAATAGAATATGTAATACATTCTTACTTGACTGTAGTCACATGCTGAGAGGACTTGCTCATCCTGTGACACAAGCTTTGACCAGTGCCCTCGCCTTCGTAGCCATCATCTGCCTGCTTCTGAGTTCGATTTGTCTTAGATTCTGCATACCAGTCGCAACATACATACAGGTCCATCGGTATTGTCAAAATTACAAGATTTCTTTTAATTTTAAGACTAAATGATTGATACACCATTTGGAGAGAGTGCTTTTTTTTTTTTTTTTAATTTAAAAATTTTCTTACTTGTTGCTGGAGAGACAGCCATGGGTGCTGGGAACTAAACTCTTACATTTTCCATGTGAGCCTAGCCTTTAACGGCTGAGCCATCTCTCCAGCCCACATTTTCTTTATGTATTAATTCGGTTATGCTGACTCAGCCTGACTGTTATCTAGAAAATAGCGTGCAGCCCAGTTTTAAAATGACTATGATGTAGAGGATCTTTCAGGTGCAGATCATTCCTCCCCTCATTTACCCGAGGGTCAGTCTGACTGGGAGCTGCTGTGTGGGCACTAGCAAATGAATCAGGTCCTCCACAAAAGTAGTAAGTGCTCTTAACTGCCGAGCCATGGCTCCAGTCCCTAGTAAGTGTATGTTTGACATTTTAAGAAATTGTTGGAACCCTTGTAGGGTGGTTGTGTGTTCCCATTGCTGATGTATGGGTTTCTAATTTCTTCACATCTTTCCACATTTGTTAATTTAGAGGTTAGGTAAATATTTCAGTAGTACACTTGCCTAGCGTATGTGAGGTCCTGAGTGGTGCCCAGTACTGGAAAAGAACAATCAACATGAGGTATTTTAAACTTAAAAAAACAAAACAGAACAACAGATGAAACCCAAAAAACAAAACTTTCACCGGGTTGGCAGATGGCTCATCAGGTAAGGTAGGACCTGCACAGGATAAGGAGAGGTCACCCTACTGTGTGCATGTGTGCATGCACAGACATTCCCCGCCCAACACAAATAAATAAATGTGAAAACAATCTTTAAAATTACTTATTGGGACCATAGAGGTGGCTCGATGGTTAAGAGCACTGGCTGCTCTTCCAGAGGACCCAGGTTGGTGGAGCATTCGACGAGAACATTCCAAACTAAACAGTAGTGCAGCCAGGAAGCCCTGGCCTAGAACTGATGAGCAGTTCAGGGTTTCCAGAAGTTGGCAAGGAGGACCTGGGCTGTGTTTTAACCTCTGAGATGGATCAGGGCTGCTCTGAGGCACTAGAAGAGGGTCTGGAACCAGCTGCCATTTCTGAAATGCCTGACCAGAGTGGCATCCCTACAGGAAGCAGATCCTTCCTCCCTGCTCCTGCCTCCATTCAGCCTCTAATTTCCCTGCTGGTGATACCTGACAGCTAAGAAGATGTTGGTTTCCATCCCAGCACCACTAAGCAGAGAACAGAAGAGTGTAGCAAAGAGAGATTCACTTAATAGCAGGCAGAAGACGTACTCTGTGATCTTGGAGTCTTGCATTACCTCTCTAGCTCAGCTGGCAAGTACAGATGACCGAGGGGCTGGAAAGGAGGTGGGGTGCTGCCAACCGTGACCCAGTTCTGCAGAGCACCTTTTCACTTATTTATAACATGTGGCGTGACAGTTATTTTTTCCTTTCTCTTAGAACATAAAATATTACCAGGGTATCCGGGCAGCTGTGAGTAGGGTGAAGGAGAGAGGGCAGAAGGCCTTGGTTCTTGACATTGGCACTGGCACAGGTCTCCTGTCGATGATGGCGGTTACTGCAGGTGCTGACTTCTGCTATGCTGTTGAGGTAAGCCATACTGTTTGGGTATGTATTCTGTGTCTTACATAGGAAGGCCTTTAGCTCCTTGGGTTTCCCAGTCTGTTGACAAACACACCAAGCACATGGCCAAGCACATGGTCTCTACACTGAGATAGAGTCAGACAGCGTTTATTTTTCTAGGAGCTTTTTCTTCTGTTCCGAAACAATGGTTCTCAGACTCCTCTGTGTCAGACTCCCAGAGGAGCTGTACTATGGTTTTGTGGGCTGTAGAGGTGGCTCAGTGGTTAAGAGCACTGTCTGCTCTTGCAGAGGACCCACGTTCGATTCCTAGCACCCACACGGTGGCTTACAACATCTGTAACTCCAGTTCCAGTGGAAATTGACCTCAGGCAACAGGCATGCCTGTGATAGACATATGCAGGCAAGACAGTCACACACAAAAAATTAATATCAAAATTTTTTATGGTGATGCTTCTGCTTTGTGCTGAGATTTCCATTAAAGTTTTTATCAGAATATAGTTCAGCATAGTAACCTGCCATGTAGACCTGTATTTGGTCCCTAGCACTGCGTAAACTGGGATGTTGGCACTCCAGAGAGAGAATTAGGGAAGTCGGGGTCAGGGCCGTCCTGGGCCTCTGACAGGTCCTGCACAGGCGGAGCTACCACAGATGCTGTCTTAAAATATCGGTTTAATTTTAAGTTAATTAATATTTAATTGAATTATCCTGGAATGTGACCCAACATTAGAATTTTTAAATGTGCAACAAGATTCAATGTCCCTATAGAACTAGCTGGTATTTTATGTTCTGCTTGCCTTTCTTCCTCCCTCCTGCCCTCCCTCTCTCTCTCCCTCTGTTTCTTTCTTTTTGCTCTGTGTAGTCCTGGTGCTCAATATATAGACAAGACTGGCTTCAAACTCACAGAGATGCTCCTGTCTCTGCCTCCCAAGCGCTGGGATGAAAGGCCTGCACCACCAGGCCTGGATTTTTTTTTCTTTCTGAGACAAGGTCTACCACAAGTTCCTGGCTGGCCTGGAACTCACTGTGTGGACCAGGTTGGCTGCTAATTCACAGAGCTCCACATGGCCACTGTCTCTGCCTCACAGATGCTAGGACTAAAGATGTCCATCGCCATACTCTTAATTTTTTATTCCATATTTACTCATTTGTATGGGTGGGGGCATTCGTGTGGATGTCAGAGGACAGCTTTTGGTCTGGGGGTCCACTAGGGTCTGGAACCCTGTTAGAAAGTCCCTACTGCTCTTCCAGATGACCCCAGTTCAATTCCTAGTACCCATGTTGGGTGGCTCACAACTTTCTGTAGCTCCAGCTCAAGGAGAATCTGATACCTCTGGCCTCCATGGGCTCTGCACTCAAATGCACATACCCATATGTAGACATACACATAAATAGAATCAAAACTAACAAAATAAACTTTTTGGGGGGGGTTGGGACAGGGTTTTCCTGTGTAACCCTGGTTGTCCTGGAACTCGCTCTGTAGACCAGGTTGGCCTTGAACTCACAGAAATCTGCCTGTCTCCTCAGTGCTAGGATTAAAGGCATGTACCGCTACTGCCTGGCTACAAAAAGAAATCTTAAAAAAAAAAAAAAAAAAGATTTGCAATCTCCATGAAATCAGATCCTGAGAGTAGTTGTATATGAGAGACGCACTTGTCATATATTTCATAAAGCAGATGCCGTGCTACATTATTCTCAGCAGAAACTGGAACCAGCCAAGAGATCTGTAGGCAGATGCTAGATAAAGAAAAATATATTTATATGTGTAAAGCACACAATGGAATTTTGCACAGCCATAAAGGAAAATGAAATGATGACGTTTAAGCTGTGCACAGTGGTGCTCACTGCAGTCCCTGCACTCGGGAGAGAGACGCTCCTCGCTGAGATGCCCTTCTCCGCTGACACCATGTTGTCCAAGTGACAACTGAAGCTAACCAGCACACACCTCAGGTGCCTTACTGGATGAGCTGTCTCTCCAGCCCCCAAGATCTTGAGCTTGGTGGCCTGAGGAGAAAGAGGCTGTGAATGGTCAGAGCTGACAGATTGGGGTGGGAGATGAGTTTCTGTATTTTATGAGTTAGAGTCGTGACATCCAGACTAAGCAGGTTGAAAGATTAGTCCTAGAGGGGCTATTGAAGGGCTGGAGATGACGCCTGGAGGGAAGACTTGGTGTCTTCCCTGTGAAGGGTTGTATTTGTGTATTGGCTTTAGACATTAGGGTCTTGGGAGGCCCAGGCTGGCCTAGAACTTTCTGTGTAGCTAGGCTGGCCTTGATACTACCTACACTTCACAAGTGCTGGTGTTACGGGCATGTCTCGTCATTCCCAGCCTCCAGCTGGATTTGATTGGGCAGATGAGGTGGGAAAGGTTCAGGCTTCAGGCTTGCCTACGAATACTCGACCATATGAGTTACAAAAGGGGTGTAAAGGGCTTTGTTTTGTCTTTTTGTTGTTGCTGTTGTTGTAAGTGTGTTGCTGTTTTCTGTTTTAAAGGCTTGTTTGGGGGCCAAAAGGTAAATGCTTTCTTAAAAGGTAGTAGCCATTTCTAAATGCTGTATCTAAGCTTTAAGCCTTTTGTAACTTATTTTCACTGGTAACTTGACTGTGCCCTGTTCCCAGCTGTTGGCTGTTAGGGAGAAAGAGTCTTAATGTACCTTTTAAACCCCTGGTAGCTCCGCCTTGTTGAGCCTTGTTTCTGCTGCCGTCCCTATTCTCAGCTTCTGGAGCTCATTGTCTCCCCTAGCACCACTCAACCAACTCTGGTGCTCACTGTTCCCCTGACACCAACCAACCAATTGTCTTTTCCAATGTACATACTCTTAAATAGTTCCCAGAAGACCAAGCGGCATGTAACCATATAGAAAACGGGGCAGTACAAAAAACCTCTTGGCAAAGCATCCCCCTATGGTGTTATTGCTGGGAGAGTAAACTGGTCTGCACTGTGGAGGGCCCCAAGCATCATAGAGAAATATCAGGCTTCATTTGGTCTGGGTCAGTTCTGAACATGAAGGTGGTCTGGCCACACTTCAACAGTCTTATTTCTTGAGAGTGAAGCCAGAGTCCCCAGGTTTGTGGGACAGCTCTGCTCCTAGCGTCCACAGCAGCGACACCTACTGCCTTCACTAGGTGGTGCAAGAGCCCTTCATTTCCACTCAGTGGCTATGGCATGGGAACTGCTAATATGTCTTGGATTTGAACCTTTTTTTCTTTGTAGGTGGGGCTACTGAGACAGGGTTTCACTCTGTAGGGCAGGATTGCCTCTAACTCCCTGCCTTACCTTCTTGAATTTTGGGATTACTGACACGAGCCACCACACCTGGCTAAATTTCATCCTTTTATGTGCATTTTCATGGCACACATTTGAACACTAAAACATTTTTAGCATCAAGTCATGGGACCAAAGTCAGGTATACTGTCTGGCTAGCTACAAGTCCTTAAGTGCTAAGATTTTAATTTTAGCACATTGCTCATTTTCCCTTCCTGTTGCCCCTCCCCCCTTCTCTGACTTACAGGTTTTTAAGCCAATGGCTGATGCTGCTGTGAAGATTGTGGAGAAAAATGGCTTCAGTGATAAGATTAAAGTTATTAACAAGCATTCCACTGAGGTGACCGTCGGGCCAGGTGAGAGGCGTGCCTCCTGTGGAGAAGGGGAGCTAATAAAGTGTCATGGCGGTCACACATAGAAACTTTCTGCTTTAGACATACTGGAATTTTTGAGTAGCCCAACTTCGGTGAAACTTAAAGTAGTAAGAAAAATCTTTATAGTCGGGAGTTTGGAACTCAGAAAATCCCACACGCATAAATAAATAAATAAGTAAATAAATAAATAATGGGTTGGCAAGATGTCTTAGTGGTTAAGAGCACTTGCTGCTCTTCCAGAGGTCCTGAGTTCAATTCCCAGCACCCACATGGTGACTCACAGCCATCTATAAGGGATCTGATGCCCTCTTCTGGCATGCAGGTGTACATGCAGATAGAGCACTCATGTAAGTCAAATAAATACGTCTTTAAATTCCACATGCTCTTTGAAACTTGGAGAGCACAGCTCTTCGAGGGGAAGGGGAAGTTGTTCTTTGTGGTCATCACCAGTTCTTAAGATGCAGTATTTTAGGACTGAAGGATCTACTTAAAGTCACTGTTTTATCTTGTTATCATCATCAGGATCTAGTACAGTCCAGGCTGGTCTTGAACATTTGATCCTCCTGAGTCCTGGGATTACAGGTGGGCATGGTCCACCACACTGGGAATTTTTTTTTTCTCACATTTAAAAAAATTACTGTGGATAGGGACATAACCACTGGTAGAGTACTTGCCTTGGGTGCAATAAGGCCCTGGCTTTGATCCCTAAGACCTTAAAATAAAAGTAATTTACCTAGCCGTGGTATTCCCAAGCATTTTGGAAGCAGAGGCAGGAGGAAGATCCTGGGTCTCAAGTCAGCCTGGATTACGTAGTAAGACCTTCTCAAAAAACAACCCAAATACAGGCTGGAGAGATGGCTCAAAGGTTAAGAGCACTGACTGGTCTTTTAGAGAATTTAGATTCAGTTCTTAGCACCACATGGTAGTTCACAATCCATAACTCAGGTTCCTGGGCATCCCATGCCCTCTTCTGACTTCAGTGGGCACAAAGCCTGTAGATGGCGCACAGACATACATGCAGGCAAAACTCATACATAACATAAAATGAATAAATTTAAATCAAATTTTTAAAAATCCCTATACTTATATTTGTTGTGTGTTGTCTGTATGTGTTGTGTGCATGTATGTGTTTACGCAGCACACACAGTTCCAGCTGATCTTGAACTCCTGACTATAAAAATTCTTTTGATGGTCCTGAGTGCTGGGATTACACATGCTACCACACTTGGCCCATTATCCCAGTGCAGATTGACATGAGGATACGTTAACAGGTGTACCTTAAGGGCACACGTAGAGCCCACACGGTGTATGCCTGTAATCCCAGCACTGAAGAGGCTTGTGAATTTGAGGCTAATTCAGACCACATAGCAAGACTCTTAAAAGCAAAGCATGATTATAGAATTGTTGGATGAATTTTGACAAATTGAGAGATACCTGTAACCACAACCATAACTAAAAATCAAAACAGTAGATTCTCTTTGATGCCCAAAAGATTCCTCATGACCCTGAGCAGTCAGTCCCTCGTGATCCCAAGCCTTCACTGGTACTCTTTCTTTCATGTAAATTAGATCATCTTAACAGGTGGCTGCTGAGGTTTTTGTTTTATTGAGACAGAAGCTCACTATGTAGCCCAGGCTAGCCTCAATCCCACAGGCCTCCTGCTTCTGCCTCCCAGGGGTGGGACTACAGGTGTGAACTGCTGCATCCTGCCTCAGTGGCTTTCTCATTGCCAAGTCACAAGTCTTCTGTTTCCCTCCTGGCTGCCCACTGTTGGTGTTTCCGCATTCCGTTCTTCCTAACACTCTCTCCTCGGTTCCCAGCAATGTCTCCTGAGTTTGGTTTTCTGTTCTCCTTGTTTTTGTTGTTTGAGAAGGGGTCTGCTCTGTAGCCCTGGCTAGCCTGGTAGTCACTATGTATGGCCTACTGAATATAGTAGTAGGATTAGGCATTTTCCTTTGTTACTTTATTATTTTCCTTCTAATTCCAAATGTTAAGTTCCCCAAGGAACTGTCGTAAGGCTTTAAAATGAGCATCTAAGTTTGGAGGTGTTCTGAGACGGATTTCCCGAGTATGTGTGGCAGTGGTTGCTCATTGCATTGGTGTGAAAGACTTAGGACATACGGATGTGGTTGCCCTTTTTCAGGCTCCTCTGCAGCACCCTCATAACTGCTCACTCGCTTGATCAATGCTAGGTTCCAAGTAGTCATTAAAACTCACTATCAAAGCTTTTATTTTGGTGAAACAACTTGGATGGTAAATCATGTTAAGTCTCATAGTCACCTTAAAATTTATTTAGGAGGTAGACTTGGTAAGGTTTGATGATTGACAGAGAAGTCAAAAATTCAGCTGGTGTTTGCTGACTCTTCCCTGTTGTAAGGTATTGTTCTAGGCATTGAGGTATGGCGGTGAATAGGGCAGTCCGAGACTTAACAAATGATGCTCCTTCCTGTGCAGTGTGGCGAGTGCTGTTCACTAAAGCAGGGGGCGCTAGTGTACGGTAGTGTGGTGGGGTCAAACTGGGACAGTGTATTCCAACTGGAATTTAGCATATTAGAGAAAATGGACACTTTCTAAGCCAGGAGATGGCCTTTGCTCCTAGCTTTCACTTTACTTGCTAGATGTGTAAGTGAAACAGGCCCATGGAGCTCCTGTGTGGGTCACGGGAAAGGCACTTTCTAACCTTCGTTCTGCCTCTTGTTTTACTACTTGGGCGGCTGGAAGGTGGTGTCAGGCCAGGCCTGCAGGCCTCCGGGCGCAAGCCTTGTACTGCACTCCTCTAAGCCACTTCAGTGCTTCTCTGTTCTCTGTGTCAGCTGTGAAATTGTCCTCTGTGTAAAGCTAGTGGGCTTTGTCAGATGTAATTCGTGAACCGTTAGAAATGCTTACAGGTAATTCTCCGTGATAAACAGCTCTCTCCAAACAAAGTCTATGGTAACTGTGGCGGTAAAGTTGTATTTTAGAGGGTAGAAAACATTGACAAAATAACTCCTCAACCCTCTTTCCCGAGCAGCTGGCATTTGGCAGCAGGACTCCAGCTTACGAGGGTTTGGCAAAAGGAGTCTGGGGTTCTAAGTCGTGGATCTCAGTTTTGGTGACTGAGCTCACATGACTGCAGAGTTGCAGATCAGCCTCTTTTTGCTTTGATTTTCTGTCCTACAGCCTTGAAGTACCAGCACTCATTCAGTTTTTGCTTTCCAAATAAATTTTGCTAGTAAGGATAGAAAATCTGCCATGCGACCAATTCTTTTTTCCTCTGAAACTATTTGTACTTTTCTTCCTATTTTTATTTTTGCTTAGTTTTCTTTTTAGGCATTTATACTATTCCCTTTCCCTGTTCTTACAGGAGGGCTGGAAGACCAGTGCAAGGAGGACCCTAACCCTAACCCTAACCCTGACCCCGACCCCGAAGTTACCTCAACTTCTTTTTCCAGTTGAGTTGCAGACATATTTCCTGATACTTCAACATACATATCTGCTCTCAATATCATGACCTTTTGATCTTTCTTTTTTAAGATTTATGTTAAATTATGTGTATTTGTGTGAGTCTGGTGTGTGTGAGTGTGTGTGTGTGTGTGTGTGAGAGAGAGAGAGAGAGAGAGAGAGAGTCCGGTGTGTGTGAGTGTGTGAGAGAGAATGTGAGTGCTGGTGCGTGTAGAGTCCAGAAGAGGGCACCAGGTCTCCTGGAGCTGGAGTTACTGGGTTCTAAGCTGCCTGATGTGTGTGCTGGGACTGAGCTTGGGTCCTCTGCAAGAGCAGTACATGCTCTTAGTCACTGGGTCTTCTCTCTAGCCCTTACTTTTTGATGTGTTATCTTCTTGTATTTGTCTGTCTAAAATACATTTCCTAGTCTGTTGCATGTTTCTGACTCTGCTCACTTGTTTTCAGATGGTGACTTGCCGTGTCGTGCTAACATCCTGGTCACAGAGCTGTTTGACACGGAACTGATTGGGGAGGGAGCATTACCATCCTATGAGCACGCACACAAGCATCTCGTGCAGGTATTGGCTCAAAGCCTTCCTCCAGAGTGTTGTGATTGAAGCCATTGTACAGAGTCACTGCTACACCATGCTGGGTCCAGTCCTGAATCTCCATACACTCTGGGATTCCCTTCAGTTCCTGGCTGGTATCCAGCTCAGGTAGCAGTGCTGAAGTAGAGAAACTTTTCCCTATAATTTCCAGCTGTGAAATCCTCTTGGTGCTGGGTTTCCAGGGCATGGTGGTAGATGCGGACTGAAGGGATGAATGAATGGGAGGACCATGGGGCCAGGGTGCAGACCTCAGCGAAGTAGGGAAGACGGTCAGCATGCCGGATGAGCCCAGCCCGTCAGTCCGCTGAGGGTGTGCAGCTGTTGGGTTTGCACCAAGGAAGGCTTCTGACCTGGTGTGCTGGACACTGAAGGTCACTTTTAGTCTAAGGCTAGAATGGCTCCTTGTCAGCAAGACTCTTCTAGGTCTGTATGGTAGCTCGCCAGCAGTAAGTAGTTTTTTGCAATGTTTAATATTTCTAGGTAACTAGGAGCTTATCTTAAGTCACTTTAGCATTCAAGGCTGAGGGAAGAAGCCTGCAAGTAAGAGGTTAGTCTAGACTGCGTAACAAGACCTTGTCTATAAAAACAGTAATCATTTTAGGCACAGTGTACTTCTTTTTCTGTCAAGACATAGGGAGAAAACCATTCATTCTCCTGACAGGAAAGTGTTAGCGTTACTAAATCAGCCTTTGACAGATGTGAACCACTGTAGAGAAAGGTCCCTGACTCCCTGTTACTGTTGTTGGTTTGTTTGGTGTAAACTTAGGAGAGTTGTGAAGCGGTGCCTCACAAAGCAACTATCTACGCCCAGCTGGTGGAATCCAGAAGGATGTGGTCATGGAACAAGCTGTTTCCTGTCCGAGTTCAGACTAGTCTCGGGGAGCAGGTCATCATCCCTCCCTCAGAGTTGGAGAGTTGTCCTGGTGCGCCTTCAGTTTATGACATTCAGCTGAACCAGGTGTCACCTGCTGACTTCACTGTCCTCAGTGATGTGCTGCCAATGTTCAGGTACTGCGGATCCGCCCTGGTAGCATGCCTTGAGAGGTCTGGTGGGACTTCGTTTATGAGTCCTTGCTAGATCAGTACCACTGTTGGTCAGGACTCTAGAAGCTTAAAATGGAGTATGCGAGTTAAATTATGCTTCAGTTCCCGAATATTCTCCCACAGCGTGGACTTCAGCAAGCAAGTCAGTAGCTCGGCAGCCCACCATAGTAGGCAGTTTGTACCTCTGGCGTCTGGCCAAGCTCAGGTGGTTCTCTCCTGGTGGGACATTGAAATGGACCCTGACGGGAAGATCAGATGCACCATGGCACCCTTTTGGGCACAGTCAGATCCACAGGAAGTTCAGGTAAGAGGCAGGAGCTAAGCACATTCATGTAAGCCAAGAAACTTGTTTTTTTCTGTTTCGTTTTACCCCTAGATTCCTTTTTTTTGAGGGGGGGGGGCGTTTGAAACAGGGTTTCTCTGTTGTAACTGGTGCACAGTGCTCAGTGTGTACGACTTACGTTCATATCAGGATTGTTCCCCGGAGGACGCTGACACACAGATGCCCAGGTGCCTCAGCTACTCCTTCATTTTCAGGCAGGTCTTGTTGAGCAGCTCGGTCTGGCCTTGAACTCCAGGCAGTTCTCCTGTCTCAGTCTCTCGTTCCTGCTCTGATAAGCATTTGCCAGCCTTCCTTTTGCTTTTGTTTGTTTGCTTGAAACAAAATCTCGTAAAGCACACCACGTTGGCCTCAGACTACATATATAGCCAAGGCTAACCTTGAACTTCTGATTCTCCTGCTTCCACCTTCCAAGTGCTGGGATTATAGATACATATCATTGTGCCCCGCTGTCTCTTTTTACATTTTGAGGCAGGATCATACTAAGTTGACCAGGTTGGGCTTGAAGTCACTCTAATCTAGACAGGCCTTAATTTTAGATCTTCCTATATCAGCCTCCTTAATAGCTGGGTGTAGTAGTGCGCCTACTGCGGCGGCTCACCAAACAGGACAAGGAGGCATTCTCATACATGCAAACCCTGCCAGACCTCAGCAGAGGAACCACTGTCCTGGCCAGCACCGACTCAATCAACAGTGGAACCCCAAGCATCTAAGCTCAGGTGCTTTTATTGTTTCAGAACTCCTCAGGTGTTCTACTGATAGCACGCGCAGATCATTAGCAATTAAACATCCCCACAGAAATCCAACACCTGCACTCAATGCAAAATGCCCTAGACAGCCCCTCACCCAACAGTGCATAAAACAGTTATTTTATATATAGCTAAAAATAAACTTCTGCAACAGCTGGAAATAAGGGCCTGCATCATTTGGCTCAGCTACCTGGCATGTTTTCTCTTTGAGTATAATGTTGTTTCAAGGAAAATATACATGTAGCACCTCCCATGCTCTGTTCCCTGATATACTGCCTAGGTCAAAGGGGTTGCTTGTGGGGTTGCCATTACTAGTTGGACCTGTGAGCACCTCTGTCTACGCCTTCTAATTGATTGACCCAAAACGGGTGTGGGTCAGTCAGTACGTGCCAGCTTCCATCAGCAGTGTACATCCATAATTGTGTTTGTGAGATTTCAATAATGAACTGTTAACACATCTTGGTTGCATGTCTTCAGAGCACTACAGTATATATTTCCTCCTACGTCTACCCAGATGTGCCAGGGAACTGCAGCAGTGCCAGCGCACACTCAGGGACCACTGCAGGGCCTGTGTCAGGGAGTGTGTGGGGCGGTGTGGATCCCAGGTGTTCTGACCATGGACTTGTGTCCTTTCTATACCGCTGATGATGTTTTTAACACTAGGGACCTTCCTGGTGAGCTCACAGACCACCTTGATCCCATTTAACCTGCCTCACTGTGGGATGGACATTCTGCCTCTGGCTCTTTAGCATCGGAACTCAGAAGCCTCCTTGTGTCGTGTTTATGGGAGGGGCAGATGTGAAGGAAGCACCCTGGAGCACTCGAAGGGTTAAGGAGACCTGTTTCCAGATAAATTGATACAGTATGGGGAGGAATGCCAGGCCTCGGAGGACCTGACCTGTCTACCCTTTGTCATCACACATGGCTTTTAGACTTTTACTTCTTAGCCTTTGTATTCAAAAAGGGATCTTAGATATCTTTCTGCCTTTTTGCTAAATTCAGGACCAAGTGAGCGAGCTATGTCCGAGCCGAATGGAGCAAGCCTTGTCTCCATTTGTGTGTGTGCTATTGAGTCTGACAGCCTGGTTTCCTTAGTTTAAACAGGTGATTACCCATCAGAGTTGAACCAGGTATCTTTTTTTTTTTTTTTTAATTCTTCTTTTTGAAATAAGATCTTTGCTGGCCTCACATTCTGATCCTCCTCCGTCGGCTTCCTCAGTGGGATTCGCTGTGTGCCACACATCCAGCCCAGGCACCAGCTCTGTAGGATAGTTTAGTCTTTCTAATATTTTCAAATGCTATCACCTTTTTTTCTAAAAAACAGGATGTAGGTTGTAAGAATGTACCAGCCAGGTTGGTGTCATTGGCCTTTAATCCAGCACTCAGGAGATAGAGGCAGGAGGAGCTCTGTGAGTTGGAGGCCAGCCTGGTCTATGTAACAAGTTCCAGGCCAGCCAGGGCTTCATAGTGAGCCTGTCTTTAAAACGGAAAAAAAGAAAAAGAAGAATAATAATATACTTCCTTAGGTAAAACAAAAATGTATAAAAATTTACATTGGTCTTTACCACACTAAAATAACTACCTTTCTGGCATCTCTTCCCAAATACGAGTTCTTACTAATGCTTGACTTGTTTCTGTTTTTTTATGCTGTATCGTTGTCATTTTACATGTCTTTGAGCACTCCTAAATATTTAACCTATTTCTGAAATGAACATTCTGTTTTTTCATTACTATAAATAATCTTGTTACATACATACATGCATTGTGGTGTGCATCTTCTTCATCTTCCCTTGTCCGTGTTTTCCTTATATGTAGGATTTTCAGTAAGGATTATCACAATTTATTGAAGGTTAACTTGGGCTCCAGTGCATTCAGTGATAGAGAAGTTGCCTAGTATGTATGATGCTCTGGGTTTTTAATCCTCAGTCAGAATCACTGTAAATCATGTTAGGAGGCAGAGGCAGGTGGCTCTCTGTGAGTTCGAGGCCAACCTGGTCTACAGAGTGAGTTCCAGGACAGCCAGAGTTACAATAGGGAAACCCTGTCTTGAAAAACCAAAAAACAAAACAAAACAAAAAACCCAAAACCAACTCCGTTTAATTCAGAGGACTAAACCAAATGCTTCTCTGTTATTTGAACTTTTGGGTGTGTGTGTGGCGTGTATGAGTTAGGGTGTCTGTAGCGTTACTTGTCAGAGTTGGCAGGTGTGGGTGGGCCTATGCCTGTGGCGGAGGCCAGAGGTCAGCCGCTCTCCTCCATCACTGTTTGGACAGGCTCTCTCTGAACCTGACACTTGCTGATTCGGCTGGGCTAGCCGTGCAGTCAGGGACGCGCCTGCTCTGCCCCTCGCACCCCAGGTTACAGACACCCAGCCTTTTTGCTTTTCACATGGCCACTAGGGACCCAGACTCGGTCCTCATGCCTGTGCGGTCACTTTACCGAGTAAGCCATCTCGCCCAGCCCTTTTCCCCAACTTTTATTTTGAAAAATTGTAGAGTACAGAGCAAGTGACAATCTGATAGGAGCTTTATTCAATTTACGGATTGTTGACACTTCCCACATTCACTCTCTCCCTCCCTCCCGTCCAGCTCCCTTCCTGTCCTCCCTCACTGCACACACAGTGATCGATAGTCATAGACAGTGGGCACTTGATTCTTTCCTCATAAGCAAAATACCATCATCACACCTAAGAACTTACAATGTACTAATCCATAGCATTTAACATGGTTCAAAATAAAATTTCCTTAATTGTCCCCAAATAGCTTTGATAGCTTATTTTCTAGTCTAGAATCCAGTTGGATCTTATGTATTATATTTGACCTGTGTTTTGAAACCACTTGGAAGACGAAAGGAAATTCTGTCTATGTTAAAGCCTTGGAACATGTCCCAAGAGGCTCTTAGAGCAGGATTCCCCCAGGCTGCTAGGTCAGCCTCGGTTGTGAGCCAGAGAATTTGTCCTTCAACTGAAAGATGACTTGCAGCCCAGCAGGTAAAGGAGAGCGCACTGGTGCTTGTGCTGGCCGATCTGCGTCAACTTGACACAGCTGAGTCCTCTGAAAGGAGGGAACCTCAATTGAGAAAACGCCTCCATAAGGTACCGCTGTAAGGCGTTTTCTTAATTAGTGATTGATGGGGAGGGCCCAGCCATTGTGGGTTAGGTCCTTGTTCTATAAGAAAGCAGGCTGAGCAAGCCAGGAAGCAGCACTCCTCCGTGGCCTCTGCATCAGCTCCTGCCTCCGAGTTCCTGTCGTGTTTGAGTTCCTGTCCTGACCTTCAGTGATGAAGAGTGATTTGGAAGTGCAAGCCAAATAAACCCTTTCCTCCCTAAGTTGCTCCTGTCGTGGTGTTTCACCACAGCAATAGAACCCGAAGACAGACAGGGCTGCTCTGTGAGGAGAGAGCAGAGCCCACACTTGTCCCTTCATCTAAAGCTACCTCAGAAGACCACTGCCCTTGATGATGTCTCCTGAAGTCGGCAGGGTTCCAGAAAGCTTTGGTGACATTGGCTTCTCAGATTGGAACTTTTCTTTATGTTGAAGGCCACAGTAGGCACTGGTGTCCATGTCGTGTTCTGTGCAACTGATGCTTGGCTTTGGGCCATCGGATGGGAAGCACTGTTGTCACACTTGGTGAGAGCTGGCTCTCTTCTCGTTTCAGTGGCGGGACCACTGGATGCAGTGTGTCTACTTCCTGCCGCAAGAGGAGCCCGTTGTGCAGGGCTCCCCCCGATGCCTGGTAGCCCACCATGATGACTACTGTGTGTGGTACAGCCTTCAGAGTCCCAGGTATGCTGCATGTGGTGGGAGACCAGCCCTCAGACTGCACCGATGTAAACTATGACAGCCTCGAGGAGACGCGAGTGGGCAGACTTGTATCAGAGCAGAATGACATAAGAGCAAGGGGTAGGAAGATGGCTCTGTGGGGAAAGGCGTTTGTAGCCGAGCTTGGGTACCCGAGTTCATTCCCAGAACCCGCATAGTGAAAGGAGAGAACCCATTCTACAAAGCTGCCCTTTGACCTCTTTGTGCTATGGTACTCATCTAGACACACACAAAATAAAAAATAAAAATACCTTAAAAAGCAAGTTTGTATCAGGATGTATTAGTGTGTTTGTGTCTATGCAGAAGCTCATGGATTGGTGAATTCTATTCAAACGTATATAAAAAGTGGAATTACAGGGCTCTGTAACCCTGGTGTGAGGGTGTCCAGACTCTGTCTTCTAGAGACGTGTGTGCATAGCCCAGGCCCAGGCTCAGTCCTGCTGCTCTCTCCCGGCGCCAGGCCCTCGTGCTCTGTGGTTTCCAGCTTACGTTTGTGTTTTTATCTCCCTTCTCAGCCCTGATGAGAAGAGCATCTACCCAGTGCGCCCTGTGTGTGATTGTCAGGCACACCTGCTCTGGAACCGGCCTCGGTTTGGAGAGATCAATGATCAGGACAGAACTGATCAGTATGCCCGAGCCCTGAGGACTGTAAGTTCCCTCTCTGTGCTTGGGTCTCACTGCTCTGCTTCTGGTTTGCTTGTGGTTCCATCTGGAGTAGACACTGGGGAGCCTGAGAGCTTGTCCTGGGCTTCCCTTGTTCTCTGCCCTGTGAGCAGTCCTCTGGGTGTTCTCTGTTCCCAGAAGAGCTCCCCTGAGAGCCTTCCCGCAGCACGCTTACCATGGTGATCATGGGAGCCGCTCTGCTTCCGTCCACTGTGCCCTTCTAAGAGTCCCTGATGTGTAAATCTGACGATGGAACTCTGACCCTGGTGTCCAGGGTTTAGGAGACTCCTGGACCCCTTGGAGTTGTATACAGAAATATGTCTGCACACACTTGTATTTTGTGGGGGAAGAAGTCTCCAAGCTGCCTGGGTTCCTCTCCAATGATCGATGACTCATAAAGGCAACTCGACCTTTGGGGAGCTACTTGAAGGGCAGATGGCCAGATGGGGAAGAAATCTGTCACCGTAGACTAGAAGGTTCCTTCTTGCTAGTGGAGCGGGTCTCTAGTTGGCCTTCTGGCAGGGCTGTGAGGATCTTTCCTGGCAGTAGGCCCCGGTGGAGAAGTGAGTGAGGCCGTGCTGGGTTCTGTGTGCTGAGGAGCAGACATGACGGTGTGCGGCCAAGAAAATGTAGAAGACGGGAAAAGAGCGGATATAGTCTGAATCTGTCGAGTGGAGAGAGATGGCTCATCGGTTGAGGGCTCTTGCTCTTGCTCCCGAGGACCTGGTTTGATTTGTAGTACTCAGCCTAGAGTCCATGACTCCACGTGAAGATGAAGCACCCACACACATTGACACTCGTTTGTGCTGTTAGGGAAGGAAGCACATCTTAGCTCCTCAGAAGGCTCCTAGACTAAGGGGAGCTGTGCTGACCTGCTCTCTTCCCACAGGTGCTGACGCCGGGTAGCATCTGCCTCTGTGTCAGTGATGGCAGTCTGCTCTCTGTGCTGGCCCATCACCTCGGGGCAGAGCAGGTACCGACAGGGTCATGCCTTTGTTGGAACCGTCAGGGTGGTTCTTCTCTTTTCAGTTCTTATTTGTCTTTTTAGAGTTGACTCTTAAGTTAGGGCTTAATGTGGTCCAGGCATGGAGTTCTGTGATCAAAGCCCTTCGCAAGTCCAGCTGTTGTGGGTGGGAAGGGCTTGGTTTGGGGCCTTAGGAAATCTGCATTTCCATATGTAACCAGAGGCCACATCATGGCTACCACTGCCAGGTAGCTGCAGCACAGGGCTGAGTCGGCCACATTCTCCAGCGAGTGCCCAGTGTGTTGCTATCCCAGGGGGCAGTAAGGCCAGCCGCTGTTTCAGTACCCTTGACGTGTTTCCATCTCAAATGTCTACCCTCTAAGTCCATCTCTCTGTTCTCTTCAGGTGTTTACAGTTGAGAGTTCAGTGGCTTCCTATGGGCTGATGAAGAGGGTGAGTGGCAGTTGTTACTGAAGTTAATGTGGGCACGTCCGGCCTGCTCCTTAGTCCTGGGGTGGGTGACTGCGGGAGCATCATATCCAGGAGCTGGTAGAAACAGCCCTGCTTCAGGCTGTCTCTCCTACCTGGGAGCAGGCCTTTTGGCCTTGAGGCAGACATCAAATTAGTGGGATGTTTGTTTTTCAGACAAAGTCTCACTATAAACCTTGGCTGGCCTGTAACTCACTATGTAGACCAGGCTGGCCGTAAGCTCACAGAGGTCTGTCTGCCTTTGCCTCCCAAGTGTTGGTTGAAGTTGTGTGTCACCATGCCAGGTTTCTGGCATCCAGTCAGAGCAAATGTTTGCACTCTGAGTGAACTGAGTGATTTGTTCCTGAGAGACTCCACCAAAACTACAAGGCTGCTATCAGGTCTTGCCTGATGAGCTGTCATTTGCTCATGACTTCCTTTGTGGTGCGTAGGAGGTCCCAGAGAGATGCTTCCACAGCAGATGAAGTGCTTCCCTAGAGCCTTTTGGCAGAGAAGGCAACTCTGGTGGTGTTAGTTTCTAACTTTCTCTGATGCAGCAGGTTGATCTAGGCCTTTCGCACCAGGCACACGCTCTACCATGGAGCTATACTTTCTGCCTTATAGTTGCTTTTTCCCCTGGCTGAAAAGAATACGTGAGTTTAAACTCAGTACATCTTTATTTTGAAGATCTTCAAGGTTAACCACTTGGAAGATAAAATTACTATCATCAAGAAGCGGCCCGAGTTGCTGACGTCCGAAGACCTGGAGGATAAGAAGGTAAGGGATGGGACTTTGGGCTGCACTGGGCTGTTTGAGTGGCAGCCCAAGCTCCACCTGTGCCCTTGGCTAAATGCCGCTGTGTCCCTCCTGCAGCTTCCCAGCAGAGGCCTCAGACTCTGAAGTGCGCGAGGGAGGGTTTGTGTAAAGGTCTGTGAGCACAGACCTGGGCTTCTGTGCCTCTGGGATGAGAGCAGAGCAGTTTGTTGAGGTGAAGGAACATGGCATACCTCCTCTCCTTTTTTCCTCCATATCAAATCCCTTTCCTGCTGAGGTCTTCTCACCCCCAGAGCTGCTCCAGGAACCCTGGGCTTCCAGGCACCAGCTCCCTGAAGGCTTTCGCTCAATTTGAGACAGGGTCATTGTGTAGACTAGGTTGTCCTCATAGAGATCTGCCTACCTCTGCCTCCTGAGTGCTGAGATTAAAAGCCTGTGCTGCATGGCTTGTTAACGCCTTAAGCTGCTCGGATGGCGATGGTTGCACCTCCCCAGCAGTGCTTGAGGCACATTTGTACTTCTTCTCAGTGTAGCCATTTCAGTGGGATTGCATTGCCTGTCGTCGTGACTTGAGTTTGTGTCTTCAGGACAGCTAATGATAACGAACATATTTCCATGTACTTACTAGCTGTTTGTAAGTTTTATTTGAATATCTGTTCAAGTCTCTTGCCTATTTCCCTCATGCCTTTTACAGAATGACAGCTTGCGATGTAATTTACACTGCACACAAGTCACTCACTTAGTGTGTAGGTGAGTGGTTAGTGTATTTGCAGAGAGTGCAGCCAGCACCATGTCAGCTGGAGGGTATGCCATTGCCCTAGGAGACACTTTTTCTGTCTGTGCTCACTCATGTGCTCCCAAGCCCTAGGCCCCACTAGCTTACCTTCTGTCTGTGTGGGTTTGCCTGTTCTGGACAGATCCTACGCTGTGCGGCCCTTCCTGACTGACTTCTTTCATTTAACGTATTTTCAAGGAGCATCCATGTTGCTGCTCAAGTCAGGCTTCGTCTTTTATTGTTGAATAATACTCCATTGTATGGGTACACCACATTCTGTTCCCCATTTACCAGCTGATGGACTTTTGTGGTGTTGGTATTTCTTGACTATTTTGAATAGTGTTACTTTGAATGTTCAGGTACCAGTTCTCTTTCCTTCCTTCCTCCCCTCTTCCTGATAATGGTTTAGAACATAGTTAAAATTAAGTCATTTCTGTAGTGTGCTGGCCAGACTCCAGCTTCCTGTCGGGCAGAAGTGAGGGGATGGGAAGAGAAGGCCTCTGTATGGTGTCCTGATGCCGGGGTAGGAGTAAGGTGTGGGAAAGTTCTAGACTGACCCTGGTCTGACTTTGATGTACCATCGCGTCCCACCCACTGAGGCCTTGGAGTCTCCTCAGACTCTGCCCCAGCTCCCCAACCATACATCAGTCTGAACACTGTAAATTCCCTTAGAAGACCTCCAGTCACCGTCTCCACTTGCAAGGTTCTGCCTGCATGCTTTGTGGTCCTCAGAAGGATCTTCTAGAGGACATGTCTTCAGTCTTTTGAATCCCTGGTTAGAGCTTTTAGGAACCCCTCTTGAGTCCAGGATAAGTGAGCCCCCTTAGCTCTTTGACCCTTTGGGTCCTGCCTGGTCTGGCCTCCTCATCCTCACTGGCCTGCCCTCCTCATCCTCTCCTGACAGGTGTCTCGAAGGCCTTGCTCTCCCTTACACCACGCTTGGCCTCTGCTCCTCTGTCCAACTTCTCTGACTCCTAGTCGTGTATCTGTCTGTTATTCCACAAATGCTGACTGAAGTGTAGTCTGCCAGGCAGGCCCCATGCTGCTAGTGTGTGAGTGTCCACCTCAGCTGTGTGCAGTGAAGGCGACCTGCTCATCTGCTTCTGAGACACTGGGGTGGAACAACTTTGTGGATTGGCAGAATCCATTCTGGAAGCCCCTTCTGAGCCCTGCGTGCGCCTGTTCCCTGCTTCTTTACCGTGAAGACTGATTCCTCCCTTCACTTTGCAATCTTTTGCAGGGGCATGCTCATTTGTTGAATGACTGACTGATTGGATGGATGAATGAATGAATGACCTGTTACATGTTCCTGTAAATTGCTGAGCTGCCCTTCACTTGTTAGCTTCACTCCTGACCCTGGCTTCTTCCTGTTGTGGTTGCCAGGTTTCCCTCCTCCTGGGTGAACCCTTCTTCACCACCAGCCTGCTGCCGTGGCACAACCTGTACTTCTGGTATATCCGTACCTCCCTGGACCAGCACCTGGGACCTGGAGCTGTGGTCATGCCTCAGGCTGCCTCACTGCACGCCATGATCGTGGAGTTCAGGGTAGGCCACTCGGGCTTTGCAAAACACTGAAGCACCAGGAGGGCGGGAAGCTGTGCTCCTCAGAATCCTCAAATGCAAATGTAACAGCTTGGGCCTCGGTGAAGGGTCTCTCTTTTCTGCATCAGTGGCTGCAGCCGAAATAGAGGAAGGCTGTGTTTTTAAAAAGCAGTAATTTGACATATGAAATGGAAATGACTGTGTGTTATCATTTTACAATTGTGGCTTATCATAATAATTAAAAATACAAATTAAGCACTTCAGAAGACATGCTGTGCGTCGTGCTGTGCTCTCATAGAGAATGAAGTCTGCAGTTGTTAAAGCTCTGAGATGGGGCCTCTCTTTTTTATGCAAGAAGAAATTGGAAAGCTTCATTTTAATTCTCTATTAAAGCAGAACACAGTCACCAAGTCATTTTGAGAAAGGCATTTTTTATTAAAAGGATATTAAGTGCTTGAACCTGAAATGGAGCGAATCACGTTGATGTTCCTCTTGTGGGAGTGGCTCTATCTGCTGTGCCTCGTGGCTGCAGCCCTGAGACTCCCAGTGAGCATTTCCCAGTGTATTTACCTGATGGGATTTCCATGTGGATTGTGGCTGAAGAGTGGCTGTGGAAAGGATGCTTATTCCCAGGTGAACCCTCCAGAGCCCAGCAGGCTCTGGGAGGGACTGGTGTCATGTCTGTTACAGATTCGTGTTTTTGTGACTTTCCTTGGCAGGTCGGGGATGAGGTGTCTGGGATATGCTGTGGTTCCACTTGTGTTGAGCCAGTGCTGGCCTGGGATTCACTGTGTAGCCTCAGCTTCACAGAGATCCACTTGCTTTTCCTCCCGTGCACTAGGATTAAGGCTTTGTGTCACTCCGACCAGCATCCCCCGACTCTTACTCTGGTAGCCATTTTGTGTGGCCCAGGTGGGCAACTACGCTGGACTGTTCTTCCTTCACAGGACTTGTGGCGGATCCGGAGCCCCTGTGGTGATTGCGAAGGTTTTGATGTGCACATCATGGATGACATGATTCGGGTAAGCAGAGCCAGCTAGACAAGAGCCTGTAACCACTGGGCTGAGGTGACAGGGTTAAAGGTCCAGCAGCCCTGGAAGCTTAGTGAGACTGCCTCAGAATTTAAAAAAAACTAAAAAACAGCTGGGCCGTGGTGGTGCACACCTTAATCCCAGCACTCAGGAGGCAGAGGCAGGCGGATCTCTGTGAGGTCCAGGCCAGCCTGGTCTACAGAGTGAGTTCCAGGACAGCCAGAGTTACAACAGAGAACCCTGTCTCAAAAAACCAAAAAAGAAAAAAAAGAAAAAACAAAAAACCCCAAAGGACTGGAGAGGTGACTCTGGTTCAGAGCTGCTTGTTCTTCAGAGGACCGGTGTTGGATTTGCAGAGGCTCACAGTCATCTGCAACTCTAGTCCCTCTGCTGGCCTTCATGGGTACCAGGCATGCAATAGGTAATCAGACATACATGTAGACAGAACACACCCATACACGTAAAACAGAATTAAATGACAAAACCCCAAGTCCATGTGGCAGAGGCTGCAGGGGACTCAGAATGTAGCTTGGTGATAGAGTCCTGCCTAGCATCCACGCTGTCCAGGTCCAGTCCCCAGGATCATTAAAACATGGACAATAGGCAGGACCGTCCTACACAGCCACAAGCCCTGGCAGGCCTGTGGGTACCAGTTCAGAGAGAGCTTCTGTTTCAGACGGTGGGGCCAATGCTGCCGCTTTGTTTAGCCCACCATGAGCATTAACCTGAGAACCATTGAGCGTAACAAACCCATTCATAGCCCCATGCTCTGATGTCCAGATTAGAAGCTCCAGTTAGGACCTGGGTGCCACTGGCCCATGCATTAGCTCTGCCTGCCAGTGCCCAGATGCTGTATACTGTTGGGACAGCCTTTCTACAAGATGGCTGGCTGGTCACTTTCTGTGGCAGTCATTTTCATCTTGGGGACTGTGCTCCAGGGAAGAGTGCTAGAAGGATCTAAAAGGAGGTCTCTGCAAGGTTATTTTATGTAACAGATGTCAGTTTGCTGAATGTTCAATTGGAGTAGGTGACCCTCAGAGCCTGTGTCCCCTGGAAACTAGGTCATGACAGCAGCAATGGTATGTGCCTTTATAGGGATCAAGTTGAAAAGTCACAGGATGGGTTCAAATTAGAAGGCAGGGCAGAAACGTGGGCCCATTTTTATGCTTGAGAATTCATATCTATACAGAGAAAAGAGAATAGAACTCAAAGCTTGTAATTAGATGGAGACCTTTCTCCTTCTTAGCTTCCAGATCACATTTTCTATGTGTATGTGGGTTGCTTTCTTACATTTTTAAAAGTAAGCTCCACGGGTGTTTTCCATCTTTGTCTTGCCTTCTCTACAGCGAGACTGTCCATGCTCCTGGACATCTTTGTGTTGAGACGCTGCTCTGGGTCCTTCTGCCACATCTGGCCACTCATCAGGCTCGGTATTGGCGGCGTCTTGCTCTCTCACCCTCTGAGGTGTCATGTCTCTGGTCTACCTCAGTCCCTATCCCTGACCTTGCATAACCTGTATTGCCAGTCTGGTGCCTAGCCAGTGGGCCCATTTCTCCTGGGAGAGCTGGCTTAGTGCAAGTACTGCTCTTTCAGAGGATCTGAAGGTTCCAGCGTCCACGCTGGGTGGCGCACTGCCTGTAACTCCAGGAGAATCTGACACCCCTGGCCCCGTGGGCACTCCACACCCCACGCACACACAATTTAAAGTATTAAAAATAAATCTTGAAGAAGACAGCTGCAAGGCATGCTGGCACCTGCCTTTAAGTGGGAGGCAGAGGCAGGAGGATCTCTGTGAGTTCAGGCCAGCCTGGTCTACAGAGTGAGTTCCAGGACAGCAGAGCTATATAAAGAGAGCCTGAGGAGGAGAGCCTACAGAGGCAGGCATCTCCATGGCAGTGGTTGGCCTTGGGCTCTAATGGGCTGCACGCTTCCCTAGCGCCGCTGCCCTTCCACTCGTCTTGGCGGCCTTCCTGCCCTGGCGCCTTCCCACTAGATTCCCAGGGAGTCTGTCAGCCTTGTCAGAGCCTCTCCAGTCTGTGGCCTCCTACGATCTGCCACCCCAGCCTTAATCTGCATGGGGCCCAAGGAGGTGCACATCTTACAGGGCCCCATCCTCCAGCAGACCAGGGCCATGCCCAGCCCCTGTGCCACGGCCACCTCTCCTTCCTGCTTTGCTCGCCTGTGTCCCACTCCAAGCCTTTTGGCCTCTGGTTTTCTTCCTAGAGTCAGCTCTAGGCAGTGTCCCTGTCCTGCTTCTGCCTACACAGCCTGTTCTCACGTGGGTACTGGTCCCAGGCACTGGGCTTGCTGTTTACATATCTTTTGGAGCTTCTTCTGTGCCCGTCAGGGTGCTATCATGGTAGTGGGAATACCAGAGAAGTGAGTGAATGCCTGGTGTTTCTTGTTTTTCTTCTCCAACAAAGATATCTAGTCCTCAGAACAGGGCAAGAGTAGGCATTGTCAGCCATGGTTAGAAAGGAAGCTGAAGCCTTGGGAGGCGAAATGGACTTCTAATGGACGGACAGGGAGGGAGATGCTGGCTGTGACGACCAGGTGCCCAGTGTAAGTGGCAACACGCCGCTCCATAGGACTGCACAGGACTCCATAGTTTCCTACGAGCCTGTCTTTGGCTGGTGCAGTTTATCTCTACAGACTCCATGTTCTCTCCTCTAGCACTCCCTGGATTTCCGAGAGAGCAGGGAGGCGGAGCCCCACCCATTGTGGGAATATCCCTGCCGCAGTCTCTCCAAGCCGCAGCGGATTCTGACCTTCGATTTCCAGAAGCCTGTTCCCCAGCAGCCTGTGCGTGCTGTGGGCTCCATGGAGCTGAGACGGTGAGTGGGAGCTGCAGAGTCGTGGGGCAAAGACAGTGGGGCTTACTGAGCGCAGAGTCAGGTGAAGACAGTGGGCTTACTGAGCGCATGTGAGGACATCGGACCAGGCCTGTCCTCCCGTCCGGCCCGCCTTTGCAGTAATGAGGGTCCACAGCTCAGGCGTGGGCTGGTGAAGAGCACTGGAGTGGGCCTTGCTTACACCACCTGAGTCTCCTTGTGTGTCAGACTGCAGACACACATGATTTTTTGGTTACTATGGTTACTGGCCCGTTTTTCCTGAACTCTCCTGGGAGTTAAAGCAGGTCAGGACTGGTGAAGGGCCCTTTGCTGCAGGGTGTGGGAGACCCCACCCAGCTCTAACTCCCGTCACAGCAGAGGGTCACCTCCTAGCTAAGGGGGCCATATGCCTACCAGGGACAAGCAGCATGGGAGGGTAGATGCCACTGCCTGGGCCGTGGAGCAGGTGTGCTCAGGTCTCTTGTGCTCAGCTGTGGGAGTGTGGGGCTGAGAGCAGCGCTGCGCTGGCTCAGCCTTTTCTGTCTAGCCTCGCCTATGTGGTGAGGGACACATGAGCTCCTGGCTGGGAGAACTGGGGGTGGTGGCAGGAAAGTAGAGGTGCTGGTGGGACTCATCCATGTCTGTGACTGACTGGCTCTGTACCCCCTTCCAGACCCGGGAAGAGCCATGGGGCGGTCCTATGGATGGAATATCATCTGACTCCAGACAGCACAGTCAGCACCGGCCTCATGCACCCTGTGGAAGACAAGGTAGTACTGTGGTCATCAGGCCCAGAGTGTGTCCTGCCCCAGAGCCACTTGTATCCCTCGTACCCATCAGATCAGACTGCTCCCAGGTGGCCCGGGGTTACTTCCACTGCTAGTTACTTGAGCTGGGAAGGAAGGTGGCTGGTTTCCAGGGACCCTCGCCATCCTTTGGCTGCTCATCCTTCAGGGGGACTGCTGCTGGAACCCCCACTGCAAGCAAGCTGTGTACTTCCTCAGCACCACACTGGACCCCAGAGTGCCCATGGATGGCCCCCAGGCAGTCAGCTATGTTGTGGAGTTTCAGCCCGGTACTGGAGACATCACCATGGAGTTTAGGCTTGTAGACACCTTGAAATGATCTTCTCATTTACTGAGAAATAAAATGGCCAACAGGCTGCAGACTCTGAATGGCTTGTGGCTCAGTGGGGAAGGAGGGCCAAGGAACACTTCCTTGCACACACCTACTTGGCATCGGCAGGGGAGACCTCTTTTACTTTTGTACCTTAGTGCTGCTGGCTTCAGCAGCAGGTGTGGTGGGCAGTGTAGGCTGTTCTCAATTGACCAGGGAGAATGGTTTGTGTTTCTGAGCGTTCAGAAAGCTCTGGTACCATGATGCTTCCTGCCCTGCCTGGAGAACTGAGGAACCTCCCTCACTGGGACAAAGGTAGCCCTGCCCACTTAGCTGGAGCCTCTTTGGCTTTCTAGAGTTTCCAGGTCTCTGCTTAGAGAATGACCTTCTAGGATGTTCCCTGGGGATTTGTGACCCTAAATACCTGGGTTGAGAGCTAGGCTCCTCTGCTAAATGGCCTTACTAAGCCATGTTCATAAACATCTGGTATCTGGCCTCGGTGCACACCAGCAGGTGGCCTGGTATGCTGAGACCTGGGTGTCAGGGTCCCACTCACGGCCGGGGAAGAGGGTATCCTTGAGCAGCCCCCTGTGGGAAGCCACTGCAAAGAACTAGCGTGGCCATTTCCTGCATGCCTCCTTGTGTCTGTCTGTAGGCCTTGCTGCGATGGCCTCTCCTTGCTAAGCAGGCAGTCCCCAGTTGGCCACGTCCCACCCATACGCTTGCTCATGTCCTCTCAGTTCTGGAAGAGTTTGGGAGGGACCCACTAGTAGAACCTAGACGGCCCGGGTCCCTTAGCATTTCAGGGCAGACGTGGGCTGTGTCCCCATAGTCATGCCCCGAGCCCCGAGCCCGGCCTCCCCGGTGTGTCGTGCAGATGCGTGGAGCCAGACGCCAGCCTTGAGCCTCACAGTTTATTTTCTCTTCGTCCTCCTTCCTTCCTTTCAGCACCATAAAGGAAAAATCCACCTCTTCAACTGTTTTTCCAAATCAGGCATAAAGATTGTTTTTCTTCTAGGGAAGAACCGTCTGGATATATATTTGATAATGTTTTACCAAAACCTTAGGTGTCTTACATATAAAACCCTAATGTTCCATGAGGACACAATACAGAAAAAAATACAGAAATTAAAAAAGTTTCTTTTTCTTTTAAAACAGTATTTCTAAATCTGAGCAAGTTAATACAATAGTTAAAAAGCATCAAGGTTAACACTCATACTCAAAACTCCAGGTGGTTTTGGACGAATAAAGATGAATGGACGGACCTTCCTCAGCTAGCGCTTACCCAGCGCTTCCCTCGAGGGGTCCCGGGCAGGCAGAGCCTCGGTGGGGATTCAGGTGATCCCTGTGATCGCCCCTGACTAGGCCTTGTGTCAGTCTGGAATCCTGGCGATGTCTCTCTTTCAGAAGTTGAAATAGGCCTGGCAGTGCACTAGCCCTGAGTCCACAGGCAATCTTCAGTGAAATGGCCTCAGTGCTGAGAGATGTGTAGGGAGCTGAAAGGCAGGCTGTCCCCCCTCTGGATTCTAGAACCTGACTGTAGAGGTGACCTTGTAGTAACAAGATGACCCAGGCACAGGGCGGTGTGACTTGCCTAAGGCCGCCCTGGGTGTAGGGAGGAGAGAAGCATGTGGCTCTGACTCCAGGTGTGTTATCCTAACCCAGACTTCGGGACTCGGGCTTCATCGACTCTCCTCATACACAGTGCCAGTGGTTTAGGGATTGGGCCTGCCCAGTGGTACCCTGCATGAACAGAATCCTGGTTGTTTCCAGGAGGAGGGACCTTTAATTCCATGAGGCCTCCCAGATTCCTGGGAGCCAGGCCCTGGCAGGAGAGGGGCACAGTAAAGAACCTAGCAAGGCTGCCCCAGCTCTGCACACTGGAGCATGGGGCGGGGCTCAGCTCTCCTGGCCAAGAGGTTCAGACAAGCCAGTATCACCAGCTATGCACTCGCTAATGACAAGCCGCCCGTGCTCTGAAGGATCAACTCCCAGCACAGGGCCTGACATTTGTTAGATGTATGCCCCTCCTCTTGATCCCGCTTGCTACTTATTGGGGGACAAGGCACAGCTTCAGGGCACCAGCATTTAGAGGTCCCAACAGCAGGGGCCTGATGCTTATTTCATCCTCACTAGGCAGAGTTGGCCCTGAGCCAGGCTGGATTCAAGGTCAGGGCACTTTGAAGAGGCCAGTGGGGTTGTCAAAAAACAGTCCCTCAGATGGAGCTCAGCGTCCCGAGACAGACATCAGCCTCTGCTGTCTGAAGGTAGGTGGGCAGTCAGTGCTGTCTTCTAGGAAAGTTTCTAGCAGCCTTAGGCTGAGCTGAGGCTGGCTCTGGCCACGGGGTGGCAAGAGTGGCTTCTGGGTGCTGTCTGGAGTCACACCTCTGCCCTAGATAAGCAGTGGCTGTCGCTGGCCACCTGAGCCTGCACTGGTGAAGAAACCGTTCTCTCCACCTAGGTTTCCTGCCACTTCATCCAGGGTACCCTCCTAGACATGGCATTGGCTGGGTAGCTATTGAGGAAGGGCAGGCTGGGAGGCCAGAGCCGCAGCCCTGCTTGAGGGCAGGTGAGTGGTTCCTGAGCTCAGCCACACGGATAGGGGAAGTCCTCTGGGAAAGGGTGACCCCAAGAGGCCTGCAGAAGAGAAGCTACAGACCTGTCATTTTCAAACCACCCCCTTTATGTTCTGGATCCCCTTCATGTAAAAAGTGATGCCCTCTTGGGTTTCCCGTCACGGGCCCACGGCCGGTGTCAGTCTCCTACAGGGGCTGCTGGGGTGGCCAGAGCCAGCTGGACCCTGCTGTGTGGGTGGGGAAGAGCACAGTTCTTCCCAGTGACTTGCAGACCCTAAGTGAAGGGTGACTGTGTGTTTAACGTTTTCTTTTTAAAATGTAATCGCCCTTGAATGCGAGACCCTGGGAAGAGCCCTGGGCTGCAGGTGACAGCAGCTCCGGTCCCCACCACACTGGAGGTGGAGAGCTGGCAGCTGCGCCCAGGAAGTGCTTCTTTGGCTGGTTCTGATTGTGTTTGGAGTTTGGCCTGGGTGAGGCCCAAGCGAGGGGTCTGGGTGCTACAGTGTGGCACGTGGCATGCGGGCAGCGTGCATGCGAGGGTGCAGGCATGCGAGACGACATTGGCAGCAGACAAAGCTTGAGAAGAGATACAAAGAGTACACAAACCCGGTTCTCACACTACCCTGGGTTACAAACTATGTTGTGCTGTGTGGATCTGTAGAAAATCGTGATTGGAAAGAATGGCACTGGTTAGGCAGCCAGGGGCTCCCAGGCTGGCCTGAGTCCTCTGTTCTCAAAGATGGCACAGAGTAGCCTGGCTTCCAGGCTCCCAGGGGACTGACGGGCTCTTCCCTGTCCCCTGCCCTCCTTCCCCAGCACTAGGTGCTCAATGGAGGGACACAGCCCCGGACATGGGCTGTGGCTTGAAGGGCTGGCAGAGGCCCCGCTGCTTGAGTTGCCAGTGGCACGGTTGGTCTATGCCTCCTCTTCCCCTGCAGATACCATCAGCCGCATGGCCACAGGGAGATGGTCTGTCAGGCCGGACAGCTGGGTGATAAAGCTGAATTCTTCCACCTCCTAAGTTGGGAAAGGGTAGAAAACATTCTGATTAGATCCACAGAGAATGTGTTGCTTTGGTTTTGGTTTTGGAGACAGGTTTTTCTCTGTTGTAACTCTGGCTGTCCTGGAACTCACTCTGTAGACCAGGCTGGCCTCGAACTCACAGAGATACACCTGCCTCTGCCTCCTGAGTGCTGGGATTAAAGGTGTGCACCATCACCGGCTGAGAGGGTATTCTGTAATGGGGAGTTTTGGGGGCAGGGAATGACAGCCTGGGATGGGAGGTTCCAGATGTGGGCACCCTGGACCAGGGCTGTGTAGTATAAGTGTAAATGTAGGCGTTGATTTTTTAAAATTATTCTCATGGGTTCATGGCAAAGGACAGTTCATTTCATTTAAACCCTAGTCGTAGAGGATTTTATCCTCTGTACAATCTAATCTTAAGCCTAGCTCTAGAAAGTTTCTGCCTCCATACAATCCAATCTACAAACCTAAACCTAGAATGTTTCAGCCTCCAAGACTTACTACTAACTGGGTTCACTCTAGCTGCCTTCTGAGCTACCTCTTTGTATTGTGAACTCCAAACTGTAGATCATAAACTGCTCACATCTGACTCTTGCTCTCTGCTTAGTCTGGACTGGCTCTGCTCTTCTCGGCTTCTTCTGTCTGTGAGCTGACTGCCTAATTCTCTTACTGAACTGAACTCTGCTGTCTGAACTGAATTGCCTGTGAGCTGAGAGCCTCCTTTTATATCCTGAGAGTTGGGTGTGTCCTCAACTCTAACTCAGACTTCACTCTGATTCAGTCTCAGAGTTTGGGGTTAAAGGCATCACTACCATTGCTTTCAGAGCGTTTCGTCTGGATCACACAGGCCTTTCAGTGTGTTCCTCTGCTAGGCAGCCATGCTGCTGCATAAAGGATTAAATGTTCCTCTACAGTACAGCTGTATTTGGAGGGTCTCAGACTGCGGAAATGGCGGCTCACTTGACGGAGCACAGACAGGGGTTAGGGCCAGAGCACTTTCCGGGGTCGTCCAGCCCAGCTCAGACTCACAGCTTTCCAGTCAGGGCACAGCCCCTCCTCGGCGTGCAGCATGTAGTCGATGCGGCGGCCATTGCCCTTCAGCAGGTCCTTCCGCCCCTTCTGCCCGGACCCTGGGCTCTTGCTGGTGGGGAAGGCCAGGTACTCCCTGCGGCCTTCCTCACTCTCCAAGACCCTGTTGGGCAGAAAGGAAGCAGGGTGGCACCCTGGGCCGGCTCTGGCCCGTGGAGCCACTCCACGACAGAAGAGGGGCCAGGGAAGCCCAGCCTCTGGGTTTAAGATCTGCCCATGCTGTGGCTCCTCAAAGGGCCTGGCCAGGGAGTTAGCAGAGGCCCTCCAATGCCTGCCACAGGCTGTCCCCCAACTGGCTAGCCAGTTCCTGCTTCTCCTCCTGTGCTCCAGGACTGTGTCCTGGCTGTGGCCAGGTTAGACATTCCTCTCCCGACCCTGTCTTCTGAGCCAGTAGGAGCCTGTGTGAGCCTCAGGGGCCTTCTTTCCTGGAAGGCCCATTACAATTTAAGTTTGGCGTGGGCTAAGGGAACCAGGGCAGGACTGCATTGGATGTCTCGGCTCTTTCATGGGTCTGTCCTTAAGCAGGGATGTGGCCCAGCTCTTCAGCAAATCTTTGAACACTATTTCTTTTGTAAAAATGATTGGTGGCTGTGGCCTCTGACTTAGGGGAATGGGCTACTGTCCCATTTCTCAGAGCCAGGAAACTCATGGGGTGCCTACCTGCCTGACATAGTTGCTGCTAGCCTTCCCTGAGGGCCCCAGTAACCGTGGGAGAACTGAGGGGCCTTGTAGGCCACCCATCCCCCATTATCGAGAACAGATTCAGGCCAGGAGCTGGTGTGGGAAACACAGGAGAGAGACCAGGCTGGCAAACATGGCTTCCTACAGGCTTTTATCAGCCTTGAGATAAATGCACTAATGACATTGAGAACACTGTAAGGCTCAAAGACATAATCCATTACTGCCTTTCGCTTTGATAATGCTAGCGTCAGTGACCTGATAGTCATCTTTTAGTCATCATCTCATGAAAAGATCATTTCCCCGGCATAGGATGGTGTTTCAAATTTAGTCTATAATCTAATTAATTGGCTCAGATTAGCTGCAAGGAGCCTTCGCTGTAAATTATAAATCCATTCTGTTACTGGTCTTTCTGCTGTGTCCTTTATGGAGGCCTCCCTGGCTCAAGGAGGAAGATGGGCCAGGGTAGAACTGCTTTTCAAGACAGTCAGCTGTGCTCTCTCCCACAGGCCCCTTCCCCAGCAGCTCTCTAGGGCGTGGCCCTCCACCTCATCCTGGAAATTCTGGCTCTTTTTCCTGTATGCGCATACTCAGCAAGGCCCTCTTCCATACGAGTCTAGATCCCAGCTGCGGTTTAGGATCTGTCCCTCCAGACGCCGTGAGCCTCAGATTTCTAGAGCACGAGAGGGACGACAGCCACCACCCAGCTTTCCTCTCTCCCACCTAAGAGCGTCCTGAGTCACAGAGCCCTTAGTGGCTCGAGTGAGCCAGCCCTCCCGGAACTACTCAGTCCCCGTCTACAGCCTAGCAAGGGCTCGGTGCCTTGTGAAGACTGGGAGCTGGTTAGACCCGGGGTCGCTGCCTGCAGCATGTGAGCACTTACTTTTGAAGATTGTCAGGAGTGCACACATCCTCATCATAGAGACCGTCTGTGTCCAGCAGGGTGCCTGGGGACAGAGGAGAATGGTGACCCAAGCAGGGTCTAGCCTGCCTCAAGGGTGGCCACCATGAAGACACCAGGACTCTGGGGTGCTCCAGACAGCTGCCTAGGGCATGTCCCTTCATCAGGGATCATGGTGGCCTCCCCTTGGGAAGCCCATGAGTCTACCCCCTACTTACCAATGGCCCAGGGTTTCTCCTCCCCAGGCCCCAGGCGGCAGGGGTCCTTGTAGCGGGTGAACAGTGAGTGCTGCTGCTCCAGTTTGTCATCTGTGTGGGAGGGGTGGAGAGAAGAATGCTGTGTGGCAGATGCTGCAGGCGCTTGCTGCCCTGCTTCCAGCCAGGGGCCCTGCCATGTGGCCGCTAGGTTCCTATCTCAGAACCACTCTGGGTTTATGGTCCTTGAAAGTCCCTGGTTGGCACTGTGGGTCGTCTGTCATTGGTTCTCTGTGTCCTGAGTTTGTGCCCTACACACTCTGATCTCTGTTCTCCAAGCCTTCCCAGATCCCATGGCAAACTGCTGGGGACCAGATGCCACTGCAGCCAGGACCCCCGTTCTCTTCACAGATCTGGATGGCTGGCCCTTGGGGAGGAGGCTCAGAGAACTATGTGTCCTGCTGACTCACTGCACAAGTAAAGTCTTTGACCGCTGGACTGGAAGGAAGGGCACTGGGTTGAGGCGTCCTGGTGGGCTCCCGTCCGGAAGCCTCTTCCTGTGTGTTGTGCCAAGGGTGTCATGACCAGCACAGAGAGACCTGTGCGGGCAGGAGCTGGTGTGCTGCTTGTGACAGCCTTGCTGTCCCACACAGCTGCTGAGGAAAATCATTCTGTGTTGGTGACTGTGTGTTCCAGGGTGGGCATTCTCCCTGCCCACCCTGGAGTCACCACTTTGTCAAGAGATGCTCTCTGCCACCAGGTGAGGGCGCCATCCTGGGTTCCGGGTGAAACCTTGGGGTGTGTGGTTCTAAGAGTGAACCTGAACTCACAGGCTCTAAGGCCCACCCTGTCCATAGTCTCTGGTAGGAGCTGTGGCTCCTGGGAGTGTCAGAACCATGAGGCTCCTGGGCCAAGAAGGCCCAAAGCCACTCCTTCCTCAAAGAAGGCCCTTGTAAGAGCAGATTTAAACCCGTTGTTTAAAACAGCACAGGTAATGTCTTCTAGCCTACAAGGTTGGTTTGCTTGTTTGTTTTTTGAGACTGGCTAGCCCAGAAATCACTGTGTACACTAAGCTGGTCTCAGACTTGCAGCAATTCTCCTGTTCTGCCTCCTGTGCTGAGACTGTAGGCATGGCCACCATACCTAGCATCGTCCAGTAGTATAAGCCAGTAGCTTTTTGTATTTTTTTTGTGAGTGTGTGTATAAGTGTGTGTGTGTGTGTGGTGTGAGTGTGTGTAGTGTGTGTATGTAATAGGTGTGTATGTGTACAGTGTGTGTGTGTAGTATGTGTGTGGTGTGTGTAGTATGTGTGTGGTGTGTGTGTGTATGTGTAGTATGTGTGTGTGTAGTATGTGTGTGGTGTGTGTGTGTATGTGTAGTATGTGTGTGTGTAGTATGTGTGTGTGTGGTGTGTAGTATGTGTGTGTGTGGTGTGTAGTATGTGTGTGTGAGTGTGTGTGTGTGGATGTGAGTGTTGGGGCACACACACCACAGCAAACGAGGTCACTGGACAACTTTTGGAAGTTGTCTCTCTCTTGGGATTGACTGCAAGTTGTCAGGTTGGATCTCAGTTTTATGTGTATGGCTGTTGACTGCATGTGTGTCGGTGCACATATGTGTCTGCAGAGGCCAGAAGAGGGCGTCAGAGTTCTGAGACTGGAGTCAGTGCGAACCACCATGTGGGTGGTAGGCATCGAACCTGGGTCCTCTGTAAGAGCAGCCGGTGCTCTTAACCACTGAGACATCTTCCTGGCCTAGTTTAAGCCAGTATTATGGAAGAGTCTCTGTTCTCCTGGGTTCATCTTTAGGGCATCTCTTTGTTTCCAGCCAGAGGCCTCTGTGCTTTGTGGCAGTGTCTGGGTGGTTCTGCGAGGACTGCGGTGTGGGGCAGACACATCGGTCTTGCTAAATTTCTCACACACACAAAGAACTAGAAGTTCTTCCAACTACCTAGCTGTGGTCCATGACTGCCTGGAGCTCAGACCTGATGGGGTGTGGCCTCACCAGAAGAGCAGTTGTCAAAGTTCAGATCTCCGCAGATGATGTCAAACACCACCAGCTCCTCGGGGTTGGCTGTGCTGGACGAGGAGGTAGATTTTCGGAAATCAGCCAGCCAGTCCTGAAGCAGGTCCAGCTGCTCACACCGGACGGCGCTGTCCTCTGCAGACAGAATGGAGACCAGACCTGAGGCTTGACCTGGACCCCAGCCAGGGCCCAGGTATCGAACCCATCCCCAGAAAACCCCAGGCTGTGGCCTACCTGGTGGGGCATGCAGGTGTGTGCAGGCGATGTACCCAACAATTCTTTGGTCCTGAGGTGTGCTTCCCACCTGCACCTGGGGGAAGGCAGGATGTCAGTGCTGCTCCAGGTGCAGAGGGACCCTGGCAACACCCAGGGCCCTCTGCTGTTCACCACCCTGCTCTGTGCTAGGCTCCTGGCTAGACTCTGGGCCCTAAGTGGAGACAGGGCATGCCCTGCTTCTGGAAGTGTCTGGCTGGTTCTAGAGGCAGATACATAAAGAAAGCATCAGCTGATAGTGTCACATGATTGGCAGCATTCCGGGCAAGGCTTTATTGGGGAAAACTCACAAGTCATGGGCAAGTTCTCCCCAGCCTCTGGCGTCTGTGGGTGACTGGGACATCCACCTACACAACTTTCAGGCTTTTTGTCTTGAGACAGACTCTTGTATGTAGCCCTGGCTGGCCTGGAAACTGTTACATAAATCAGGATGACCTCAGACATACAGTATGTGCCGCCATGCCCAGCCTAACCTTCAGTCTTATCATCTGGTCACCATCGTCATCATCAGTGTGTCCAGGAGCCAGATTTGAAGCTTCCTGAGGTGGGTGCTGGGTTTCTAACTCTCTCATGAAGCAGTTCGTGTTCTTAGCCATGGAGCTGTCCTCATCTCATCCCCTTCTGTCCACTCTTAGTGATTCCTTTCTCCGGTGGCCACACTCTCAACCTGACGACCTGTTGCCCTGCACTTTGGAACCAAAGGCAGTACCCACTGGAGGGCCCTGGACACTGCCAGCTTCCTGCCAGTCCGCCTTTACCCATCTGCTGCATGGTCTGTGGCTTCATGAGTTTGCAGGACATGGTCTCCTGCAGTCCCTCAGTCTTAGAGTTCTGGTTCTGGGCCCCTGGCATGGGCTGGCTGAGTCCAGCCCTCCCACGGTAGCGTCTTCACACCTTGTGCCTCCACTCCCCCAAAACTGAGCCCTACTAGGGCAGAGTCACACTGGGTGGGCCTCAACAAGCAGGTGGCCCAGGTAGGCTGTCCCTAATTCTGGCTTCATAAAAATGGGCGTCCTGACTGTATATCACAAAGACTCAGCAGCCCCTTCCTTTGTGTAACCCAGCACAAGATGAGGCCTGTGCTCTGGGGATGAGGCAGGTCACAGACCCCTCCTTCCCACCGTCTGAGGCCTCTCCCAGGCCCTGTTACAGTCTAGCTGGTCACTATCTGGAGGTCCCTGGAGAAGAGTCCTTCGCCTGCATACTTCTCAGAGACCCCTGTAGGCACCTGTCCTCAAAGGGCTCTCTCTAGCACACTTCCTGTGAGCATCAGCTGCTCTCCCAGTTGGGTTCCCTGTGTGGATGACCCTCAGACCCAGGCACTTCCCAGGAGGCGGGCCACAGAAGCCAAGCATCTTGTTCCAGACCTTGGCACAGGACAAGCGGCCCCCCCAGTCAGTGTTCTTTCCTTTTGCTGCTGATAATGAGTGGGTGTCCTCCCTTGTCAGGTCTATCCCCCGGTTTCTCAGCTCCGCCCTCCTCCCAGGCTGCGTGCCCGGCTGTCTGAGAGCAGGCTCTACAGCCTGGACTTGTGCTGTTTCTAATCTCACATGTTCAGTTCTTGCCCATATACCAGACCTAAAGTGCAGCCAGCTAGCACCCTGTTCTGGGCATTAGCCCTGTAAACTGTGGGCCACAGATGCATCTTACTGCAGAAGCACATTTGTGAAGAGTGCAGTGCTCGGAGGGACACATGACACACGGCCCTGTGTTCCTCAGGCGACAGTTTCTCCCACTATAATCTTCAGCCATAACATGTCAGCTTAGTGCTTCCGTACATCCCTAGTGGATGGACACACCAAGGCTCACAGCCCTTGGATGGGCATGTGTAAGACCTGTTGGCCTCACATGCTGCTCTTTGCTCCTTTCTGGGCTGCTGGTGTCTTTGTCAAGATTTTTAACAGTCAGCCATTATTCAGACTTTCTCTTAGTGTCGCTTGCCCTGTGCTGAGTTCTGGACACGACAGAGGCACTTCTGCTGTGGAGAACCCACCAGGGCTAGGAGACCGCAGCAGAAGGCCACAGCTGCTGCTCACGCATCCTGCCTCCTTAACAGGCGTGTGACCACGACAGCATCCACGTTATTTACTGGGACTTAATGATTCCCACTGCATGCCCTCAGGACCTGCAGTCTTGTGTGTTTACAAAAACAACCGCCCTGAGAGGCTGTGTCCTCTTGGCACAAAATGTCAATAAAGTGCTCAGAATTAACTGTTGTGCTGAGGACGAAGGGAATCCAGCTTCCTTCATGGAGAAGCCCATTTCAAGGGTCCATGGGATAAACTAGGAGAGCAGGACCCCGTGAGGGAGGGAGGTGGTGGAGGAAGCAACATCCTCCCAAGTCCCCAGCCCCTCTCCATGGCAGGACGGTCATACCCGAGGCCAACAGGACGCGGCTGTGCTCTCAAAGGCAGCATCTGCCAGACATGCCGTCCAGAAAAGACCTGAGCACGGAGTCAAGGAGCCCACAAAGGGAGAACTGGCTTGTGCTAAGACCAGCAGACCATGAACCCTCAGGGTGGTCCAGTGAGGGCCAAGTATGGGCTGTGGGAAAGGGAAGAAACTGAAGGCAGTAAGGGGAGTCAGACCTCCACGGAGGAGGTGGCCTCAGTGGAAGAAGTCAACCACATTCACAGTGGAGGTTGGGCCAAGATGGTGAAGTTGGAACGAGGAGCATTTGAAAGTGAAATGAAGAGCAGGGGTAAATTGAGGCAGTGTGCAGCCAGGGTAGCTTCAGACGGGATGACCCAGGTGAGGACGCTGTGTTTGCTTCAGGAGTAAATAAGATGTCTCGGAGTTGGCCAGATACAGGGATGTGCCCTTGGGAGAGGTCTGGCTGGACAAGGGTGAGGGCTACCAGTAAGGGCAGAAGTGGAGGCTGTGGGGTCACCTCCCCGGGGACAGATAGAGGACCCTGAGGAGTAAAGAGGGCTGGCTACATGGCTCATCCCATGTTAGAAATGTGACAAGCTGGGACTGTCACGGTGTTGAGAGATACTGCAAGCCAAGTGGGCTATGAAAAACAAATACTGGCCAGCTCAAAATAAATTTTGCAATGGCATGGACCAACACATCTGCTGACCAGTTTGAAACCCACAAGGGAAGGGAGTCAAGAACTTAATGGAGTCGCAGAGCAGAGGCTGTCCTGAGAAGACAGTTGTTGCCTCAGATTTGGAGTATGGCAAGGAGGGACATGGGGGCAGCGCTGCACAGCAGTGGTCTGGGCGGGTGTCTCCAGGTATGGCCAAGGGAGGACACGTACCTTTCTACTCTGAGCCTGATGGGATATCCCCTTCCTTCCCAGAAGGCCACTCTGGCTACCAAGACAGAAATACATCCACAAATGCAACACAAAGCAACCATATGTCAGAATAGGGGGCTGGAACTGTGTCAGGACCTGCATCTCTGACTGGAAAGCTGGGACCCTAACTCTGGCAAAGCCACACGGAGGCCTTGAGCACCCCAGAGTGGGGCATATGAGTGCCTGCATTGGCTCTAGCAGGAGCGGTGGAATCAATGTGTTCTTATTCCCAGCAGGTGCTGGCTTGGGTACCTAAGACTGGAACGGGGGAACAGAGAATTCTGCCTGGGCCACAGTCAAGCCCACTGAGCCTCTCAGCCAAGTCTCACCCTCAAGGGGGAGAAGCACAGGCAGGGCAGCTGCCGCCCCTGGGGACAGAGGCTCCACCTCTGTCAGATGGCCAGATGATGCTTCAGAAAACTGGCTTGACACTCAGTGGCTTTTAGATGGAGAACAAAAAGTCAGCACTGAGTATCTCAGGCTCCATGGAAGATAACGTACAGTGACCAAATTACCATGATCTAAACCCCCCTCAGCCGCATCCAAATTAGAAATAATTATGATCCACTTTGATTGGTGACTGTGGGAAGTGAAGCTGAGGGCCAGCGAGGCTGGAGTGTGGCCGAGTGTGGTCTTTGGCCTGGGGACCTGAGAGCCCATGTGCTGGCCTGAGCCCTGTTTGCTCTGGTCTCTGCCATATGTGAGGGGATGGGGCTTGTCTCCTCTTCCTTCCCCTCTCAGCCTTCAGCACACTAAGGTCATCACATGCAAGAGGTCCTGAGTCTCAACTGGACCTCAACACACTGGGTCACGCCCACCCTACTTCACAGAAGAGTAAACGGGACTCATCCTGAACCCATCTGTTTACTGCACTTGAGCTGGGGATCCCTAAGTTCAGTTCCATGGAGAGCGTTGTCTGGCTCCCCATTTACCCATCGAGGGAGTGAGAATTCCCAGGGAATAAGGGTAGCTAGGGCTGTAACCCACTTTGTCATGTGGGGACAGCTGGTGTGTAGCCCTCAGGCAGAGCTGAGGGTGCCTACCTTGAGAAACAGAGCTCCCTTAGAGGCCAGGGCATCGAAGCTGCACCCATTCGGGTAACAGTGATAGGCCACGTCCATGACAGGGTAGCGGCTGGCAAAGAAGAGGCCGCTGTTGAGACACTTGAAGTTGCAGCAGCCATGGCAGCCGTAGACCCCAACGTCATACAGGATGTACTCGAAGTAGCCGTGGAGCTGCTCTTTCAACTTGGCAGCCGCCCGCTTGTCAAACACCTCCTGCAGGCACAGGAAGTCCAGATTGGCCGGGAAGAAGGCTGAGATCTCGTGGTCAAAGGCTTCATCAGGGTGCCGCCTCCTGCGGGCCACTGCCTTCTTCACCACCGAGGTCTTGTACAGGAGCTTGCTGTTGACCCCCGGCTCTCCGCTGCCACCGCCATCGTGCCCGGCCCGTGCCTTCACCAGGGACTCCCTGGAGGCCGAGGGGCTGCCCAGGCTGCCAGAATCCCCATCCCGCTGGTTGTGATTGGGCGTCTGGCCCTTCGGGGCCCCACCAGCCCCATTCCTGGCTTGGCTCCCGGTAGCAGGGTCATCGGCCTCAGGTGGCCGGCCCCCATCGTCGCCACAGATTCGCACGATGCAGCTGTCCTCAAGGCTGCCATCGGCCGGGTCCCCAGAGGCTGGGCCGTTGGCCGCCTCGTCACTGGGGTGACGCCCGCCATCCCCCTTGTATTCCACAGAGGCCGTCCTCTTAATGCTCCCAGGGACAGCTCTGGCTCCGTCGCTGCCCTGGGGCGACACCAGGCTGCTGAAGCTGGCCGCACTGATGGAGGTGTTGGTGGGAGAGTCAATGTAGATTTTGATCTGAGGCCGTGCAGCCCCATTGCGGATTCTCTGCCCGATCTCTCTGGCCCGCGCCTGGGTGTTGAAAACATTATTAAGCCTGGCGAGTGAGTCAGGGAGGAGGCAGACGTTGGCCGTGGCAAAGCAGAAGCTTCTGCCAGCCCCTGTGCCCTTCCATTCGCCGAGCAGGGCCGCCCCGCCCGCCGGGCTCTTGTCCTCTAGCCGGGAGTAGGAGTAGGGCCGGCGGGCGGACTGCAGCGGAGACCAGACGAGGAAGCCGAGGAAGGCGAAGGGCAGCGCGGCCACGAGCAGGGCCAGGTAGACGGGCGTGAAGAGCACTGTGCAGAAGAGCTGCAGGCAGCAGGGGTCGTCCGCCCTCTGGCGCTTCTCATAGGTGGTGGGGATGAAGGAGGCCAGCAGCCGGTCTGCTAGCCAGTAGCACGGGAAGATGAGGGCCCAGGACACGGCATGGAGGGCGGACAGACAGCTGTTAGGAAAGGGGGTCGTGTACAAAACCATCGCAGCTCACGGGGCGCCGCGGCCGGCTCTACTACATGGTGTCCGTGGCAGCCGCAGCGCTGCACCAGGGGGTGGCAAGCCGGGGGAGGCGGGCGGGTCACCTGGCGAGACGCGACTGTGGGTGGCTAGCAGGTGTCCCGCAGACAGTCATGGTTTACCACGGGGCCATGCTGGACACCAAAGCTTGTTGAGAGCCTGTGGAAACAGCAAGGGAGGCCTTTACTGGGTTAGGCTGTTCTGAAACCCGGGGGTCAGTCCCATGTGGAGCATTTGGGGCCGTGAAAGCCCCAGCACATTCCGTTGTCCTGCAGAGTTTTGTTTTCGTGGAGTAAACAGCTTAGTATATGAGTGTCCCTAACTGGCCGTCTTGATTCTGTAACTTAATTACTTTTTAAAGGCCCATGTTTTCAGAGGGCAAAGCTTCCTGGGCGCAAAAGGGTGACAGGACCCGACAGCACGCCCGGAGGGACACTGGCTGGAAGCAACTTCAGGAGCAGGTAGCAGCCTTGCCCAGGGGACCTCAGACACGTTCCCCTTTCATCTAGTGCCAGCTAGGCCAGGAAAGACAAAAGGGGTCAAAGGTTATAGAGCAGAGGGCAGTATGGCTGGCTGGACAGAAGAGCAGGAAAGCCTCATCCACATGCAGCCTGCTCTGGCCCTGGTCCAGCTTTCAGAGCAGCAGACCAAGCCCTATGCTCTACCCCCCTGTGTCTGGCAGAATCCCAGCCAGTGGGCACCAGACCCAGACTGTTTGGCTTCCAGAATGAACAATTTGCCCAGTTATAGGGACCCTGACAGCCCCCTGGACACTTGGAGAGGCTTCCTGGGGCTGTGTGTGTCTGGGCCAAAGCTCTCCCTTTGGTCCTCTACGACGTAGCTTCAGGCAAAGCCAGCAGCTGCCTAAATACATCCATCCTGGGTCCCTGCCCCAGACTGTACTGAGTCATAGAAGTTTACCCAGAGGAGGCCTGGTCACGCCCAGAGGAGGCTGGCAGGTACACTGACTGCTGACTACCAGTCGATACAGACAAGACTCTCCACCTTCACCAGCCTCCAGGGCCCCATCTCGCTCATCCTGAGGGGAAAATCCTGGAAGCATGACCTGCCATCTGGTTACCAGGACAGCCAGGTAAGTCAGTGTTTGTTCCTCTCACTGAGCTCCACCACTTCTGCCCGACACCTCAGGCCTGGACCCCTGCTGCCATCATCCACCCTGGCCCCATCCTCTCCTCCCTCCCGAGACCTTGGTCACCTGAGCAGAGACCTAGATACCATTTATATCCCTCAGTCCTCACCTCCCATCTGTCCCTTTGCCCCCGATGAACATCTGTTTGTGAAGACAGCGTCACAGCTGTCCAGCTCCGTCAGCCTCCACCCTCTCCGGTGTCTGGAGGGCAGTTCTGTAGTGGACCTACTCTGTGCAGCCTGTCCCCTACGTGCTCTCCTCCTCCTCACTGACAGTGGTGCCAGGACCTCACCCTGAGGCTCTCTCCTCCTCTGCCTCTTGCTCCCGCACTCTCTCCACAGAGAGCTGGTCTCTCAGCTCAGCTTTCTAGAGAGGATTCTCACCTCCGTGCCCAGGGGCCTTTGGTACCTCCACTGGGGGTGCTCGTCCTCTCTAGCAGTGGCCCGGCCTTTGCAGTTTGCGCTACATGTACTTTGGGACGTGCCTACCTCCCCAGCAGATGAGGGGCTTCAGAGGGAAGGGCGACACTCGGGTCCCAGGGAGCCTCAGAGATAGGACCTCGAACGCGGTCGGTATGGCGCTACTGCAGGAGAGGAGGCAGCCATCTTCCCCACCCATGGGGGTGGGGCTTTCTACACAGTGGTCAGTGGCCCAGGAGCCCTGCAGCCACATCCCCAGGGCTGACGAGGGAGGACCAGGGCTTCATGTCCATAGAGGGACTTAAGCTGGTGGCTGTGATGGTTCTTTGAAGCCAACACCGGAAGGTCACAGTTCGGAGCTCAGCCAAGAGAGGACGTCTCGATGAGAGCCGCGTCCAGCAGCCACCGCACCTGCTGCCCGGCCCGGCGGTGCCAGAGCACCTGTGCTGTTCTCTCATTTCCCACCATTCCCAGAGGGCGGAGCCGGCCTGGAGCCCGAGCTACAGTCACTTATCACACCGGCTGGGTGGACGCGGCCAATTCGGGGCCTCAGTGAGGAGCTGGCGGAACCTCCCAGCCAGACGGAGCTGCCCACACCAACCTATCTCTACCAGACCTACTGGGCCACAGGCAGACCCAGAGCAATGGGCAGTGGATGCGGTCTCCTGAGGCGTCCTGGACACCAGTGGTCCCGAGATTCAGCACCAAGACCCCAGGGCCCAGCCACTCTCCTCGGGCCCCTCGGTGTCACCCAGTCTTGGGCAGACCCACTCCCAAGTCTCCCTCCCTCTCGTCTTCATGCCCCGTCCTCTCTCCGTCTACAGACCCCATTCTCTTGGGAGGTGAAGTCCAGGCTCCTAATCTCTGTCCAGGGCCCTCTGTGTTCCCATCTGTGCTCCCTTCCTCCCCCCTGGCTCCAGCCACAGTGCTCCTCCCCGCTGGAGCTGCTGCCAGACCCCGGTGCACCTGCTGTGGCCTACAACTCCCTTCTTGACTCTGTCACCCCCTCTGTACCCATCAGGGCCTTGCCGAGACTCCTCTCACTCCGGTGAGTCTTCCCTGACCCTGTCCAAGGCGGTCTGTGATCACAGCTCGCCCACCCCTCCCTGCCACTTGGCCCAGAGCTGGAGCTGCTTCTAGGATTCCCTCCAGCATGCTCCACGGATGGAGTCTGTCTGAGGCCACGCCCTGGCTGTTGGCCGTCCTGTTTGGGGAGGAAGTAGCAAATGCAGAAACATCCCATTAAGGAATGAACGGACCGCTGATGTGAGTGTCCACTCGGGTGGGGAAGCTGAGACATCAGTCTCCCTGTAGTAAGGGTCAGGTTTGACCTGTGGGCTGTGGGCCGATCTGGTGACATCTGTAGAAAGGATCAGGGGGGTCTGTTTGCACCTCTAAGAGCCATGGCAGCGTCCACAAGGCGGCCAAAGGCTCCCTGGGAGTCAGGTGGACGTGACTTCACGTCATCAAAGGCTCCTGAGAAAACTTACCCATTCTGTCCTCCCATTGGCTCAGCCCTAACACTGGCTAATCAGACTGGGACCAGCTATTGGCTGGGATGGGGTTTAGGAGAAAAGGAGAGAGAATCCATCTTTATCTGTCCCTTGCTCCCCCAACTCTTGTGGCCCCAGAAACGCTCCTGGCAAAGTCCTCTGGTCAGCAGTGATCATTCTGCCTGTCCTGGGCTGGGCATGTTTTGGTCTCCCGTGGAGGCTGGTGGAGGCTGGGGTGGCAGCTCCGGGGGCTACCACAACGATCAGCCTCGAGTCCCTCGGCCCTCCACAGCTACCCCAGGCCTTCTGTTCTGCAGTGCCCCGTTTAGGAGGGCCCTGGTGGGTGCTGCCACCTGCCTGCCCTGCACCGGTTCCTGTCTGCACACGGAAGCCGCTGCTACAGGAGACACGAGCCTGCCATGGACAAGGCTGTTCCCAAAGCTCTGGGTAATTATTTTGTCTCCGGGAAATGAAAGGAGGGTAAACAAACAGCACACATTAATTAGTCTGAGCTACACTTTTCTCATGAAAGGAGCGCTGCAGTTAAACACGGGAGGCTGGCAACTTCCTAGAGTCCTCAGTGCTCAGAGGAGTGGCCACAGGAGGATGTGGCGTCCAGGCTTGCACAGCCCAGCAGGTGCCTCGGCCACCCTGCTCGTCTCCCTGTCTGCCTGCGCTGTCCGAGTGCACCGGCTCTGACTTTGGATGCGGGACCCCATTCTCCCCATCACCCCCTCTTCTCTCCTTCATGTCCTTGGTCTGGTAGCTTTGCCAGCAGTGCCATCGTGGGCACTCTGGGGGTCAGCAGGGCCCTCCAAGCCCATGTGTGCTGAGCCCCTGCCTCTCAACCTCTTAGATTCAGTGATCATTCAGGGTTTCTTACGTTAGGACCAACAGTCACCCTTTGGTTGGTCCCCTGTGCAAATCCTAATATACAGTTTCCAGGGTTACTAGAAGCCACATCTCCCCTCCGTCCACTGACTATACAGCTGAGCTGGGGTCTTGAACACTCTCAGGTCCTCAGTCCTCAGAGCTCCTAGCAGGAACCCGGGCCCCTTCATTCTGAGCCACGGGGTCATGACTGGGAGCTATATGGTACCCAAGGAAGGACTCCTGGGAGCCAGTTTCTCTGTCCTAGATATTGAGACCAGGCTTTCTCCTCTCTTCTGAGCTTCATGGTCTTATGCTCAGCCTGGGAGTCAGGCTGAGTGACATCCTGGTACTGATCATGACGTGGGGTAGCAGTGTCTCCCTCCAGGACCACTGTGAGGACTAGAGGGTCAGGCTGGTGGCTTCTTTCCCTCCATTTCCTGAAGCCTCCTCAAGTGTCTTATCTTCTCTCCCCAGCTTATGATTTCTACATTGTTAAGGGGGCTGAGCCCTCCCACAGGACTTCCAGGATCCCGACTGAGCCAGAGTGCCCCCTGGAGGCCCACAGATGACACACTGTTTGAGCCAAAGCCAAAGCTTTCACTAACTTTTCCCTCTCCTCTGCAGTGAGAACCGGGCTGTGGAGGACAGAAGGGAGAGAGCTCTGTGGGTCACGGGTTGATGCAGGTAGAAGAGGATGTTTGAGAGCTATATGGAAGCGGGAGCGGTGGACACACCCTCTGCAGGACCTTAAGAATACAGGTGTTTCTGGAGAGCCCGTGGCATCAACAGAAGGGGCTTCCGTCTATACAAGTTAAGCTGCCAACACTGAAGGCACCTGACTCCTAACCAGTAACCTGCATGACCACAGCATGGGAAGGGACTATGGCTGCTCAGGAGCCTGAGTTAAACCAAGGTCTCACCCTAGATGCTTGCATGTAGGCCAGGGTAGCTGATTTGCCCTCTCTAGTGAAGGGAATCCTTAGGAACGGTGCTGTCTGGGCAAACTGTGGGAAGGACTGCTCCCACGGAGCACTGAATGATCCGGCCCCAGGATTGCCAGGCCTGAGAGATGGCCTGGTCAGGTCAGCACGCTGATGCACAGGACACACCTTCACAATAGCCCTAATGACCGGCGCAGATCTGACTTTGAATCTGAATTTTTCCTGCAGTGGGACAGTGGGAAAGCTGATCCCAGTCAGCTCTGCTGGGCAAAGCAACCCCGACCCCTGTGCGGGTCTCTGAATTCCGGAGGGCAGTCAACAGCTCCATTTGGCACTGCCTGGGGCTCGTGCCCCTTTACGACCCTGTCTCCTGGCCCATAGGCCTGCTGAGCCCTCTCTTTCCCACCACACACTTGGATCTCGGAGCAAAATGTCCTCCAAGTCTTTGAGTCTAAACAGGAGCTGGGCCGAGCCCCAGGTTTCCACAGGAAGGCCAGTGGATTGCTCCAATCCAATTACCTGAATGCGCCTGCTTTTACCAGCGGCTGTAAGATCAGGACAGCCCATTCTGCCTAGATGCTGCCGGAGGAGTTGGCATGGCAACGTGAGCTCTGAGCTGCTGAAGCTTGGAGTCAGCTCCTCACCAGGAGGACAGAAAGACTGACAAGAGGCATGCTTTTCTGAGTTGGGGGAGGGGTCAAAAGAGTTATATCCAAGACAGAATTGGGGTTTGGGGTGTGGCTACATGTGCAGGCTTACCTCACACACAGGTAAATGCCCATTCAGACTTCCCAAGCCAAAGCACCCAACTCCACCAGATCCCCTGCTCTGCTTCACATCTCCGCAAGGGCAGACACACTGCCCTGCTCCGCTTCGAGGTGATGTAAGCCACACACCAAGCAGCCCCATAGTCCCCTGACACCGCTGAGACCGTTCTAAGTGTTCCCTGGAACTCCTATCAGACCCCTTAGGAAAGAAGTCTACATTTCCTCTGAGATGGAAGACTGCACTAAGAGCCTAAAGCTTCTAGAACCTTGAGGATGAATCCAGTTCAGAAGAAAACGGACCTTCGAGCTGGAATGGAGAGGCCAAGTGCTATAACACATTGACTCTGACCTCTGTCTGAAGCCGCACAGCCTGCAGACTTTCTAGTTTGTGAGTCAGCAAATCCCCTTCTCTGCTGTAGTCACCTGTGTGTTTCTGTCACTCACCACTAAAGAGGCTTTGTTTTATCTGTGTTCACCATGCAAGTGATCTTTATAAAGCTAAGTTTTTCTCAGATGTGCGTAGATCCTGTGCTACCCCCGGCTGTGCACTGGGCGGAGAAGAGCTGTCCTCCCGAGTCAAGGGGCCTACAGGTCTGTGTGTCCGTAGGCATCCCTTGGGGACAGCAGTCTGAGCAGGCAGAGGCTGCCATCACAAGCTCAGAGCAGGTTTGTGGTCCCTGGCTCCTGATGGATGGTCGACAGGTCAGCCAACTGATAGGGACTGCAAGCACTGGCTGCTCTGGTGTAGCCCGCCTTGTTTCTCTGTCACTGGCACCTTACTGTGACTCCTGCCTCGGGGGCCCTCAAAGAGCTGAGCTACAGTGAATCTTTGAAGCCCTGAATTTAGTTCCAAACACACACACACACACACACACACACACACACACACACACACACAAGAAAAGAAAGGAAGGAAAGGAAAGGGGAAAGGCTCAAGATACAGCCAGAACCTCCAGAGTTTTCTCATGGGGATGGCTGGCCTTACAGAGGGGCCCCTGCTCTCCTAGAGAGACCACTGTGAGAGACACCCAGACTCGCCTCCTGCCAGGACTGCACCAGAGCTGTCTGTTATGGCTGCTTGGATAAGCCAGAGTCATGGGCCTCTGTGGAAGCCAAGTGCAGGCCAAGGGTCCATAAAATTTTCAAAAAGAAACTTTCCATGGTAGCCATTAATTCATGATGTGTTCTGAGAATAGGAATGGGCTGGCAGCAGCCTGAGGGTCTTTCCGCCAGCCTGGACATTTCCATGGCAGGATTCAGAAAGCCCAGATGAAACCACCTAGCGTGTGCTTGGAGAGCACATCTCAAGCTAGGCCGGGCGTGCCTACCTGCCAGATTTCACGGTTGGTGGCTACAAAGGACATGGCTAGGGAAGTCAGGGTGTAGCTGGGTCCCAAATCCTTGCCTGAGCCTCCTCTCATTCCTGTGGTTCCTGATATTATGCTTAAGAACCTGCCTGCACCAGATCCATCTGCATAAAGTTGGCAGAAGCAGAAGCCACAGGGCTTCTACAGGTCCTGTGTCCTTGTGGAGGCCGAGACCAGGATGGCGGAAGAGACTTGGGGCGAAGGCTTTTTCTATGCTGAGGATGGGCTCTGACACCCCCTGCTCACCCTTCGCACGTGGGCGTCAACAGGTAGAACTGGAGGAGACCTGATTCAGGGGTAGACAGCTGAGCACATATCCAGGCCTGAGCCTACGCTCTTGAGAGTTCTGAGTCTGTTGTATGCTGGAGTCTGAGTCTGAGTCCGAACTTAAAAATGGCCACAGCATGTAATCTTGGGACGCCCCCAGCAGGTCATGTTACTGCCTCTGGTGAGCTCTGGGGGATCTGATGGGAGTGGGCTGCCTAGCTGGCCAAGCTCCCAGGAAGCACCACTGGCCCAGCATGCCCCACCGAGGATTGGGAGTCTCTTTTTCAAGGGTTGTGACAAGAAGAGTCTTGAATCCCTCAGGCCCATCTCAGCAAAGTTCCTTATCCCTGAACCAAGGCTGGTGTCAATGGTATGGGAGCCAAACAAGCCAAAGGACATACTTTGCTTAAGAAGAAACAACATGCTTTCTGTAGGAGGAGGACTTTAAAGATGAGTCCACATGTACTGCTAGGATTTGTGCAGACCCTGTGTTCAGCTCAAGTTCAGGTACAGAGTTTCTTCCTGGGATGGGCTGGCTGACTGACTCGGCAGTGTACAAGCATTTCAAGGCAGATAGCACAGGTGAAGACAACCACCCATTGCAGAAGTTTAGTTATATGTAAAATAATTGTTTTATGCACTGTTGGGTGAGGGGCTGCCTATGTCTTGGCCTTTTGCATTGTCTGCAGGTGTTGGATTTCTGTGGGGGATGTTTAATTGCTAATGATCTGCACGTGCTATCACCTGAGGAGTTCGGAAAGAATAAAAACACCTGAGCTCAGATGCTCAGGGTTCCACTGGCAGGATGGTGCTTGCTGTGATAGTGGTTCCCTCTGCTGAGGTCGGGCAGGGTTTGCACCTCTGAGAATGCCACCATGTCTCGTGGTGAGCTGCCACAGTAGGTGTACAAATGGAGTACCAACGTGGGGCAGGACATCACACCAGCTAATCCAGCACGAACACGAGGAAGAAGAGAAACTCCGTACCTCACAGAGGTCGGTAAAGTACGCTCAGGGAAGCTACCAGAGGGTAGAGATTAAGGTATTAATCGAAGTCTCCCGAGGAAGAGGAGAGAAAGGAAAGAAGCCTCTATGAAGAGAAAAGGCTGTGAAATTAATAAATGAGAAAGAAAGCTCCAAGATGAGAGCCACAGAGTGGAGGCCCTTAGAGATAGAGAATTCAGCTGGGAGCAAGGTTCTTACTGTTTTTCCTGACCATGGAGCCAACACTCCCTCCCACCGCTGCTGGTAGTGTGTTTTCTGAGAGCCGTGTTGTATGTGACGCTCAAGATGTTTGAGGTCAGCTGGGAGCAAGGACCCTGCTTTTGGCTGCTGACTTTTGCACCTCATTTTTTTGTTAGTTGCTGTTTTGTTTTATGTACACGTTTGTGTGTGCATGGTGTGGGTGTGCGTGTCAATGAGTGTAGGTGTGGAGGCCGGAGGTTAACTTCAGGATTTCTTCCTCCATCATTCCTTATTTTTTGAGGTAAAATCTCTCACTGAGCCTGAGTTCACAGTTTGGCCAGGATGGCTGGCCAGTGTGCTCTCGGGATCTGCCTGCCTGTCTCCCAGCACTCGAGTTACAGATGTGTGGCTACACCTGGCTTTTACACTGTGCTGGCTGGTTTTATGTCAACTTCACCCAAGCTAGAGAGAGGACTGAGCCTCAGTTGAGAAAATGCCTCCAAAAGATCAGGCCACAGGCAGGCCTGTAGGGTGTCTTCCTAATTACTGAGTGATGGGGAAGGCCCAGCTCATTGTGGGTGGTGCCATCCCTGGGCTGCTGGTCCTGGATTCTGAGGAAGAGGCTGAGCAAAGCCACCAAGAGTGAGCAAGCAGCACTCTGCCATTGCCTCCAGGCGTCCTGTGTTACTCATGCACCCCTCACCCCCTTGAGTTCCTGCCTTGGCCTCCCTCAATGGACTGTAACTCAGGATATGTACGCCAAATAAACCCTTTCCTCCCTAGGCCATTCTTGGTCATTGTGACCTGACACAGTGACCTTAACTGTGCACGCGATGCTGGGGTTCAAGTTCAGGTCCTCATGCTAGCACACAATCACTTCACACACCCAAGCTCTGTTTCCTTCTTTCTTTTTTAGAGTAAGTTTCAACGTTCTGGAATTATGTAGCCCAGGCTGGCCTCAGCCCACAGTCCTCTTGCCCCTGCTGAGTGCTGGGCTTCAAACCCTTCACTTCCGAAAGAGGATGCAGGTCGCTGGGTGGTGGTGCCGCACACTTAATCCCAGCGCTCAGGAGGCAGAGGCAGACAAGTTGAGGCCAGCCTGGTCTACAGAGTTAGTTCCAGGACAGCCAGAGTTACAACAGAGAAACCCTGTCTCGAAAGAGAGAGAGAGGTGGGGTGGGGGGAGAAGGGAGAAGGAGAAAGAAAGAGGGTACAGGCTCTTGGCTCTGGCTACACCGGCTACGTGTTCCCAGATTGCTAGAGTGGACAGTGAACATTTCTACACAGCAGTGACTTCTTAAAGGAACGGGCATGCTTTACTTGGGTGAAGTCCAGGCAGACTCTTCCCTTTTGTCCACACCTGTCTCCAGACCCAGGCCAGGACTTTTACCTCTGGAGCAGCCAGAGGCAGCAAGCACACAGCATTTCTACCCCCTCTCGAGAGGAGCACTCTCCTTCTGCCACGACCTGCAGTGTTTGAGACTACAGCTACTCCATCAGCCAGGCCCCCACGTGATGGGACTAACAAGGCAGCTTTCTTAAAGATAGGGCTTCAGTGTCCAAGTCTGCTTTGAACTCACTGTGTAGCTGAGGCTGACCTTGAACTTCTGGCTTTCCTAATCCACCTTCAGATATTGGGATGACAGGCATGGGCCACCGCAATGGCTTATATAATTCTAGGGATTGAACCCGGGCCTTCATCCCTGTAGACTAGTACTCTACCAACTGAACCAATCTGTAACCAGACGGCTTCTGATTATAACCAAGCACTGGTCATCCCATCCGGACCAGCAGAGGAAGGTAAGGTTTTCTGTGTAATTGATCTTGTCTGAGTCCAGAACACAGAACACAGCTTTAATGAGTGGCAGCGTGTCCTGCTGCCCAGGCTCCAGGCTAGGTAGGAGGCTCACCCTTCACCTCTTCACAAGGCCAGCTCCTGGTTTGTGCTCAGATCCATTGGGATTATGAGGAACTGGGGCTTCTGAGCCTTAATCTTTTCATTTGTAGTTCTGCTCAGGGAAAAACAATTTGACACCAGGAGACAGTAAATCCATAGACACAGAGAAGAAAATCCGTCTGAAATGGACAAGAGACCTCTGTATGGCGTCAGTGTGAGAGGCTGGTCTGGGGCCACCAGGGCTGCAAAAGACAGGCAGGAGGCAGGGTCAGGTCCTCCCAGGCAGACACGTGTTGAGACAGAGCCAAGATGTTGGGTGTGGTCAGATACTATGGGGTCAGTATTGTTGAGACAGTGGACAGGGCCAAGGAGAAGTTAAACAGGGAACTTGGGTGCCAGAAAGTCAGATATGATCTCTCAAGATATTTTACTTGAGAAATACTGGTGACCTTGAGGGTACTGAAGGTGCAGGTGTCCTCCGGAGGCTGTGGGGACAGGAGGGTGCTGGGTATTGCGTAGGGGCAAGCAGCGAGCAAGGGAGCAGGTAGAGCAAGCGATAGAGAGCTGAGAGTGGACACAGAGGGACGCCACCCAGGAAGCCCTGCCCACCAGGGCCGCCCCTTAGTGACCACAGTGACTGCCTGTAGGCAAAAAGGAAACAGAGAGGAACAGCTCTGCACTGTTGGCCTGAGAGGTGCCTGTGTACTCAGTTTCCCCTAGGTGGTTTGTTTAGCTTATTTTTATTTTATGTGTAAGGGTGTGTGCCTACATGTATGTCTGTGTACAGTATACATGCCCAGTGCCCTTGGAGACCAGCAGAGGCATTTAGCGTCCTGGAACTGCAGTTACAGATGGCTGTGAGCTGCCATGTGGGTGCTGGGAACTAAACCCCAATCCTTTGGAAGAGCAGCCAGTGCTCTTAACAGCTAAGCCATCTCTCCATGCCCCAGTTTATTTAGCTTAAAGGCACACTGTCCAGCTGGCATGCCCATCTTGTAGCATGGGTCAAGCTACTTAACCGTTCACAGCATGCTGGCGTGTCTGGAACCTGCCCTCTGGCTGGTGAGTGATTTAACGGCAGCCGGCTTGAGGCTGCACTCTAAATCCATAGGGAAGGTGGCCGTGTGTCTCCCTGGACTTGCTGGTAAGTTTTGAAAAGAAAATCTCCATAAATACCCAGAAATAAGCCCAGAAAGCTGGGTGTCATGATGCACACACTCTCAGCTCTAGGGAGGTTGAGGCAGGAGGGTTCCAGGCTAGCCTCAGCTACACAGTGGTGCATACAAACAGCAATGGAAATTAGGTACGGGGCTGTGGGTGTGGCCCAGTGGTTGCGTGCAAGCCTGAGCAGGACCCTGCTGACCTGTCTGCACCCAGCCCTTCCTCCCTCTGGCTCACTTGGTCACTGGTGGGATCTTTCTAATCTACACAACAGACGACATTGCTTCCTCTCAGGCCCTTCAGTGGCTCTTACTGGTGCTCCATCAACTTAGCAGTGCCAGGCAGGCTCTGTCCAGCAGCCTGACTTCCATGTTTCCTGCTCCCATGGTGCTTTGCAAGGGCTATTGTTGCCTCAGCCCTTCTGTGCAGAAGGATGTGGCTTCAGAAGAATTCAGTTTTTTGAGCACAGTGATGGCCCTTTGTCAAGTCTCAGCCTCTCCCTCCCCACGGCTCCCGGGGTCACTGCAGCCCTCGCCCGCCTAAAACAAACACACCTGTCTCGGCAGGCGGTTGCTTTTGTGCAACTCTGCAGTCCATACATGAGGAAGGTGACCAGCTGGGCAGACTTGACCAGGGGGCTCTGGGCTCCCTCCCTCCTTCCCCCCCCCCCACCTCCTCCCTTCCTTGCTGACTGGAGGCTCAGGCTATGTCCGCACTCCCATTCTTATAAGAAGTGGGGTCTGGCTGTGCTCAGGACCAAGGGCCTTGCTCACACAACGTTCTATTCCTCCCAGAGGATGAGGACACGGTTTTCTAGCTCTGAGGCCTGATGAGGGCCGAGGCCAATGCCCCTCCACTGCCCACAGGCCTCAGTGTTCCACTCCGTCATCCGGGCCTGGCTGCGCGGCCTGCCTGGCAGGTGGAGCCCTGAGCTCAGGACCTCAGCCTGCTCCCTTTCCTCCCTTGCTGTGTGCTGAGAAGGGACACAGCCAGGAGCCAAGGCAAAGGCATAGGGAGACAGGAAACAGACACGGGAGAGCAGAGATAATTGGTCTGCCTCTTGGGGTCAAGTGAATAGTTGTCAAGCACCTTCAGAGAACATGTTCTCATCACTAAGACATCTGGCACTCCACAGCCTCCCAAATGGGCACAGCTGACCCCGTACAGACAGGAAACGCCGGGGAAGTAAACGGCAGTTCCTGGGAGGTAGTGGTTGGGTCATTTGCTCCAATTTCCTTTTTCTCTCCACTTTCCCCAGAAAGGCCGAGTATAAATGATAAGCAAACATTCAAAACCACCCAGCACCAGGCCCCCTACACCCAGCGTGGTTCCTACCCTGACTGCTTGTGCCTCCCTTTCCATGTCCTCAGGATAAGAAGGCTGCTTTGTTTTAGTCCCTTAAAGGTTACATCCCCACCCTCTGGGCCTGGTGTGGACTCCAGTGCTCTCTCCCTGCTCCTGGCCTGGTGACCTCCCTGGCAGCCCAGAAAACATTTGCCCTGCATTCGGGAAGAGTTCTTATCCTGGCCTGCAGCTTGCCTCTTGGAGGGTGGTTCCTGACTATAGTCACTCTGTGCTCCTGGTGTCGTTTTCCTCCCTGGATTCTGAATGATCAGTAGTTTGATTCTTTCCCTGGTATGAATCCAAGAGAGTGAGTGAACTTTAAAGCTTCTGATAAATATTGCTAAACTATTTTATACCAATGTTGTAAACTGTTTGAGAATGATCATTTCACAATACCCTTACCAATTCTGGGTTTCGGAGTGAAAACATTTTTTTTTTTTTTAACAGACTGGTGGGCAATGATCTCTGGTTGCGCTGTTGGGGATCCCGTCACTCTACCCTGAAATGCTTTGCTCTTCACACTTTCCACACAGCTGTGGGAGAGCAGCCACACCCACTGTGCGCTGTCACTGCCTTCCACCGGAGAGCAAGGTCCAGAGTCATCGGTTTCAAACAACAGAACCTTTTCTTAAACGATTTTCCCCAGCACCGCTCTATGAAAACATTAGCACATTAGCCCAGTGCCAAGCATGGCCCCTGCGAGTTCCAGGTCAGCCTGGGCTACTTACATACATACATAGACCCCACCTGAAAACCCAGAAGAAAGTGAGCAATAGCACAAAGCAAAACAAGTAACCTAGGGGTTCACCTTGTAGTTCCGGGGGTCGTCTTACTGAGGACGGGCCACCTGGCCTTGTGTCCTTGCCTCTGGAAGAGATGCCAAGGCAGCCTGAAGGGAGATGAGCCATCGCGGTGGCCTCTGGGACAGGTCGGCGCAGGTGAGCCGGGCACAAAGTCCTCACCTGGAGGCGCTGCCACACCCTCGCTGTCGCCAGGCGTGAGGTCTGACTGTCCTGACCATCCCAGCAGCAGTGCCCGCGGGGGATGAGGGCGGGGCTTATGCGACAAGTGAGGGAGACTGACAGGTGGGCAGGGCTCGCGGGAGACGGTGACCCTTCCACGTGGCTGCGCCCAGGCCTGGGGCGCCCTTTGAAAGGGGCACAGCAAAGAGGCGAATTCAGAGCCCTGCCCTGGATTTGATCTGATAGGTGAAGTCAGAAGTGTTCTCTGGGAACAGATCTGTGGTGTGGGGGGAAGGGGTGGTGGCCCCCTTGGCTGGAGTTCAAGAATCACCAGAGGGATTTGTAGCAGTTAAGAGGGAAGGCTGAGCGGGACATTTCATGAACCCCGCAGTCTTCAGAGGGGTCGGTTGAAGGTGTTGGGGGGGTTGGGCTTTGGCCAAGGGGCTACAGGTTTGCTTTACTCCTCCAGCTTCCCCAGCCGGGGGTCCTGGCCCTATGCCCTAGGGAAGCTGTCCTCTTTCCTGTAGGTCCTGCCCCCGAATCAGTAGCCAATCCTTGGCTGTCACCACCTGCCTCTCCTTCGCGGTCTCTCAAGCTCCCCCACCTCCCCAAGCGCGGCTGCTGGCACCGGCCCTCGCACCATTCACGCACAGAGAAAGGCTACACGTTCCTCAGAGACCCCAAGACCACTTCCTGTCTTCGAATGAGTCTGAAGTCTGAGACTGAATTCATCTTTATCCCCTGACCAAGGACATCGCAGAAGCCCTGGTGGGATGTCTTTTCTCGCAGTGTGGCTCCCTCTTGTAAAGACACCGGCACCCCGGAAAGCCTGGCCTAGTGCGGCTGCCTGTCCAGCTGCTGAGGGTCTGGGCAAGTCTCTTAACCCTTGGCCCTCAGCATCCCTCCCCGGGAACACTGGGGTGACGCGGGATCTTGGCTTACCACGGCTGGCATCAAAGGACTATCAGTACTTGGCGCTCCCGGGTCAGGGCGGGAAGAAGGAAGTCCAGATGCCATTCACGGTGACTCTGAGTTCCCCAGAGACCTAGTTCCATGTGGTACCCTGGCCTTCTCTCTCAGAGGGAAGACCCTGCCCGACCCCTGAACCTTGGGAGTCCAGCCTGATGGAAACTGAGAAGTTACCTTGTGGACCTGGCCTCTTCGGGGAGACCCTGATCCCTGTCTCTGGAATCCTGCCTCCTTACCCTTGATTGGCCGCCATTCAAGAATACAGGCTAGCAAGCCTCTGGAAGCTAACCTGAAGGAGGCAGGCCCCACCCCACCACCTGAGCCTGTGTGACTCAGCCTCCACTCAGTCCTTCCTGCTGGAGAGGGGACATCGAGTCAGCCAGGACCCGAAAGGAGATGACAAATCACAGTGTGATCAGAACACTCTCCGGAACCCAAGAGCTGCACAGCTACAGGGAAGAGCGCACTCCTGTCTCTCAGATGTCTGCCAAGCAGTCTTTGACCTCTGACAATTTACCAAATTGTCCCCCACCAACTGCATAGCTCCTTCACTCCCAAAATTCCCTGCGTGTATTTTCCAAGTAGAGCTAAACGACAGGAACAGGCTCTCAGGAGGGGTTCCTGAAGAGAAATGGAATCTTGGTGACCTTGACATTATAGGACCCCTTTTCAAAGAAAAGAAAAACACATGAGGTAATTGATATTCCGAGCCAGACCTTGTTTTGAAATACGTTCTCCCTGTGTCTTCACAAACCACAGCCTTTCTTCCTTTTTGAAAATAGGGTCATATCAAGCCAGGTAATAGAAATGGGAAAATCCAATCAAAGCCTCCTCCTGCCAACTACACATCTCAATACACCCCCAGGTGGGGCAGAATCGGTTCCTGCCACACCCCCTCAGCGACATCATTTAGTACACACCAGTTGGAAACGGCGTCAGTTGGTGATGGTGAAACAGAGGATCTTTCATCCTGGGGTGAGCGGAGCAGGCTGCGCTACTCTTCTGGTTCTGGAAGCTGGCTGTGTCTGGCTCCAGTCAGGGCCTCTAGCTTAAATACACAGTGGGTAGGGCAGGGCAGACCTGGGGGGCGGGCATGGAAAGTGGGCCATTTACCCAGCACAGCAAAGCAGTGTCTGAAGAGCCAGCAGTGGTCTAGACACGCCTGCCTGCCTGCCTGCCCGTCCACCAGGTGGCCAGGAGCCCACAGGCCCTTAGACCACAGACCAGCACCTGGGGTGACCCTTGATGGAAGTGTAGCTCCAAGCGAGACTATGGTCTCTGCATGCTCCCGGTGTGGTCAGGTTTCTGGATGCCTCTGCCTCTCCTGGATAATGGAACTGACTAGAGGTGAAGGGACTGCTCCCCAGAACCACAGCAGCTCAGGCAGGGTGCTGCTCCGAGCCTCAGTGTGTGTTGAAAGAAAGATAACACTGATTCCTGCCTGCAGTCACCAAGGTCCTCAACACCAAGGCAAGGGAGAGGTGAGCACTCGACAGCCTGTTGGGACCCTGGGAATGTGCAGAAGTGCCCAGAGCCAGAACAGTGCTGGGGAGGAGCCCCAAACCTCAGCAGTGTCTGAAGAGCTCTGCGGAACTGAGGGTCCCTCCTGGCTGGTTCAGTTTGATCTGGTGGGCTGAAGCAGTGCTGCTTGTCTCAGTGAGTGCAGGCTAGACCATCAGCTAGCAGGAAATTAAGACAAAGCAGTTCATTTGTTATTTCATGCTGGTAAGATTTCTATCCTTAGAAGTACAAGTTGTTAATACATAATTGGAGTAACATATAAAAACTTTTCCTTAACAGGAGAGATACATATTTTCAATTTGAGTAAAAAAAATATTAACTCCTCATTTGCTAAGAGGTAGCGACTCAGGTGTCCTGGGTTTCTCAATGGAGTCAGAAAATACATCAGCTTTGCCATAGGCGCTGACTGAGGGGGAGCTGAGGTGACATCACATACAAACATCCGCCTGTCGTTAACTGACCTGGGCTTTTGTTCTAGAACCCTGCCAGGTGCTTGGACTGCATTCATGAAAGCAGCAGCATTTCAGAGCTAGTTTGGTTCAAACCTGACTAACACTGGGCCTTCCCTGAGCCTCTCTGAGCCGTCTTCTGTCACTCCTCAGGGTTGTTGGGAGAACACGAAAAGGTGATACGCTATTGGGCAAGACACTTAATAGATGTCCAGCGATCTGCTGTCTATTCTGGAGAGAGTTCTACATGGAGTTGGGGGTGGAGCAGGCAGGGAGGGCTACGCACAGGAAGGCCAATGCAGGGGCTGAAGCAGGGAGACAGAACCACAGTGCAAAGAGTGGTCACACATAGGGGACACCCAAGAGAGTAGAATGGTGTCACAGACCAACTGTGTCTTCTCCCCACGCTCAGAGGTTGAAGTCCTAACCCTCCGGTGTGACTGTAATTGAAGACAGGGCTTGTGAGGAAGTAATTACAGTTAAATGAGATCATAAGGGAAGGGCCCTGCTAAGATAAGATTAGTGTTTCTTTAAGAGAGAGACTGCAGAATACTCAACCCAGTGAAGGCTTGTAGAGGCCACAGAGAAGGCGGCTGTCTGTAAGCCAGGAAGAGCCCTCACTGGAATCAGGCAGACCTTGATCTCAGACTACGAGAAGCCACTCAATCTATGGTACCCTCAGGGCAGGAGAAGCAGATTGACACCAATGGGTGGGATTAAGGGGTAGCTAGCTAGCTGTGTATAGCTAGGAGGACATTCCGGGGTTTCCCAGTTCAAACTGGTTGTTTTCCACCCAGGGGTTGGGTGAGGGTTTTACAGCATTTGTGTGTGCCAGGCAGCAGAGATCAGGAATTGTTAGGGTACAGATGAAGTCTTTGGAGTGACAACATTGTGTCAGACCATTTATTCTTTCTTTGGTTGGTTCATTCTAATTCTTGTTACATAAGACAGCTTTTGTCTTTTACCTTTATAAAAAGGCAGCTATCTACCTTGGCTTTAAAAACCTTGACTGTGCACTAATTTATCTGACATGTAGTCTCCGGCAGACTCCTTCCTACATTACAGACCCGTCTTGTTTAGGATAACTGAGTTAAACCCACATGTTTAGTTAGAAGCACCCTTTCCCATGATGTCAACTCTCTTGTCAAATCTTTACCCAGTTTCAAATACGCATATCTTCCGCCATTTCAATTTCAATCAACAATCCAAGGTTCTAGCTGGCAAATGTTCATTTCTTCTCCTCTGATTTAGACTCGAAAGGCGCCATGTCTGTTCCTCAGCAGTCGGGTGGGGTGTTGGTTACTCCCTGTTGACGGCTGCACCCCATCACCCCCTCTAAACTCGCTCTAGAGGCTGTGAGGCCACTTCCCATCTTCCAAGTCAGTATTTGCTCCTGTTTCCTTTGTCTACGTTGGGGTGATGATTGACTTCAGCCGCACCCGCTGACCCTTTGCCCCATTGTTTCGGTTTTCTGTCACTCCCCCCAGGTGTTTCTCAATTCCTTTGTTTTCACCTTGGAACCATTTTCTGTTCTGATCTATTCCTCTTTGCCCTTTCTGGAGGAGGGGTTCATTCGAGACTTAAGTTATTACCAAGTTCTTCCTGTTTGCTCCTCAGCCCTTTCAGAATCCGTCTTTTTGGTCATCTGGGTGATTGTTGAGAGAGTTTCACTCTTTAGCTCAGGTTGGCCTTGAATTCGAGGCAATCCTCCTGCCTCAGCCTCCCAAGTGCTGAGATTACAAGTGTAAGTCACTGCACCTGGCTCAGATTCCCTCACTAAAAGCTGAATTGATATTTACTCCGGGCCTCCTGTGTACAGACGCCGCTGCTCACGAGTTAGAACTCTCGGAGTCTTCACTCAGGGCTGCTGGGGGCCGCTTCTGACTAGTTTGTTCTATCTTGTTCCTGAAAAGAACGGGAAGGATTTCAGCTATGTTCTGTGCACAATGACACGTTCTCTTCCTCTTTCTTTCCCCTTTTCTCCCTTTCATCTCCTCTGCCGTCCTCTCCCCTTGTCCCTCAATAAAAACAGAAAACCCTGGAGGCACCCGGGCAGAGTTGGAAACAGGGAGAACGAGGGAGGGAGGCCTCAGGTAGACTCAGAGGCGATGTGTCTCATGACTGAGGCTGTCCTATTGATCGGTTTGCCGGTGGTTTTGAAATGACCCTTTGTTTTAAGTTCTTGCTTGAATGGCTGTAACACAGAAGAGGCCCCTGGGGTGTGACTCACTCCATCAGCCCTGAGTGGGGAACGCTTTTTTGTTGTTGCTCAATGGGGATGGAACTGAAAAGGGTGAGAGACACAAGTGCTCGCGTCCTGGCTTAACGGAGACAGAATTGCTTACCCCCTCTTTGCTGCCCGTGTGCAACTCATTAGCTGTGTTTCCTGTTTTCTGAATCTGAGATCTCCCTATTTGGTAGGGCAAATGGAACCTGGTTGAGAGGAAGGTTTCTCTGGCCCTCTGTTCCCAAAGAACTCCAGAGTGGCCTCATTTCACACTTCTTGGGAGCCAGGTTTTCGAGTGACAGATTGATTGCTGTATGGGTGGTTACCAAAAAAGAATCTATTTTATTAGCTGTTTGTCTTGCAAAGTGAAATCGTTTTTTAAAACCTTATCAAAATGTCATCGTCCCAGGGATTAGAATGTGTCGTCTTGCTCTGAAGGGAAGTGCTCAGTCCCACAGTAAACGGCTATCATGCATGGTCTAACCCAAGCCCCTGAGCGACAAGCCAGTCAGGACAGGTGAGCTTAGGCCTGGCTTGTGTTGGCGAGCTTGGCCAGTAGCTGTCATGTTGACACTGTTCAACTCTCGTCTCTCTCCTCCCCCTCCTCCTTCTCCTAACACAATGGAAACAAAAGTCTAGAGATTCACATACATGAGAGACCATGCATTGGTAACTTCATCTTTCTGTTTGAGGAAGAAAAAGAAAATACTTCACCTACTCATTTTTTTTTTCAGATTAAAATTTAGAAACTATACTAAGAAATTAAGTATTTTGTGTGAGGTGGCTGCACGTGTAGCTCAGGGCGCAACACTTGCCTAGCTTGGTGAGGCTCTGGATTAGGTCTTCAGGGATGGCAAGCCTTTGGTTTCCTCTTGTGGCGGTTAAGGAGGCAGAAGACAGGTGCGAGGAGCATTACTGAGAAAGCAGGAGGAGAGCGCCATTTTTCCCTCTGTGTCCAGCCTAGTGGGCTGCCCATCCCCCTCAGCAGTGACCCCCTTGGGCGGCTCTCCCCTAACCTACCCTGCCTAGAGTTAGGGAAATCACTGTCGGCTGCAGCGTCCATCTTCAGCCCTACTCTCCACCCCTCAGCTGTCACCTCCTCCCAGGCCCCTCACCTCCACTCAGGCCCCTCACCTCCTCCCAGGCCCCTCACCTCCTCCCAGGCTCCTCACCTCCTCCTAGGCTCCTCACCTCCTCCCAGGCCCCTCACCTCCACTCAGGCCCCTCACCTCCTCCCAGCTGTCACCTCCTCCCAGGCCCCTCACCTCCTCCCAGGCCCCTCACTTCTTCCTTGCACACATGCTGGAATGCCACTACTGAGCTTCTACCTGGCTCCTGCCATCACCCCACATTCAAGCCCATGCTCCCCACGTTCAGTTCCAGAGCCCTTCTGCCCTCCACCAGCCTCCTCAGATCAGCCACCCACAGGACAAGCCCTCTGCCTGGCCTTGTTGGTGATCAGGCCATGCCCTCTCTGGCATCATTTCTACCCCTCCTTCCTCCCACTGATTGTGTGGACCCAGTTCTAGCCCTCCCTTTCCTAGAAGCATCATGCTCTTCATGACCCTATGTCCCTCTGAGCTGACCCTTGTGTCTGGAACACCGTTCCTGGGGGTCACTTGGCACCTGTTAGGAACATAAGTGAAGACTGCCAGAGAGGAGTAGCTCAGATGTGAGCCAAGCCTGAGGCAGGCTCTGCCATGCTGATGAACCAGCCGGAGGTGGCACTGCTCTGCTAGTGAGCCAGCCCAAGGCTGTGAACCCTGATGCTGCAGAGCACACACACTGGAATAATACGGAAGCCAGGGCTTTGAGATGGCCCCTAGCATTGCTCTGCTCCCAAGACAGAACATCTCAAGCCCTGCACTGATAAACAGCAGCAAGGGGACTTTGAGATTGGCCACTGTGACTCTGACTTCCAGCACCATTGCTGAGTCCACACAGGCTTGCCTGTGAGTGCTACTGCTGACGGGCAGTGCCACCTCCCAGCCTGCCGTAGCTGGAGGAGTTTGTGGCTCTGGCAGCATCATCCTACAAAGCTTAATCCAAGGCTGCCCACCCCTCCTGGGACTTGCATCTCTAAGTTGTTTTCTTTTTAGCTTTATTATTTTATGCATATGAATGCTTGCTGAAGTGTGTCTGTGCACCCTGTGTATGCCTTCTGCTCACAGAGGCCAGAGAGAGCACTGGACCCGGAGCCGGAATCACAGGCGGTTTCGAGCTGCCGTGCGTGTCCTCTGCAAGAGCAGCCAGCGCTCTCAACTGCTGAACCAGCTCTCTCTATGCCTAAGCTTTATTCTGAAGCCAAGAGTTAAGGACCAAGCCCAACGGGGTTGGAACACTTGGGGCGCCTTGATGGAAGAAATAAAATTATTCTAGCCAGGCTGGCATGCCAATCACCAAAAGGTTCAATTCTTCCTGTACACACCAGGAGCACAATGGGACTCGTGAGCGACTGCCCCTGTTTGAACTAGTACATCAATTTGGCTGATCGTCCTCCAAAAGGATTCGCAAGAGTGGAGCCTTGAAGGCTAGAGGTCGTGTGTGAACTCACGTGGGCAGTATTGGCACTGGCAGCCTGCTGGAATCACTGTCCTCATCATCAAGAATATTTTGGGGGTACGTACCATGTGCCAGGCATTGTGCTGAGAACACTGCAGGTGTATTTCTTGCTTTAGACCCTGGAGTGGCTGGGGAGTTTGTTCCTCTTCTCAGAGAGAACTGAGAATCAGAGTCACACTGCCCTGAGTGGCACAGCCAAGACTCTATGGTAAAACTTCTGAGGCCCTACCGATGACCCCAGTGGTTAACAATACAGAATGGCCAGCCATGGGCAAGGGAGAAACCCCAGCATGGTGGAAAGCTTGGTGGCAACTGCCTTCCCTCCCTTCCTGCCACCCTGGTCTGCCCAAGAGGGATCTGAGGAGAGCTGCTGTCACTCTGTTATTAGTCCTCAAGTGTGAACGGGCCTGTCATCGGCTGTCCTAGGTGTCTGACCAGAGAGCTGGAGGGGTACCCCAGGATGTATGGATTAGGGAGAGCTATTGTAGGCTGTGAGACAGGAGGGGATACCCTGGCCAAGCCCCACATCACATATGAGGTCAGCCTTGCTTCCTGATCCCCACCTCTGCATGCAAGAGCTGGTGTGACCCTCTACACGCTGCTGAGTATAGCCCAGCTGAGCTATTCCCATGGCCGCAAGCAAGGCCCACGGCCTGTGTCCACTTGCCTCTCCTGGCCCGTTCTGTGCTAATCTTATCATCAACTACTTGTTTTCGGAGCCATTGTGCCTTCCCAAGGTCCTCTTCTCAGCTTGACACCTTGCCTAGCCAGTACACCCTCACTTGGATTTCAGCCCAACGTTCTTGAGGAGAGGCCCGATCCGGGGGTACGCTGTGGTAGAGCTGGGCCCAGACTCCTGCGTCAGATAATCCCAACGCCTGTGGACAGGTAAGGCTGTGGGGACAATGACCCAGAGAGCCGCGTGCCACAGGCACGCCCTCCGCAGGGAGGTGTGCCATCTGGGTCCGGGTTGTGAGGCCCAAGGGTGCTGTGCTGGGCAGTAGGGATGTGATTACGTGGATATCCGCTAAAGCTGCTGGTATGATACCTGTTCTCCAGTGGGTGGGGGTGGCGTGAAGGACAGAGGTGCATGTAGGGTGGGGGGTGGGGCGTCAAGGACAGAGGCGCATCCACTTTTGGGTTGTGTGGAAAGAAGAGCCATAAAGAGAGAGTACGGCGCGGGGCGGGGTGTAGCGCTCAGGGAAGGTGGCTAAAATGTACCACTGTTCTTATTTATTTAGAATGGCTGAAAAAGAGGGCCCTGCGTGGCGGTCCCTGGACTGAGGGAACCGTGTTCAAGGCTGTGGCTGAATCTCTCACCCTATTTTTGCCTTCCCACACTAACCTCTTTGAGCCTGGAGGAGGGACGGAGCCTGGCCTGAGGTGGCCCGGGCTGGCGTCTCTAAGTTGCCTCCTCCTCCAGAAACCTCCAAACACTGGCTCTTCGCTTCTCTTGACCAGAAATAAATGTACCAGACTTGTTCTCAGGCCATCCTGAGAGAAGGGACACAAAATCACTTCACAGATTGCTTATGTTTCTTTTCCTCAAAGTTGTGTTTTTGTTCACATTAGTTACATTGAAGTTGGACAGTAATTATCGTTCTTAAAATAGAATCCCCATATTGCCAAGTTGGGAAAGAAAACTACCTAGGAATAAAAAGATGTAGCCACATGTGAAATGCCGTTCCATTAGCCACAGAATCTTTTACGAGCCTGGGTGGGGAGCGCCTGTCAAGTGGGGTTTGTGGCAGAGCATATCACGGCAATGGTGTCTGTGGCTGCTGTTCATTTTGTCTCTCCAAGTCAAGGAAGCCTTTGACATGTGTGGCCAGGAACACTGGGGCCACCAGCCTCTAATTACATTTCTTTTTTAAAATATTGGTAAACACCCTCTCTGCTGTTGATTCAAACGTTTGAAAATACTGAGTCTGTAGCTGTTGGCTCTGGACACGGAGAGCAGATCCTGGCCTCCTTTGGCCAAACCTCTGCCGGCTCCTCTGGGTTTTTAGACTTGAATTCAAGTGCTGAAGCCAGAGTCGTGTCCCACAGGTAAAAGCATGGAGGGTCACTTCAGGATTCAAAACCAGGCCTGGCCAGCTGCAGCAAGAGGCCCTGCCTCCCAGATGAGGGCGCCTGGCCTCTCCTGCTGCCCGGCTCCTCATCCAGCTTCTAAGCAGAGGTTGGGGAGGAGAGGCAGGGGGACCATTTGATTCCCGTTGCCCTTCTGCGAATGGCCCCGTACACGTCTTCACAGTACCACCGCGTTGCTCTGCTTGTGGATGAAAGCTCAGGGTGTACAGCTGCACGCCTTGCTATGCGCGTCCCGCAACTCATCCCTGCCTGGGCTGAAGTGAGTAGGGATTGGAGGCTTCACTTCCTGGCCCATGCAACCAAGAGTGTACTGACCTCCTCACACGGACACCTGCATGGAAGACCTTGCAGCCTCTCCCCTCCAGGGCGGTCCATGTAGAGTAGGGTGAGTGCACAGCGGTCTTCCTCCTGGCTGGCCACTCTCCTGGGGTGATCCGGAGCCATCAGCCACTTACTGCCCAGACTGCCAGGTTTTCAAGTCCTCACAGATCGAAGACTGGGCCAGTGGTTACTTCTGTTGTAGCCACACACAGGGAAGAGTTCCTTGTCACAAATGCAGCACACTGGCGACATCAGGATGAGCCTGAAGCCCTGTCTTATCCCAGGGATAATGCCAAATCAGCCTGTTGCCAGCTCCTTCTACCATAGGCTCCTGTTCCTTGGGCATCGGTGTGAAGGTCACCGACCTCCCCATCAACGCCACAGCAGAGAGCTGAAGAACGTGAGCGGCCAGAGGGATCAAACATGACGTTCAAGGTCACAGTGGAGGACCTGGGAATTGAACCTGAGTTCATCTGACTCCTAAACTGGTGCTGTTTTAACCCACCCTGCCACAGACTCTTCTGGTTCTGCTTCCTGCTTGGGACAGACAGTCTCTGGAATGACAGTGAGCCACCTTACATGTATGCTTCAAGAGTGACAGAATTCTGAGTAAGCATCAAAAGCTCTGATAAGGTACCAACAGCTGTGGTGCCTATGGCTAAGCCCTGCCAGCTCTGTTGGGTTGTCCCTTTTGGTTGAAGGCCCTTGTCAGCATGACCCATTTGGGCTATAATTTCAAAAGATGATTATGGACGAGCTTGGTGACCATTAGGCCTTTCTGCCACATCCCAGGAAATGGATCTAACCTTGTTATGGGGTAAATCAGATATAATGGGCTTCTAATTCAATTTGGTGGCTCCAAGTAGCATTTATCAAGGTACAGAAGTTGTTCTGTGGCTAGACAGCTGGAGGTAAGATGGACAAGACGAAGACAAGACTCCAGAGCTCGCGTGTTCTGACAGCTCTAGGGCCTTTCTTAGTGTGCTGCAAGCACATGAATTGTGGGTCCTAGTCCGAGGCGGCAGCGTCTTTAGATAACCACGTGTGTCTGCAGCGTTCCGCTGTGGCCGCCTCCCGCAAACCATGACAAAGGTATTTAGATGCCTGGATTCCATGCTTTGCTCAAAACCGAACCTCAAAAGGCTCAGAGGCCCAGCCTATAACCTCGGTACCCAGAGTCTGAGTCAGGAGAATCACAGGTGAGTCCAAGGCCATCCTGGGTTATAGTGAGTTTCAGGCTAGCCCAAGCTTTAGAACTCTCACAAAACTGAAGCAAACCAGTTCCCAAACTTGAACCTAAAAGATCAGCCAGTGTACGGAGCTGGCAATCCCGGTCCCTCTGGTGTGCGAGAACTATAACTGAGCACATGTACATAGAAAACTTCGGACCATCTCTGCATGGGAGAGTTCTATTTATCTTGGGAGAGGGGCATCACCGGTGTCACAGATGTCAGATTGCTGGACGATCGTAACTGGATCTACTTCTTAAAAGTGTGGAGGGCATATGCGTATGTGCGTATTCAGGTGCAATTGGAGGCCAGAGGTTGACATGAGGCCTCCTCCTCTGTTGCCCTCCATTTTAATTTCGAGACAGGATCTCTTATAAACCTGAAGTTCACCGATTTGGCGAGGCTGTCTGCATCAGGGACCCAGCTATTTCTTTCTCAGCATTAAAATTACAGGTGTGTGCTGTCACACTTTTAGGTGGGTTCTGAGGACCTGAACTCTGGTCTTCATGCTTGCAAAGCGAGTACTTTATTGATTGAGCCATATCTGTACCCCTACGGACCTCTTGCTTTTGTACTAGACTGAAATTTTGTGTCTACTTCCCTGTCTCCTGCCTTCAGAGAAATGGCAGGTATATGAAGAAATGGGACCCATAGCTGAGCCTTACAAATGGTCCAGCCCTGCTGCCATCATAGGTGGCAGCTAAACCAGAATGGAAGGTCAGGGAAGTAGCCCATCTCTGAGTCTGAGGAAGCTACTGAGATTAGTGTGGCACGGGATAAGGAGGAGTCTAGGAAGGTGTGGTAGGCAGAACAGAGATGCAGGTTGGAGAGGCCCTGTCCAGTGCCCCTCGCCTCTTCTGCTTCCCATTGGTTGTATTCAGTGGGCCCACTCTGTGCTATTGACAGGGCGGAGTACTGAAGAGACAGGAGCTGGGATCTTGCAACCTTACTGAATCACACGGACAGTGAGAAGCTCAGTTTTGGCTGGGGCACCCAGGTCAGTGGGTGTCAGAACTGAGACTGGAATTTTGAATCGCCACACTTCAGATTCTAAGCACTTTCCACAGATTCTCTGTTTTCTGACCAGTCCAATGTGGCTGCTGAGGTACCTCCTGCCGAGGGGAGGGGCTCTTCAGCCTGCAGCGGACTCATTTACTCTTGGAGTTTGGATAGAGTACTCTCAGCAGCCAGTCATCAGTGGTGGTTTGCCTTTCGCTTGTGCTGAACACCAGTGGCAATGTCCAGCAGAGAGGCAGGCACTGGAGCTTGATTTTGAACACTGGTAAGTGGGACAGAAGTTGACCAGAGTACAGGATACAGCAGAGATCACAGGATAAAGGAGATGCTGCAGGGAGTGTGTTAGGTGCTGGCCTGGGCACAAGCAGGCTCCAGGGCATGGCTGTGGAGGGGGGGGGGAGGCGAGAACAGACCTGCACAGAGCAGGCCCAGTAGCTTACTGGGCTCCTGACTCCGTATTCCCAACCCCTGGGCTGTATGTCCCTCCTCTTGGGATCTCAGGAGACCAGTGACGGGAGGCATAGCCGGTACTGTGGGGGTTACAGGGAAGATTTTACAGATGCAAGGGTGCTGAGCCAGATGTTTAAGAACATCTAGGACCATATAACTGCTCCCCAAAGACTGAGCACTTCAGCAGGGCAAACATACCACAGGGCCAGGGCATGAGCAGTCCCAGTTTACCCTGCCCTCCGTCCAGTGGGCCCACAGCAAGCCGGCCCACATCAGACACTCTCCTGCTAACTCACACAGGTGGGGGCCACAGAGAGAAAGCGAGGTTTCATGGACTCCTGGCCGCATTCCTTAACAGGACAGGCAATCTCCCAGACCTCCCTGCAGGCTGTGCTTCTCCTCCACAGGGTTGGGTTTGCTCTCTTCTAATCCGCCATGTCTGTCTTTCAGATGAGGTCTGATTTTCATAGCAAGTCCCCGTTCCCTCACGCTTTCCCTGCTGCCTGTACGACTGAACCCTGAACGCTAGGCATCCCGCCTCTTCGGGTTTACTCTCCCTGTAAAATTGCAGCAGCACGTGATGTCCTAGGTTGCCTTAAGGACTACCAGCCGGGACTGCTCCTGTGGATGTTCACTGGGCAGCATCAAGGGACAAGCTCTAGGCCAGGATCATGATACAGCTGGACTTCCACTTGGAATCAGCGGAAGGAGTCCTACCAAGCAGACCCATCGCAGCCGAAGGACCCACTGGCTCTGGGGATAGGAGGAGCAGGGTGTCATGGTTCCATTGGTAATGGTGGGTCACATGGCATGGTAGAAGTCAGGACTGAGTATCCGAGGTGTCAGTGGATCAGAGCTTTTCCCGACTGGACACTGTCTCAGGAGGAAAACCTCACATGGAATGCCATTCCCCTGAGAAGGCATGCTGAGTGGGGCGGTTTCCAGGAAGATGCTGAGAGGGGTTAGCATGGCTGGGGACCCAGATGAGCCCTGCTGACTTGCCAGAGGCAGTGTTCCCATAGTGATGATGAGCTAGTCTGTGCTGAGTTTATACAGTGAACTTGCAGGTGCTGTCAGGGTGCAGTATGCAGAGCCCTAGGCCTGCTTCAGCCCCACTGCCTTGCTTCTGTTGTGATAGTCTACCCTTGGGTATCCATGTAACTCACTTCTTCCCTGCCTGGTCCATTCCCATCCCACCCCACTCCCAGAAGCCCTGCTGTCTGGGAACTCACTGCACTGCTGGGGAGGGCCCCAGCCTTGAACCTTCCCAGGGCCTTGGAGTGGCAAGCATTCTAGTGTGGTCCTGTTGATAGTCTTCCCTCAGCCCAACTCACTCCCTTAGGTTATTCAGGCCGCTTACTGTAATTACGCTGCTGCTGGGGCAGATCAGGAGGGAAGACACGGAGGCATTTTCATAGACCCAAACCCTGCCAGACCTTAGCAGAAGGAGCCACCCTCCTGGGCAGCGCCAGACTCCATCGACAGGAGAACCCTGAGCTTAGGTGCTTTTACTCTTTCAGAACGCCTCAGGTATTTTACTGAGAGCACGTGCAGATCATTAGCAATTAAACAACCCCACAGAAACCCAGCACCTGCAGACAATACGGAACAGACTGAGGACAGCCCCTCACCCAGCAGTGCATAAAACAATTTCAAACATAACTAAAAATAAACGTCCCCAACGCTTATCCTGCTGCTTCCTCTGCAGCCTTCTCTGGCCCACCCTGAAACCCAGTGATCCTCAGGTCACCCTCTGACCCCGTCTTTGCTTCACTTTTCTTTCGCAGCATCACTACCTCACACATTCTGCATCTTTACATTGTCCTTTTTTCACTGGGATGTAAAGCAAGGCCTTGTCTGTTCTGTTCATGGCGCGATACCTGACTCCCAGACCTGCCTGGCTCAGAGCAGATGATTCGGATTAACTGCAGGTCAGAACTGATCCCTGCTGAAGAGCAGTGGCCTGGCCTGACCTGTCTGCAGCTGTGCATCATGATGCTGATGACACCCCAGCCCAGAAGCAGGCTGCTCTCGGGTCTGGAAGGGCAATTTGAGGATTCCATACCTAACAGGAGTGCTCAGTACAGGGAGTTCCCAGTCTTTTCTTCTAACCACCCTTCTTGATCATGGGATCTGTAACTATTTTGGAAGTGGATTTGCTGAGATTAAATTCTTTCTTAGTCTAATCCTTTGTGGAAAACAAAAGCTTTAAATGAAGTGAATCAGGATGGTTTGCTGAGGTTTGATTATTTGCACAGTGATTTTATCCTGACGCGCAGGCCCCTGAAGATCACTCGGATGGTCTTGTGACAGGGAGCAGGTCTCCGTCACCATGTGACGAGGATGACCACATACGCAGGAGCCACGGGGGCCAAGGCTGTGGGGAGAGCTGCCACGAAGCCCAGCACTGTGCTCTGCAGGAGGAACGCCTGGCAAGGCTGCAGTGTAGATGGAGCCTGGGCAGAATTACCCCTGGCTTTGTTCTTTTTCTCCTGGAATACCTGTGGGCTGCATCTTAGCAATCCCAGAAGTGGGTGTTCAGGGGCTGGGTACAGGGGATTCTGGAAAGCACTCTTTAGAAGCAGAGCCAAAAGGATGTGTTTGAGGTCTGTGCTCAAGTCTACCTGCCACCGAGGAACTACGCCCGCCCCCAGCCCCGGGCTACAGTCTGCAGCCCAGCTCAGTACCTTGTAGTAGTTCATTGCTGTGGCGGCTCAGCAAGGAGACAAGGAGGAGTTCTCATACGTGCAAACCCTGCCAGACCTCAGCAGAGGGAACCACCGTCCCAGCCAGCTCCATACTCGATAGACAGTGGACCCCCGAGTGTCTCAGCTCAGGTGTTTTTATTCTTCCAGAACTCATGTGTCCTTCTGACAGCACGTGCAGATCATCACCAATCAACATCCCGCATATATCCAACAGCTGCAGACAATACAAAACGCCCTGATGGCCCCTCACCCAGCAGTGCATAAAACAATTTCAACCATAACTAAAAATAAACTTCCCCAACAGTACCCAGCATGGGGCAAGGTAATGACCGGCAAAGCCATTTCTGAGAGTATGCTGTTATAAAGGCTTCTACCCAAACCAGAAATGAGAAGGCACTGGAGCCTGACACACTACAGTGGCTGAGAACATGGAATGACCTCAGTCTTGGGAACCCCAAAGCTGACCTGAGTTTGCTCTCTGAAACTTCAGTTGTAGAGTGTTCAGACTTGCCAGGTCCCAGGGGCCTGGGGCAGAATCTGGCTCTTATCCAGACATTTTCTAGCTCCCAAGTGGGGATTTGCTCTTCTGCTGACTGGATTACTTTGGGACTGTCTGGCTTGTAGAATTTGTCTTCTGGGATTTGCTAATGGAGACCTATATTCTTGAGTAGGGACAGAGTTTCTTTTGCAAGCAGTTGTTTTGAAGAGAGCTTGATATCACAGCCTTGGGACTTATGGCTATTTTACAACTTCTGCCTGGATCACTCAGTTCACCTGGCTCTGCTGGCTCCTTAAGAGAGACGCACAGAAACATTGGCCTAGGAGGCCATCATGAGCTCACCAAACTCAGGTGAAAATGGTGACTTCTTTGGTTGAAATCCGTGCCCCGCAAAGCCCCTTTCTCTGTCATGGGCCCTGGAGAGATGGCAGCTGAGCTCCGGGACGGCACGCCACAGGTGCTGCCCTTCGCTGCTGGGTGTGAGACATCTACAACAGTCTGGCTTGGAGTAGACACGGCACAAACTGGCTGCAGGTTGCAGGTCAGGTCTGACCTGAGAAATAGCCATCTCCTGCTGGCTCACCTCTGCCGTCTCTCTCCTGCTGGCTCACCTCTGCCGTCTCTCTCCTGCTGGCCTCACCTCTGCCGTCTCTCTCCTGCTGGCCTCACCTCTGCCGTCTCTCTCCTGCTGGCCTCACCTCTGCCGTCTCTCTCTCCTGCTGGCCTCACCTCTGCCGTCTCTCTCCTGCTGGCCTCACCTCTGCCGTCTCTCTCCTGCTGGCCTCACCTCTGCCGTCTCTCTCCTGCTGGCCTCACCTCTGCCGTCTCTCTCCTGCTGGCCTCACCTCTGCCGTCTCTCTCTCCTGCTGACCTCACCTCTGCCGTCTCTCTCTCCTGCTGGCCTCACCTCTGCCGTCTCTCTCCTGCTGGCCTCACCTCTGCCGTCTCTCTCTCCTGCTGGCCTCACCTCTGCCGTCTCTCTCTCCTGCTGGCCTCACCTCTGCCGTCTCTCTCCTGCTGGCCTCACCTCTGCCGTCTCTCTCCTGCTGGCCTCACCTCTGCCGTCTCTCTCTCCTGCTGACCTCACCTCTGCCGTCTCTCTCTCCTGCTGGCCTCACCTCTGCTGTCTCTCTCTCCTGCTGGCCTCACCTCTGCCGTCTCTCTCCTGCTGGCCTCACCTCTGCCGTCTCTCTCTCCTGCTGGCCTCACCTCTGCCGTCTCTCTCTCCTGCTGGCCCACCTCTGCCATCTCTCCTGCTGGCCTCACCTCTGCCGTCTCTCTCCTGCTGGCCTCACCTCTGCCGTCTCTCTCTCCTGCTGACCTCACCTCTGCCGTCTCTCTCTCCTGCTGGCCTCACCTCTGCCGTCTCTCTCTCCTGCTGGCCTCACCTCTGCCGTCTCTCTCTCCTGCTGGCCTCACCTCTGCCGTCTCTCTCCTGCTGGCCTCACCTCTGCCGTCTCTCTCCTGCTGGCCTCACCTCTGCCGTCTCTCTCTCCTGCTGACCTCACCTCTGCCGTCTCTCTCTCCTGCTGGCCTCACCTCTGCCGTCTCTCTCCTGCTGGCCTCACCTCTGCCGTCTCTCTCTCCTGCTGGCCTCACCTCTGCCGTCTCTCTCTCCTGCTGGCCTCACCTCTGCCGTCTCTCTCTCCTGCTGGCCTCACCTCTGCCGTCTCTCTCTCCTGCTGGCCTCACCTCTGCCGTCTCTCTCTCCTGCTGGCCCACCTCTGCCATCTCTCCTGCTGGCCTCACCTCTGCCATCTCTCCTGCTGGCCTCACCTCTGCCGTCTCTCCTGCTGGCCTCACCTCTGCCGTCTCTCCTGCTGGCCTCACCTCTGCCGTCTTTGCTCAGGCACGACAATGCTGAAGGAAGGGCCCGGCAGCACGCCCCCACTTCTGCACCGTCCTCACCACCAGGTGTGGTTTGGAGGGTGACGGGGGCACATGCTCCTCACCCAGGCCCTACCCCTGGAGTGACAGCTTACAGGTAAAGTGCATTCTTCATGCCAGATAGTGTCAAATAGTTAGCTCACCTAATCCTCCGCCCTGCCACTGTCTAGGAAGCCCTGTAACACTGCCTTCCTTGATTTTCATCTTTGATTTTTATTTTGCACATATACGGGTGTTTTACCTGCATGTATGTCTGCGCACCATGTGTGTGCAGTGCCTGAAGAAGCCATAAGAGGGCATCAGATCCCCACAGGACAGAGTCATAGACAGTTGAGAGCTGCCATGTATGCGTTGGGAATCGAACCTAGCTAGAGTCTCTGGATGAGCAGCCAGTGTTCTTAACTGCAGACATCTCTCCGGCCTAACCCCCTTAAAACTTTTATTTTATATTATTGGTACAAAATAAAGGGGTTTGCCATGACATTTCACACATGTATACAATGTACTTCAACCATCTTCACCCTTTCTGCCCTTTCTGTGCCCTGATCTCTTGGTTAGTATTGGCAGCTTTTGTCACGGGCTTGAACCCTCAAGGATCTGACAATAAGAGCCTCTGCTCTCAACAGTCTTCCCATGGGGCCTGTTTGATGATTCATTTCTTATTCTATACCCAGAGACAATGAGGCATAAACTAGAATAAAAAGAGGCTATTACGATATCACTATTTGCCATTTATCTAAATTAGATAATAAATCATGGAGCTACTTGAAACAATATACATGTCAACGTGCTGAACATTTAGTTATCGCTTGGTGTATTTGATGGTGTCTGTGTATAATTAATACTTTCTTACAGAAAGTATGATATTTGTTTGAAATGGAAAAGTGAAGGAGAAAATAAGCTTAATCAGCCTTCCTCATCCTCAGACGTGAGGCTTATGGCAGCGGTCATTTGGGGGCTGGTGGGTGAATGAGCAGTCGTTCCCTGGTACTCTCTAGGCCATTGCTGTGCCTTGGGAGGGGAGGCCTTTTACCTGTAGCAGCAGCAGAAACCACCACAGCAACAACCACCACAGCAACAACCACCACAGCAACAACAACCACCACAGCAACAACCACCACAGCAACAACCACCACCACAGCAACAACCACCACAGCAACAACCACCACCACAGCAACAACCACCACAGCAACAACCACCACAGCAACAACCACCACAGCAACAACCACCACCACAGCAACAACCACCACAGCAACAACAACCACAGCAACGACAACCACCACAGCAACAACAACCACAGCAACAACAACCACAGCAGCAGCAGCAGCAACCACAGCAGCAGCAGCAGCAGCAGCAGCAGCAGCAGGCAAAGCTGAGCAATGCTCATGAAGTTCCAAAAAGCTCCCAGCCATGTGCCAGGCTCAGCATAACTGGGCATCTGCCATTGGCATCTCCAGATGTTTGCCTTTATCAGACATTGACATGGTTCAGGGTTTTCATTGAGAGCCTTGTAAAAAGCTTGAGCTGGTTGGAATGATTATTGTTCATTTTATTTGAGTTCCTTATCATGTGCAAAATGTTCCAGGCACCATTAGGAGACACAAAAGACTCTGAAAACACAGTTTCAGCGGGCAGAAGCTCACTGTAGTGTAGAAGAGACTCGGCCATCGACATTTACAAACATTTGCTGAACACAATCAGCTAGTAGGAATGAAAGTTGCTCTCAGCAAATCACCAAGGCATTGGGGGCAGGTGTAGAGGCTGAGGATTCAATGCTTGCAGGCAGGCGGATGGGCGGGCGGGGTGTGGTGGGGGTACTTCTAAAATTGGATGGGTGTTCTAGGCTGACTCTACACTAATGTCTTTAGATTACTACCCAGTAGTGGAGACCAGAAATAGGGCAGGAGCTTGACCAAGAGAGTATTAAAGGGGACTCATATTTTGCTTGAGGCAAACATTTGAGGCCTCCATCTGGGCACATTATAATTACTGCTTAACCATAAATGTGGCTGGGTGAGGCGCATTGATTTATCTATAGACTGCCTAAGGGCATTTAGGGAAAACCAAACACAGGCAACAAGAGCTGTCCCCATCAATTTACAAAACTCATGTCTGAGACAGCATCACAGAGGGTAGCAAACCTGCTCATGGCCGTAAGCCAAAGTTGTCTTCCTTGGAAAAAGTTAATTTAAGTGATCAATAACTGCTTTAGAAAGACTACTTGGAGTCTCTTTTAAAAGAGACTTCATTTATTCTCTTCCTCTTATCAAAACTAGATTAGCAGAAGCGTGTAACAGAAGATGGGACAGTGAATCAGACTAGACAGGGATTAGACTAGAAGTAGGAGGTTAGACCCGACTCTGAAGAGAAAGGAGGAAGTGGCTCTCAACACAGTGGCCATTGTTCTGTTTTGTAGACAAGGTCTATAAAGCCCTGGCTGTCCTGGAGCTCCATATATAGACCAGGCTGGCATCAAACTCATGGGGACCTCCTGCCTCTCCCTTCTGAGTGCTGGGATTAAAGGCGTGTGCTACCACACTAGGCCTAAACAAACCGAACCTAGACCTCACACAGCTAGACCCACGACTCAGCGCTGCGGGCCACAATGCAATCTTTCCAAGTTCTAAATTTATCTCTGGGATTCATGGAATCCAAGACAAAAAGGGACACGTGACCAATGGCACAGCTCCCGCAACTAACGGACAAAGTACTAATTTAGGCCTATCTGATTATTTGTGAATTTATAGAAATTTATAGAAAATGAAGCAGTGGTAACTTCAGGGGAAATGGGGGAAAGATCTAAAAAATATTTAGAAAAGACTGTTTCTGAATATTTCAGTGCGAGGCAAAGTGATGAGGACACGCACTCACTGTCTGAGTGCGCACGGGCGGCTCCAGTCTAGTGAGACTTCGCCAAATGAAGGAATCACTTCAGGTGGCGATTGAGTCAAAGCGCCCAGCCTCCCCTCAGGTAGAGGCTATGCCCTGTGTCTCTGGTCTGTCCAGACAGTACCTGGTGCACTTGGCACCTAAAGAGCTCACCATGGCTGTCTCCACAGGTTGAGCGCTCCAGGGAGGAGCTCTCACACAACGCCCTGGGGTGTTGGCCTGAGACTAGTCAGGACTCTGTGTTGAATGATGATGTCTCACAACCTTAAGGCAGGAATAGTATCCACGATAAACAGCAGTTACACCTTAGTGGGGGCCATTTTTGGAGTGCTTGATGACAGCAATCAAAGCTTCCAGCATTTTTGCCATAACAAATACTTCAATGGACCATCTCGGCGGGAGCCAGGCGTTCCGAAGTGTCCAACAAGTGGGCTGTGATGTTGGGCCCTGGCTCTCGTGAGGGTGTGCTCACTGAGGGCCTCTGCTCAGGTAGCTAAGTCTGGGCTTAGCAGGCTGTCAGGGACAGTGCTGACCTGCTCCCAGCTGCCTCCCTGCACACTGGAGGTGCGGGACCCCACAGGCATGGTGGAGAGGAGAGGGACCGAGCGAGTGACGGTGGCCGACTGCCGGGGGACTTGAACCTGAGCAGTGGAAATAACGGTGACATCGGCCGCACAGGAGACACGAGCAGTGGACGGCCAGCAGCGAGTGTGGAGCGTCCTTGTCCAGCCAGGTCCCCAAAGCAAGCCTCAGATAGTATCGCCACTTAGGTTTTATTCCCACAAATAAAGTTCCCGACTTGCTCTGGCAGCGTCAAGAGCAAGAGGGTGTGGTGCTCTGGGGATCTTATGACAGTAGGCTGCCTATCAAAAGTGCCGAGGGCCGGGAGGAGGCCACGGCCGAAGGGATCACTGCGGCTCCTGTGCTGCCCTGGGCCAGAGAGGAGAGGCTCAGCTCGGGCGGTTGGGAGGGCAGCAGAAAGTGGGCTTGGGAGAAGCACACACACTTGGAAACATGGAGTTTGAGAAGGCAACACGTAGCTGGTAATGTGGGCCTGGATCTGGAGAGCAGGCAGGATGTCAGAGAGGTCAGTATACCAGGAACAAGTGGCCGGGGGTGTGGAAGGTTGTTGCTGAGAAGAGAAACTAGCCAGAGACAGAGCCATGAAGAGGGCCTGAATTTAGAACCAGGGATGACAGGAAGGAGGCATGCTGGGAAAATGCAGTATAGGAGGCAGGGGAGGCAGAGGCCCTGGGCCTGGCTCCTCCCTGGGAAAGGAAAGGGCACGCAGCACACACCTGCCTCCCGGAACAGCTGTGAATCCAGAAGCAGGCTGGACACATCCCTGAAGCTCTGAGCTGGCTGCTGTGACCCTCTAATTCTGGCAGGCTGGCTTTGTAAGGAGAACCTTGCTCATGCTCTGCCTGCAGGAGTTAACACACAACTCTGACACACATTTCCCCCTGGTTTTCATTAAACAACAAAACACACACACACACACACACACACACAAAACCCAACCCACAAATCCAGAAGAAAAAACAAAACAAAACAAAAAGCACAAAGCAAATGTTCTGCAAACGTCAAGTGACAAGGTCACAGTGAGGAACTGGCCTGGACAGGTTGGTTCCTGACTCACCTAGACCCCATGGTCCTTGATCCCGGGTGTTTGTAATGAGGATTCACGTGTCAACAAGATGTTATAAAATAACATCCCCTTCAGTTGCTTAAGAAGCAAGGTGGAGACAGTGTGTGCTTGGAAAAGCTAGGCTTTTGAAGAGGAGGTGGAACACCTTTATTAAGCACCAGCTACATAACCATTATCTTAAACTTACTGACTTCCTAACAGTCTCATAAGGAGCCTTTACTGACCTCAGAAAGGAAGTAGACTTAGCTGAGGGAGAGCGGCTCAGCTCATGCTGCTAACGCTGCCTTTTCCCGCCCTTGGCTTGCCCCAGCCCTTGGTGAATGGATACTAGGAAAGCTGGCGTCATGACGTATTTATTTGTACACTTTGAAGCAGTCTTACTATGTTCTCTGGGTTGGCACTGAACTTATGAACTTATGAAATCCTCCTGCCTCAGTCTGCCAGGGAGTTGGGACAGCAACTTCCGCACCCAGTGGAATTCCTGCTTTGACAGCAGGTGAATAAGGCTTTGCCGGACCCGTGGCCTGCACTGGAGTGACGCTCCGGCTGGTGGCAATGCCATGACTGTCTCATCAGCACACTACGGATACAAGATACTTGGTCTGACATCCAAGGCTTTGGCCACTTTGAGGGGTAGAGGGTCAAGCCCTGCTTCTGCTTCTGTGTCCAGGATACAGCTACTCTCCTTCTCCACAGCAAGACTGGGAATTTAACAAGTGGTTCGCTTGCTCTCTGTCATGAGAAGGGTGTGGCTCACCTGGAAGGTGGTTTCATGAACCTCATCTTCCAAAGGAAATTATTCCCAGAGGACTCGGAGGGTGGAAGGCTCTGATTTTCATTCTTTAATCACTCAGAAAAACATATCCATTTACATTTATTCAAAATAGTGGGAAATCATTGAGGTTCCTGTGCAAAGGTCAAACTATAAAAAGCTAAGTGGACTCAGAGAATTCTTGGCTAGGCATAGAACACGGCTGTACATTAGGAAGAATCAAAAACAGGATTTAACCCCCAGTATCTTCTCTGTACTTTCTTCCCATGTGTGTTAAATTCAGGTACAAGCGCTTTTCAGTGAGCAGAATGTGTGGGCTATACTGATTGGGAGCCCTGGATCAGAATCCTTACCAGCTGCTGCATACCTAGTGTAAAGCAAGTTCCTCACCTGTGAACCTCAATCCCCCTGTATGATAAATGGACATATTCCCCAGGCGTTCTTCAGAAGGACCTGAGCCTTCTCTACCATCCAACAACCCAGGGCTTCCCACCTGAAACTCACCTGTAGACAGATGAAACCTGTTTGGCTGAAATTCAGACTAAAGGGCACTGGCAGAGGCACGTGAAGATAGAATTCCTTTTCTGGCCTCCTTCCCCACCCGGCCAGCCTACTATGTTCCCAGCCTCATAGAGAACTCTGCCAGTACATGGACCTGGGTGACCTGTGAAGTCCCTGCCATTGGAAGATAAACAAGAAACTTCGAGATCCCCATCACAGAGCTATTTTAAAGGGCACTTGGCAATTTAACAGCTTTTATTTAGCTGAGCAAGTGGTGGTTTGATGATAGAGTATTTGGAAAACACTTAAGAACTTGGAGAAAGTCTTTAAGAGTGTCTTTGGGAAGATAAGAAATGGCCATATCTCCTCCACCTTATCAAATCGAGGTTTTATCCATGCTACATGTCAGCCTTACCCCTGTGGTGACCTGCCAGCTCTACCATGTTGGCCAACCCACTGATAGACAGTTGAGAGATGGAGTCAGATCTAAGGCTGGGTCTGGCAGCTTGGTTTCCTAGGAGGAATGACAGTGGGAGTTGGCCTTCATTTCCTGATTTACACCCACATCCATTAGGAACAGAAGGAAAGACATGTATTGGGGAAGCCAGAGATTGAAGAGTGGCCAATAACAGATAACAGAAGCCCAGAGAGTCGATGTACTCAGCAGGGAGCATCTGCAGTAAGACCAAAGAGGGCCAAGAAGAGGCGTCTGGAATCACTGACATTAGAGTTTGAAGCAGAACAAGCCTGTGGAGTGGGCAGAGGTGTAACTGAGAGAGCGTGGAGTGGGAACACTGGGTTGGAGTCAGTGGGGATTGGCAGCTGGTATGTGCTGTGGGGTGGAGGCAGGGGCCTTTGAGGCTGGGCTGGGCATGGGGTTAGCCTGCAGGGTCTGAAGCGTTGCAGCTCCCTCAGCAGTGCAAGGCTCCAGCTGCAGCCTGAGCCAGCTCTGCAACCTTGCAGGTGGTTTGTTTTCCTGGACAGAGGTTCAGAGTGGGCTTCCTGGGGGCTTCTGGGAGATCTGTCTGTGAACACTCTCCTAAGGCTTCACTCTGTCCCTGTTGGGTCTATTTAAGTCAGGTAACCTGGCAAATGTAATCATGACTGCCGTAGTATCTTATTCTAATTTTGACTTTCAGAAATTCAGCAGGTGCTTATTTTAAATGTTAACCTGAGATTCTACTTTTCGGTCTTTTATAGTCTTTAAGCGAAGAGCCTAACTTTAGAATGATGTACAGATTACATGCAGTTTGTAGTGTCTTGGATGTCTCTGTCTTCAGCCTTTCTTTTAGGTCACAAGAGACCTGCCTGAGGTCATTAGGTATTTAATGTGACATGCTCTGCTCTGCAAAGTAAAAGAGGAAGAAAGGGCAGGGGGTTTTTTTTTGATCAGATACAAACAGCTTTGCCCCCAAATGTGTCCAGCAGCCTGATTCAGTATGAAATCTCTGAAATGACTGATTATTCATTAGGGAAGCTATTTAAAGATTTCTTAGCAGCAGATCCAAACTGACAGCATGTGTGCTGTAAGGGCAGCACGGTGACAGCAGACATAACTGAAAGGCTCTGGCACAGCGATGTTGGCTCTGCCTTCTGTGGGACAGGGACACCAAATTTTCAGGAAAGAAAAGTTACAGGTTGCTGTGGCCACTTGGTGATCAGGCATGCAGGTGCTTCCTGTTGGGCAGGACACACCAGGGAGAACTCTGGGTGTCTGTGAATGGAAGAGGTTAGGGAACATGGTGCCTCTCTCTGCTCTATGCCTCAGGTCCCTCCATTTAAAGAATATAAAGGACGGAAAGTAGAATCTCAGGTTAACATTTAAAATAAGCACCTGCTGAATTTCTGAAAGTCAAAATTAGAATAAGATACTACGGCAGTCATGATTACATTTGCCAGGTTACCTGACTTAAATAGACCCAACAGGGACAGAGTGAAGCCTTAGGAGAGTGTTCACAGACAGATCTCCCAGAAGCCCCCAGGAAGCCCACTCTGAACCTCCGTCCAGGAAAACAAACCACCTGCAAGGTTGCAGAGCTGGCTCAGGCTGCAGCTGGAGCCCTGCACTGCTGAGGGAGCTGCAGCGCTTCAGACCCTGCAGGCTAACCCAGCAGCCCCCATCTCTCCTTCCTTGGGGCCCCCGGTCCTCAGACACTCCAGGCCCACACCTGACCCCCTCCACAGTCTTTTCAGCCAAACAGCTTGGTTTACCCTGAATCCCACTTGACCCTCTCATCTAACCCTGGCTCTGGCAAACTTTACAAAGTCCAAGTTTGAGGCCGTTATCATCTTCTAACCTCTGCAGATTTCCTGTTAACAGCACCACCCAACTGTCCCGATTCTGCTGTGTCCTTGTGTGCTCAGCAAACAGTTTACTTTGGCACATTCACCAGGAAGTAGTAATACTGTTACAGCTAGGTGTTTTCTGGAGCTTTTATTTCAGGAGTGTGTGTGTGTGTGTGTGTGTGTGTGTGTGTGTGTGTGTGTGTGAGAACAGGCTGAGTTACTGTTATTTGTGACAAAGGCACAACCCTCAGGACGTCAAAGCAGAGGCAATATGCTCTTTATTCCAAGGTACTTTGGCTGGTCCAAAGGCCTCCCTCCTTGACCAGTCGGTGGACCACCTGGCACTGGACGTACCTAAATCTCAACGAGCGCTGTGCTGGAAGGTTGTCTAATAGTCGCTGAGCAAAGGTCACGGGTGCTACACCCAGAGGCCCGTTGGCAATATCTCACAGCTGCGTCTCCCTCTGGCTTAACTCAAAGTTAAGCTCCTCCTCAAGATTGGTTGGTGGCCAAGGACAGGCATGGAGAGGGAATACAAGGCTAGGCCCTTGGGCTCTCCTTGGAACGATTCCGAAGTGCCACTTCGGCTACCAGGCTCCCTAAAGAACCAGGCGATTTCTGCTGCAACCGATTTGGGTTCATGTCTTTTGCCTCTGCCCAATTCCATCTTCACTTCCTTGTGCTCACTGAAAATCTACTCAGGTTCTAGGACAGCTGCGTGTCTCAGTGAGAGTCCAGACTGAATGCAGTCCTCCGCATCCTCCAGCGCTTCCTCGGCCAGGCTGTGCCAGGGCTGCTGACTGGGGGCCAGCAGAACAAAGCCCTTTAATTACTCTTTCCTTTCGTCCACGCCTCCCTTCGTGCCACTGGGGAGGATACCTGGAATTAGGAAAACTTGTGCTTTTGCAGGTCTTTGGTCCATTTTGATTTGCGCTACAGACACCAAGGATGGGAGGATACCCATGCGCCCTCCGCCCCCACCCCCACCCCAACATGGCTGCAGAGAGCTTGGAGCCCACTCAGAGACCTTCAGCTCACAGGACCAAGACCCTGACATCTTCTCAGTTTCCTTAGCTGATCTTCCTCATTGAGTCCTTTCGTGCCTTGCTGTGTCACAAAACTCCCTCTACTCCAAACGCCATGTGGTAAAGGGAGGTATAGACGATAAACACGTGTACCTGTGTGGGGTGGCGTCAGACAGGCCTGTTAGCTTGGTCTGGGTTAGGACATTTGCCAAGACACAGCTACTCCAAATCAGTTGATTCGGCCTGGTGTGTGTGGGGGGTGGGGGTGGGTGTGTGTGTGTGTGTGTGTGTGTGTGTGTGTGATGTGTGGGGTGTGTGGGGGTGTGTGGGGGGTGTGTGGGGGGTGTGTGTGTGTGGTGTGTGTGGGTGTGGGGGGGGGGTGGTGGGGGTGGGGGGGTGTGTGTGTGTGTGGGGGGGGGTGTCTCATGCCATGTAGGGATTGTTTTGAAGAGGAATATAATACACACTGCTTTGAACCTATCAAGTGATCAATAAGTGATAGACGTTTGTAATTGTTTATAAATCATCTTCTCAAGAAACTGCCCTATCCTGTCAGAGGATCTCCCGCGTCCTTCTTTCCTTCCTATCTTGTGCTCGCTGTCAGCTAAGAGGCATTTCTGGCCTGTCTGGTTTCACTTTCTCATAGCTTAAAGCAAAAGGTGTGAAGCAGCAGAAAGGCCAATGGCGATGCTTGCTGGGCATGACTTGAGCTTGGACACATTCAAAGCACCAACAGGAGAGCCAGACATGGCGGCCCTAGTCCCAGACACTCAGCAGGATGAGGTCTAAGAACCTGATTAGCAGCTTGGTTGGAGGAAACCTGAACTCTATGTAAACAGAGGCTTCAAAGAGCGAGAGAAGGTTGTACATGAGAGATGGATAATGAATAATTTGACTAAGTCAAATGCAGCCAATGCAAATCTAGGCCTGTGAATGCTTTAAATATAACCTACTGATATAAAAAGCATTGCACTAAATTTTTTAAAGCTGAGATCTTTCCTAGGGTGAGAGACTCACTTTCTTGATAGAGACAAGCTCCCCAGAAGGCAAGCAGAGAAGGTATAGAACAACATGATATTACATTTCCCTGTAGGCAACAGAATTTTATGCATTTATAGTCTACGACAACAGCCCATGTGCCTGCTACACATTGCCGTATAAGGGAGTTCAGAGTCGTAGTAGTGGATTGAGAAGGCCATTTCACAGGCCAGGTGATTCAGGAGGGTTTTTCTTCTGTTTATTTTGAAAGTCAATCTGCCTCTGGCTCTGTCCCCTTGTGTCCCAAATATGCCTGAATAATGTCTTTAACTTACACAAAGATGGGTTTAAAACTAGATTCCCTTTTGTTTGTTTGAGACAGGGATTCACTGCGTAGTGTAAACTGGCCTTGAACTTTCCATCCTTCTGTCTCAGCCTCCTGGGTGCTGGGATTGCAGGTGTGTGCCACCACGCCCGGTTTCTTTCTTGTCTTTTGATGGGTTCAGAGCAGAGAACATCCCGATGTCTAGTCTAGAATGGGCTTGCTGGTTGCACTTTCTTGAGTACAGGAATGCTGAGGATGAGGTCAAGGGCAGATTGAGGGAGAAGCACCAGGACAAGATGGAGCGGGGAGAGCACGTGGGCAAATCTGGGCCCAGTTTGGTCTGGGGCTCAGTGCAGGCGAGTGGAGCTGGACTGGGATGTGGCTAGGGAATATAGCAGTTATCTGGCTGGGCCTTTAGCTCTGTCTCCCTCCCTACCTCCTCTGGGGCTGGCTTAGGGCAGCCAGGCGGTGTCCGAGGAAGCTAATCAGATGTCTTATGGCTACCAATGAGACAGGGAGTGATCGAGGTTGACAGCTCTTGAGCTAGGGTTCTGATCTCTCAGCATCTATTGACAGCTCTTCTCTAGAGCCGTGTACCTACAATTTCCTTGCACCCAGAGTTTTGATGAGTGAGGAAAACTTACATATATTTTTATAATAACTCTTTCTTTCCTTGGAAGCCAGGGGGTCAACGATGTCCAGAGGCCCTTCCCCATTCCTGACCCGAGCTCGGATTCCCTAGAGCCCAGCATCTTTATTCCGTGTAGCGACGCCACGGTAGCGGCAACTGTAATGAAGCCTGGTTGCTAAGATGAGTGACAAGCCTGCTGAAGGCAGCAGAGAGTGGGGGAGGGGGGAACTGGAGCCGATAAATACCCCCTGCTCTAGCAGAGGGTCGGAGCTTGGTTCCAGCACATGTCAGGTGCTCATAACCACCCGTAACTCCAGTTCCAGGAGCTCCGACTCCTTCTTCTGGCCTCTGCAGACACGGCATATTCCCACAGTACAAATACGCAGGCATGCACATAACTAAAAGCAAAAATAAATTTCCAAGTAGCTAACTGTTGGAATATATTTAGAAGGGTGCCTGACACAGGTCAGTGTGTATGCCTGTTATTGCTATTGCTGTTATTCTTTGTCGTCGATGTTATTATTACTGTAATTGTTCTTATTGCTGATATCATTACCACTGTTCCTATTTGTGTTACTCCTATTATTACTGCACTCACAGTTATGATGTGAATATGAAATATCCCTCTCAGGCTTATGTGCTGAATAACTGGTCCCCAACTGGTGGCACTGTCTTGGGAGGTTCTGGATCCTTTGGGAGGTGGGTTTTAGTTGGAGGAAATATGTTGTGGAATTTTATTTTTAGTTTTGTTCATAATAATTGATTTTGTGCACTGTTGGAAAAAGGGATGCCTAGGCCTTGGTGTTTTGTATTGGTTGCAGGTGTTAGATTTCTGTGGGGGACGTTTGATTGCTTATGATCTGCACGTGTTATCAGTATACTATCTGAGGGGTTCTGAGTCAATAAAAACACCTGAGCTCAGACACTCAGGGTTCCACTGTTGATTGAGTCGGTGCTAGGCCATGATGGTGGTTCCTCTGCTGAGGTCTGGCAGGGTTTGAGTCTATGAAAATGCTTCCCTGTCTCTCTTAGTGAGCGACACAGTAAGTGTACTACAACAGAAACAGATCCTGAGGACCTGCCTCTGAAGGTTATTTATCTGGTCCTCATTGCTGTGCTCTCTTGGGCCATGAAGTGAAGAATCCCCTCTGCCCTATTCCTGCCACCGACAAGTTCTGCCTGAGCGTTGGAACCAAACACTTTAGGGAACTCTCTAAAGCCATGAGTCCAAATAAGTACTTCTTCCCTTCAGTTATGCTGGGCATTTTGGTCACACCAGTGAAAGGATAGCCAACACAGACACCAAGGCTATTTCAGCGGGAGGTCATTTTAATCTCATAATCCAGTACAGGAAAGGGTATGTTTGTTGTTTCTCTTTCCAGATGAGAAAACAGGCTCGGAGAGATTGAGGGACTTGCCTAAAGATTCAGCTGCTGCTGAGTCTGCAGTGTCTCCTCTCGGCCGACCTGAAAGGCTAAGGCGAGATGTTTGGCTGTGCCCTGCCTCCTCCCCTTATCTACTCCGGGCAGGGATGCAGGCTTTACTCCTCTACTTAATGCACGGCTGGTAAGGACCAGGTGAGCTAAGTGGCTCCCAGAAGGGCCTGCTCCTCTGAGCCAAACTGCTTTCCAGCCAGCTGATCAGAACTGCTCTTCAAAACCTCAATTTAACCGTCCATTGTTCCGTCATGGAGGCGGCTGCCCCTAGGCCACCCCACTTGGTGCTGCCACGGTGATTAATAAGGATCTTCTGTGTTCACGTGAAGCCTCTCAGTCAAGGCCTCAGAGTGCTTTGCAAGCATTAATTAAGCTTCGTGGCGGTGACTCAGCAAGGTGGTGTCCCTAGGCTCACTCTATGTCTTCAGCTGGCACGAAAAGAGAACAAATCACTCCCTCAGCAAACCATGGCCTTCTGCCCAAGAGACCAGGGGCATTCCCACTCCTGGCCACGATCATTTGCAGGGTACACTTCCTTCTTGTCCTATTACTCGTACAGCAACCAGTTCTCGGAAGCCATTTCCTAGGTGAGCTACAACCACATCACCGGCCCCACCTGGTGTCCACCTGGTACCCACATGCTGGCCCAGCTGCCCTCTGGGGGCTCACACAGCCCCAGGCTTGTGTCTGCCAGCATGTCAAGGCCAAATGCATCCGCACACAGGGGTCACTGATGTTGTCCCCGAAACACCCTCTGCACCCCACCTGTCATCCTTCCCTCCTCGGATCTGCCCTCCCTCATCTTCCACTTACTTGATCCTGCTCTGACTGCCTGAAGCTGTATGGTGGGCAGAGAATCCTTAGGAAAAAGAGCTTTGGCCTCTACCTGAGGATGGAGGGTTCCCAAGAGGGAAAGAGGTGTGCTTCAGCATGACAGTACAGAACATATGCCTGTGGGATGGAGGTGGGAAGGCGGAGGGGCCTGGCCTGTGATGGACTCCAGCAAGGCTGTCGCAGAGAAGCAGGGAGAGGGGTTAATATAGGAAGGAGATCCACAGGACACAGCGACTACCTGGAGGTAATCCAACAGATCTTTTTACCTCCTGACCATAAAGCAGATCCAATCTGCCTTGGGAGGCAGAGCCAGGTGATCCCTGTGAGTTCAAGGCCAGCCTGGTCTACACAGCAAGTTCCAGACCAGCCAGAGCTATATTATACAATGAGACTTCGTCTTAAACAAACAAAAACCACCAAAACAAACAAAAACCTGGGTAGTGACACACAGTTGTAATCCCAGCACTTGGGAGAGGGAGTCCAGAGGATTAGAAATTCAAGGCCATCCTTGCTGAGAATCCAGTCTGAGTTCACCCTGGGTCTCAGTTCATGAGATCCTGCAAAAATTAATAAAAACTAAGCTTCTAACCTCTGAGATGGTAAGATGAAAATTTTCTCAGCATCATTAAACCCCAGCAGAAACTCTCAGCAGAGGAGGAGTTTACTCTGTGCCAGAGACAAGGTTTATTTTGGTTTTTACAGAACCAGAATCAATCTCTCCCTTCCCCTACAACCATGGAAGCCACATATGTTGGATCAGGTGCTAAAAGCCAGGTTGAGGGGTAGACCTCCTGAAAGCCTGGAGCTGGAAAAGTGTTCAGGAGAAAAACAAGACAAGGCTCAGAAAAGGAAAATGCATTTGTTGTTGAAAGAAAAACAGGGCCCAGCTGTTTGAGGGCCCTGGCCAGAGAAGAACTGGCAGAGAGGAAGCTCACCTCCTACTCAGGAGTTCTTTGCTGGCTGATGCTGCTGAGGGTTTGAGAGAAAAGAAGGGAATTTTTCTCCTTGACCATAGATCTGAGGGCTGAAACTTGCCTCCTATACATATGCATGCCTCCTCTTTATTTTGATACCTAAGGAGCTCTGGGCAAGCTTCTGACTCCCCAAGGGTTGCCAGAATCTGGCTGTCCAGCCATGGTTCTCCCACAGAAGAGAAAGTTAAAGCAAAGGTCCTTAGTGATCCTTTCATCTTAAGTCTCCCTGAGAAGGACTAACTTCTTCACTGTTGTCCTTTGTGAATGTGCCTACCCTGCATTTTAGGATTTTAGTTAGACTCATTAGTAAAGGGCTTTGCATTGGGGTTTAAAATTATTGTCGCTCTGATTTTCACAACAATCCACAGCAGGTACTGAGATCTCCCCAAGATATAGCTAGGCCACAGGAGTCTGGAGGTGAAGAGAGTGGTTCATGTTAGTACAAGGGCCACGATTGGACTCAGGTTTTCTGGCCTTATCTCATCTTTTATGGCACAAAAGAGATTTCAAAGATCATCTGTTCACCCCTATCCTGTGACCTGCTTCACAAGGCTGAAGATTTTACCAGGGCTGCCAGAGAACATGACCAACCAACTGGGTTTGGCGTTTCTCCCTTGGGGTCTTATTCTCACACCTTAGACTTCGGCGTCTGGCTGAGTCAAGGGGCTTTGGGCCAGCCCACTGTCTACCCCCTGGCAGGTGTTTTCTAAGCTGACACTTTTGTATGGCCCAAGTGCACTGAGCATGGAAGGAAGGGTACACAAATGAAGCTACTCAGGGAGCCCTGTCTGGCAGCGCTGGAGCCTGACAGTGTGGCTGAAGTGTTGGGGAGCTGATAGGGCCGATGTCAGACATGGCGAGTCTCAAGGTTTAGAGTGTTGTTAATTTCGAGGAGACAAAGATGAATGAATCTTCAGGGTAAGAGGCCAGTAGGCATACAGCTGAGCCAACCAGGTGGAAACTGGGTGGTGGGGTATGGAGACCAAGCATTTCCACTGTAAGAGAAGTAGAGGAACACTACCCAGAGGAGACAGAACCCGGGTTCGCCAACTCTCTCCCTTGTGCTCCACTGTAGGGAAGTCAGCCAAACAAGCGTACTTCCAGCTTCTGTTACTGTAACATCCTCTGGGGGCACTCAGTGAGTGGGTTTAAGTAAAAGGGTAGGGGACCCAATGTTGATTGTGGGTCATATTTTCCTCAAGGAAAATCAACTTAAAATTTAAGACAGAACAGAGGTTAAAATATAATAGAGGCTCGATTCTAGATCATCTTGACTAGTGCAGTATTAATTCTGTTTCATGCTTGTGAAGGCATAGCTCAGTTCAAAATAGTATCTTTACATGTATCAGAACGTTCGCCCAGCATCTGACCAGGCTGCACGGGTGTCAGGCATGAGTACATCACCAGGGAAGCGAGCACTGATTTGATAACCCGTTTGAGCTTTGACAACCCCCTGTGCTATGTCATTACGAAGACTGGACACAAAGAAAAAAGTGGTGTGCTGGCTGACCCAGGTCAAGCTGACAACCAGTTCCTAGAAGCTTCCATGAGTCTCCCCAGGGCAGTCTGAAGCCGATTGCTTCTCGGTCCTTCTGCAAGTAACTCGCTGATGGAAGTGGCCAGTAGTAACTACTGAATATTTGAGGAAGACATGCTTCAGGAAACTGCGAAACAATGAAAAGCTCTTAACAACTGATTTTAAATCAACATGGTGCATGAGAGGAGTGCTCAGAACAGGAGCATCCCCACGAGGCCAAGGGACGCGCTGCTTTCCTCACTGCTGATCCGCCAGCGTGCTCATTCCCACCCCGACCGTGCGCACACATTTAAACCCTTCACACAGACGCAGCGTCGACCCCAGGCTGCTGGAGTTTATATTAGTAACAGCAGGAACGACAATAATAACTATGTCTAGAGGTTGCTTATCTCTGTCAAATACCTGAAATGCTTTTCATTTGTCCTCCCATCAATAATCCACATGTTGACACAATCATTCCCACTTTACAGATGAGGAGGCTGAGGCGTCCTAGGTTCGCTCAGCCAGGATTGGATGGGGAACTGGAAATGACTGAGGGGGGTGATGCACTGTGAGCGGTAACCTTCAAATGTGGGAGCTGAAACATTAAATCAGAGAAAGGAAAGAGAGGTGTGGGCAGGACAGAAGGCAGAAGGGCTTAGAAAGCGGGGGCAGGATAAGATGGGTTCACTTGAGGATCCCCGTGTTCTCCAGGCTCAAGACCCAGAAGTACAATGTGAAGACAACGCTTTCAAGACACGGTTTTCAGGCCTCGAGGCCTGGAGGGGTCAACTCCAGTCCCGCCAGGCTCCCTGGGTTTGCCGTGTGCTGGTGTCTGCCTCCGCCACATCTCATTTCCTTGTTTGCTTTGGTGCGTCTGAGTCGCCTGTGTCTCATCCCGAGAGCCAGAAAATAAACATTGCCGTGGAGACAAGCTCACTTGACTCCACTTACAGCAGCTAATGGCCCAAGATTCTCCAGCTGGAAGGCCCTTTCGCTTCCGTGAGCGGTGCCCGGGAAGATTTGACCACGGAAAAAAAGCATTAGGAGGCAGCAGGCAATAAACTGCGTGTGGTTGGAAAGACTGGACTAGTGCTTGATGGGTAGGTCGGAGGCGACACTTCAGCAGAACAGCCACGCAGGCGCTTCGACATCCACGGGCACTCTGGTTTGCAAACTGAATACATTTCCCTCAGCCTTTCCTTCAGATCTGCAGGGAGCAGGTGCAATGACAGAAGGGTCTGCTGGCTGGCTCCAGAAAGGACTTGCTGCTTGGACTTTCAAAGGGGAGCAGAGATTATTCTTTTGTCCCCAGATGATCCTGAGTCTGGCCTTTAAAGGTCAGGAGGTAAACAGCAAACACAGTCATAGAGAGCAAAGGCCTTTCCAGGAAGTCATGCTGGACGAAACATCTAACCCTGCTTTTTTGGTGCCTGATTATGGAAGAAACACCATTAGCTTGGTCGTTTTACACAAGGCAAGCCTGAGGTCTCTATGTTGTAGAACCTTCCACCTGTGCCTGGATCTAGGCTCTAAAAGGGTCACAACTGGTCTAGCCTGGAGTACAGAGAGTCCTGGACACATAACCATGCCACATCAGTGTGTCCAGAGCCCAGAAAAGGCTATGAGCCATCAGTTTCTAGTCTGAGAACTACAGTAATATCAAAAAGTCCCAGCAGAGGGCAGGGGGCTCTTGTGGCTTAGTGGCAGAGTACTTTCCTAGCATGTTCAAGACCCTGGGTTTGATTTTTACCATTGGAAAAAAAATCTGAGCTGAAAATGTTAACTACAGGCAAAGTAGGCCAGCCTGACTATGGTAGGGAGGACCTCAGTCATATGACCACACTTGGCTCTTATGTGGTGATACGGGCGCTGATGGCTATACTCTGTGTGTAAAAGGCAAGGCAGTCTTGGTGAGGGTTAAGTAAACGCAGGGTTATGAATCTAGAGTTGGTCCTGGCCTACCAGATACCCAGAGGTGGATGTAGAAACTCTGGACCTTGATTTCTGATGACTGGGCTCTGGGGTATGAAAACCAAGGCCTGTTGGCTTTCTCTCTGGACTCAGTGGGATCCAGTCCTACCATGCCTCTTGTTAGATACTGCAAGGCTCTGCATGTCAGTACTTCTAAACAAGGAACAGCCAGGGCTTCAGGAGGCTGCTTGGCGTTCCTTCCCTTAGCAATGTGCTTCTAAAAATTTCTATAGGCGTCCATCATAAGCTAGAAACCTCTGTGCTGGGTGTATGTCCAGAGCAGGATCTGGGGAGGCCCAAGGGCGCTGGCCCTCAAAAGTCCTGCACTGATTCAGGAAGATAGTAGTTTCTGTTCTCAGTAGGAGCTTGGGTACAGGCAATGGACACCACAGGTCTGTCTTCTCGGCCTGGGGAGTAGCATGATCAGGTATAGTCCAGCTAGGAGGAAGGGGCTGTTGGTACGAGGGTGATGCTGGCCTGTCCTAGTCATCCTTGCTAGCAGTGAGTTTCTAAAAGACCTATATTCTTTTCCAAGGGGGCAAACTGCTCCTGGAACCAGCGAGTGGGTTTTGTCTGTGGAGAGGAGTAAATTTAGATCTCTAGTGAGGAAAAGAACTTAAAGTGGGGCTGGAAATGGGCAGTGAGTGAGGTCAGCTCTGATCCAGCAGCAGCCGGAGCCGCCCTTTCCCACGCCTCACTACCAACATCTGTTCCCCGCCCTGGTTTGAACATCTCTGCAACACTCATTTCAAACAGAGCCCCCGTTGTGGAGGGAGGAAACTTCATCTAAAGGAGGCAGACCGCTGGGAGGTAATTAAGATTAAATGAGGCCATAAGGGTGGGGCCCTAATCCAGTGGGGCTGTGGCTTTATAAGAAGAAACGGTGTAAACCAGAATTATCTGTCTTGCTGTATGATTATGCTGCCCAGGACTCTGCAGAAAGTGCCTCCAAGCAAGGACCTCAGCAGACGTGGCCAACTGGTCTTCACCTTCCCAACCCTCAGAACCATAAGCCAAACAGACCTTTATTCTTCATAAACTACATGCTCTCTGGTATTCGGTTACAGCACCAATGAGGCACTAGACACCCCTTGCATCTCTTGCCCCTCCTGAGGATGCTAACCATAATGTTTCCTCATCTCTAGTAACGCACAGGAACACTTTTCAGAAGTGACACATGAACTGAAACTTCCACAAAGGCTGCTGTGGTTCCCTTCCATGAATATTTGGTGCAGGTTCTCTCCCCTGCTCCCCAGTCACGCTGGGTATTGACTGCAAGGCCGCGGCTATGGGCTGTGATTCTGTGGTGAGAACCAATTTCATGGCGTCAATAACTAAGAGGAGGATTAATTCAGACACGGAAACCGGGCATGACAGCTATTCTGGGCCGAATCCACATTTCAGAATGGACTGCGGCTCACTCATCCTTCCCCTGCCTGGCTCCTCAGCCTTTACTCTGAGCTCTGTACACCGAGTCTGGCCACATGCCTATGAGGAAGCTCTAGGCTAATGTTCGATTTTGCCCCCAGTCCATTCTACTGTTACTGTTAAAACAATACAGAAGAGAATTTGGAAGCATGTCATGTAGAATCCACACCCTTCTTATAGTGGGTGCTCTGCTTGGCGGTCCCCTTCAATCTGGGCCCGCGTGCATAATGGCCATGCCAGGCTCTCTTTATGGTCTGTTGACTCTATTAATGTGAGGCGTGTCTCCACGCGGCCCTCGGAGCATCCTTTCCAATGGCTGCAGAATGTCGTGTCGAGTGGATAGACATGCATTATTTAATCACTTGCCTTCTGTGCACATTATTGCTGGAAGCCAGGTCATCTGACCTGATTTTGGCTCATACTGCACATTTGCCAGTCCGGGTGCAGGGAGGGAGCATTTATTCATAAAACATTTACTAACTGTCAGCCAAAAGCGAAGTGCTGTACCGTCAAGAAGATGGGTCTGAGGGAGTGAGTGAGGAAATACGATCTGTAGTGCCCAGTTGCTTGGCAGTCTGACTGTGGCGAGGAGGCAGGTCCCCAGCTCTCACCTAATGAGAGCAACTGACAGGACTGCTGATTTCCAGGGAAGCCATCACAGACTATTGTAATGAAAATCGGCTCTTCGGTAATTGGGATTTGTCTTTTAGACATCAGACATTTGTTACTGATGATAAAGCAATAAAGTTTGGAAGTAATTTAATTAAAATGAATAAGCAGATTCTTGGGATTTTTCCTACAGTTACAACAATTATAGTAAAAAATCATTGCCTTTGGTCACCTCCTGAGAGGGGAAGGGACTTGGAGCTGTCCAGATGGGAATTTGTACAGAACCTGGGCCTTTCCCCACACGGATTCTCAGCGATCACATGCAGCGGCTGGAGTGGGGAAACCACCACCGTTTGACGTAAGATGACACCTGCTGTTTTCTGAGCTCCTGCAGCAAGACAGCCACTGTGGTGGCACTTTACTAAGAAATATGCCTTTGGTTTTGAGCCTTTTGTGGTAGGAACTGTTTTCTCCATGTTTAAGGAGGAGGCCGTGAATTAGAAACATCAAGCAACTTGCTAGAGGTTTCTTAGCAACATCTCTTCTCTGAAACCAGACAGCTGTATAGGATTTCATGAAACCACTTTCCCAAAAAGTGGTCTCATGAACATTTGCCTTTCAAAATAAAACGCTTAACCGGATAACAATCCAGGTTTAGGGAAGAGAGGGTATGTAGTAATTTTAGAAGGTTCTCAAAGTAACTTACATTCCAATGAGAGTATGTAGTGTGAGTGAAATTGATAAGAATATATGTTTAGAACTAGTAGCTACGTTTATTTTTGCCCTTTCAGAAGAGACTGCACCTTGCAGTTATAAATGCCTTTGAATTAACATGCCACACCGGCTGCGCTCAGTCCTCACACATTTTACTGGTAGATTAAAAACCTTAGAGTATCTACAGACTTTGTGTTCTGCCCTGAAAGGTCAGGAGGCTAGACCAGAAACCACGGGGCAGCGGCTCTCAGCGTGAGACGGTCTGTCTTTTGAACTGGCAGCTGGATGTGCATAGCGGGCAGAAGGAGGAGCCCCTCCAGGACTGGGGTGGCGTTTAAATTTCAACTTTGCTGCTTTTCTTGATTACTTCAATAACCTAGTTCATCTAATCATGCAAGTCAAAGAGAGCCATGGGTTTCATTTTTGGATGGCACGGAGTGGGCGATGATTTATTCTGATTCATTCGTGGGAACCTTATTTTCCATCCGACTGGGAATGCCTAAGTGTTCTGTCACCTCCCACGGGGGCATCCCTGTCTCACGTTCAATCCCTTTTCCACACCATCAGGGTTCTCAAAGGGGCCTGTCTGCGGGACAGCCACCATCCCTGCCCATCTATGGGAGCTGCCCAATCCACAGGCTCACGTGTAATACACCCTTGAAGCTCTGTGATGAGTTTGGGGCTAGAGATGAATTCAGGAGTCCTTGGGATACAGAGAGGAGCCACATCCCTGTACAAGAAGGGGTGAGGTCTCTGGACACAGGCAGGGAGGTCAAGCGAGGGAACCTGCACATGCTTTATCTTAGAACATTCATGTTTGAGCTCCTCCCGGAGGGTGCAGGGTGGAAACGGCCAAAGATGGGGGACGGAAGTGTTCAGGGCAAAGGAAGCAGCTTTCCGGACAGAGAATGACCCGAGGGCCTGTCCCTGCCCAGACTTCTGAAGCCCTTGCTTGCTATATTTTACCCAATCTTCCTGAATATATTCCCTCAGATCTTGAAAATTATAACCTTATGCTAGGAGAGTGAGTCTTCTTCCATTTTTATAGTCTTTTTAGTTAGTTTTTAAGGTCATAGAATATTATATGATTATTAAGGAACACTGGAAGAAAAAGTAGAAAGAAAAAAAAAGTAAATATCTCACTTCTAATTTTCCAAACACACCAGATGTTAATTTTGGTATATTTTCTTTCAGTGACTCTTTAGTGGTTTAGGGTTTTTAAATGCAATTATAATTACACTGTACATAAAGTATGCACTAAATTTAACGTTGATATCACAAGCATCAATCTATGGCAGTCTCTTGGAACATGGCCAACATCATTCTGACCACATCAAGCTCAGAGCTACCTTTTAATTCACTCTTGATTATACCATTCCTGTCTATTTTCACGGGTGCTTTGGCTATTTGATGTCAGGCTCTCAGAGCAGTTTGTAAATGTATACCCCTGACTGTTATTTGGCCAGCATCTTGTGTTTCTTGTGACAGATTTCTGCCTCGCATATTTTGGTGTTAAGGTACTGAGTGTACAAATGTTCAGAACAGCTATGCCTTCACAATGGCTTCTATGAATATGAAATTAGCCTTTTATCCTGCTCGAGCTGCTTATGCCCTAAACGTGCTTTGTCTGACGCAGCCACTCACGCTCTCCTTTTGTTCGCATTTATCTGCTGTGGCTTCGCCCACCCCACGGCAGCCGTTTTATTTCAGGTGAGTCTCTTGTATTAATTTAATCTAGAGACCTTTGTCTTCCACCAGGGGAGTTAATGCTCACCCTTAACCATTCTGGATGGCTTCCTGCCAGTATTTTGCGTTTCTCTGCATTTCCTTTCTTTTGTGACTTTTGATCCATAGGTGGTGAGTTCTTTTCTTTTCCGCAGTGATGTGGAGGGGAGACATCTTGTTTCTCACTCCACTGATCTGCCTTCTGTTGCCTCTAGTGAGTTTCAATTTGTCTCTGTTCAGTTTCTAAGCAGCTCAGTGTCTCTCAGCCTGCCTGTCTCATCTAAAGGCTTGACGCTGGTTTTTGTTTGCCAACTTCAGGGAGTGTCTGGAGCAGGAGAGAGCAGGCCACTTCCAGGTGTCCCATTGCCTTCTGGGAGATGAGGGACATTGAACCCTGTCCAGAGGATGTGTGCATCTGCAAGGGTGGGCACTATCACCCCTGTGTGTGTGAGCCCCTCCAGGCTCTTCTGGCTCTTGAGTGAATAAAGTAGCCCAAGTAGATCTGATCGCACTTGATGAAGGTGATCTCCAGCAGGAAGAGGTTCCCAGGGCAGAGGAGGGTGCAGGGGAACTGCTGCCTCTCACCTAGACAGGTGGTGCAGGGCACATCAGTCTCAGGTGTGACATTTCCTAGGCACACAAATTGTTTTCAACGGTCCTTTTAATGCCTTGTAAGTGGAATTTCAGTGAGGGCTTTTCTGGTATCTCCATTTGTCTTTTGTCTTTGCAAGGTATGGTGTATTAAAGCTCTCGACAGTGCAATTAGCAGCCTCAAATGGTTTGTTTGCATTTCAACACTGGCATTGTTTAATTTATTCAAATGGTTGCTCTTCTGTGTTCCCTGTCATAGAGGCACTGATTGTGGGGAGGCCACCCTGCCCACAGACAGGTGGGCTGAGGTCTGGGAAAGGCAGGCAGGCTAGCTGAGTTGAACAGCCTGCTTCATGCACTAGAAGGACTTTAGAGGAAGCACAAACTAGGCAGCCCTGTCTTCTAGGGACCCTGAGAAGCAGGGCTTGGGACTGACCTGCCACTGCTCACTCTTTCTGACTGGGCCAAGGTTTTCCCAAGAACGTCCTCAGAGACAGGCAATACGCCAGAGATCTGCTGGTGAGAGGAGGGAGGACGGGACATGCAGTGGTTAGTGCTGTGGTTGGCCAGCGTGACTTTCTGCTGAGGATGAAGAAGCAGACAGCAGTGCTGCCATTGGGCTCCACAGGCTGGTGCCTCTTGCGTGCAGAGCTTCCCTGAGCCAGAACCTTCCCTAGGATCCCTTGGAACAGTTTAGCCAGAAAGAGGTAACATCACCAGGGTCTAGACAGACAGGAGTCGAGAAAGGTTTGGGGCTGGGAGATAAGAATCACCACTCTCACCTTCATCTCACATGGTCGGGATAACCACTGGCCAACCCACAGAACTCCAGCTTAGGAGACTCAAGTCCAGAGGCGGAGGTGGTATACCCAAGTCACTCAGCAGATCCTCCCATGTCTTTGCTCATCTCAAAGTATTTCTGTGTGTTGGTTTCTCTCCTGTATGTGCTGGTGTGAGCTCTCCAACTCATATTCTAACACCTAGACCCAACAGAGTGTGTGCTCCCCCAGCAGAATTAGCCACTCCTCGCTGCTCTCTGCTCACCCTTCATCTCGCTATGCTATAATTACCTGTCTCCGACTGTCCCTGCAGGACTGAGAACCAAAGAGCAGGACACACAGTCAGCACACAGTGGATGCTGGTTTTTTTTTAAAGTTGATGAATTTATAACCTTCCATTCATGCATAGATTACCATGGCTTGGTCCTTTAAATATGTAGTGTCTTTATGATGGAAATGCTAATTGCCCTGATTTGATTATTACAAATTACATGCATGTATCAAATTATACTGCACCTCATAAATATGTATAAACATTATGTCAACTAAAATGAATGAATAAATAATAATACTTAAAAAATCAATTATTTTGAAATTATGTTCTTTAAAAAAAGATGTATTTATTTTTATGTGTATGGGTGTTTTGCCTGCGTGTTTGTGCATGCTTGGTGCTCAAAGAGGCCAGGAAGGGCACTGGGTGCCCTGGAACTAGAGCTGCGGATGGCTCTGAGTCACTGGGAATTGAATATGGGTCCTCTGGAAGCGAACTATCATGAAAGTTCTTAGAACCAACCTGGGCCCTCTCTCTCCAGCCGCTGAAGTTAAGTTCCTGATAAGGTTAAGAGCTGTAAACACGGCTGCTCCGACTCCATGGTTTTGTACTGCTCCTTATTGAGAATGCTTTAACTGTGGGGCAAAGAGTCTTCACCCACGTGTGTTTCTCCCAGAACTCAGGCAGAGGCAGAGGCAGGTGGACCTCTGTGAGTTCCGTGTTGGCTTGTTGTACATAACAAGTTCCAGCCAGGGCTACACAAAAAAATCAAAAGGAATGACTAACTCTCTTAAGCCAGAGCCTGCCTCGTTTACTTCTATTTCTTCTGTGTTGGCATAGGGCTTATCATAGAATGGGAACCAGGTGTGTGAGTCACCTGTGAACACTTGCTGAGCATTTACTGTGTGCCAGTCTGTGTGCTGGAGCCTCTAGGAATTGCCATATCAGAGCCTTGGCTTCAGAACGAACAGGTGAAAAGGCTGATGCTGCCACAGCCGTAGAGTGACCACAAACCCCACTTTCCAGTGCCCAGCCACTGAAAATGTCCATGCCTTTATTCTTCAGATGATTTCCAAGTCTGATTTTCTTCATCAGAAGTCACCATCCAACCCTGTGGCATTCAGCATATATTGGTATAAACATTGTTGAAGTCAACGCCCAGATGAGCTCGTAACATTCTATAATTCAGTGTTTGCCATTTCTTAGTGAAACACTTGTAAATGCTAGGGGACCTATCAGTGGACAACTTGGCAAAAATCTATGTGGCCTTGCCCACCCTGCATTTAGCCTTCCAGTACATAGAGGGTGTCTGGAAGCTTAGCAGGACTTTTCAAAGAAAACACAGTGAGACACCATGATCTCTTTCACTGTCTGTCATCTTGTATATCAAACTCCTCTTATTCCTCAAGGGATTCTCTCAGAGCTATAAAGCTACTCCCCCACCCCACCAGTGTATCCTCCGCAGAGCTGCAGGTGCCTCTCGGAAGAAGTGCCACTTTCCTACCCCTTTCCCTTTCTGCCTTTGTTATTAGAATCGTAGCCATGGAGAGAAATCTGGTGCAGATTGTGTCTGCAGCCATTTCTGATTTTTCTTCTAATCAGCCTAAAGAGGGTAGGATTTGGTCTTCAACCCTGTTGCCTATGGAAAAATAAGCAGAATAAATTTAAGATGGCAAGTCCTGAAAACTCTCCTTTTGTGAAGCCAGCTCTCTGCCTGGGAGGGGTTGCTGGTGATGGGTGCTGCCTTCAGAAAGGGCTATGGGATTTGCAGTGACCTTGACTCAGATCCTCACAGCAACTACTCTGAGAGGCAAATATTTGGAGGTGTCACTAGGGAGTCGTGGACCAAATGACAAAACTGCCCGCCTTCTATAGCAGAGGGAAAGGCTCAGCCCAGGGCACAAACATTCTGCCTTCTCCCTCACAGAGAAGGCCCTCCTGAGCTCTGTGTTTGGGGGTTGGGTACCACAGCTGTTTGGGACAGCTGTGCTTTCTGGCAGCCTCTGCTCCTGCCGCTTGACGCCGACAGCGGTCCTTGCAGCAGACCACCTGCCATCCTTCTGCCTAGAGCTTTGTGGATACCAACTGAGAGAAGAGGCAGTATAAGATAGATGTGGTGAAACAGGCCTGGAATCCTAGCATCTGAGAAATGGGATGAAGAGTTCAAGGCCAGCCCTGGTTATGTAACCAGTCAGCTGAAGCTCCATGAGAACCCATCTCAAAAGAAGAAAAAGGGGAGGAAAAAATAGGAAAGAAAGAAGCCACGTGAATTCTTTGGAAACCGAAGAGCGCTAGTAGCAATGTTGGTGATCGCTGCCTGCCTACGCCTCCACAGGTCCGGGCCTTGGCCTTGCATGTCTTTGATTCACGCACTCAAACCGCCACTAAATGAGCACATCTATCTGGTGGGATGCTCCAAGCTGGTGGTTTTGTATTTTGTTGTTGTTGCTCCTTCGCTTAGGAATGTGTTTGTTTCCTGTAGCAGCCATTTCTCTTGTTGCTGTGACAAAATGCCCAACAGCAAGCAGCTTAAGAAAAGAAAGTGGTCTGCAAGGTGGCTCAGTGGATAAAGACTCCTGACAATGTAATCTTAGTCTCCAGGAGTCACAAAATGGAAGATCAACTTTCAAAAGATGTCCTTTGACTTCCATTTGCCAGCTATAGCATGCACGTGTACATGTGTGTGCGCGCACACACACACACAAAATTTTTAAATGCACTTAAACGCATATTTTTGTATATTAAAAATAATTAAGGACAGATTTATTTTGGCTCATAGTTAAAAGTATGGTTATCATAGTAGGCTGTTGTGGAAGATTATTTTTAGTTATGTATAAAACAATTGTTTTGTGCACTGTTGGGAAAAGGGTTGCCTGGGCCTTGGTATTTTGCATTGTTTACATGTATTGGATTTACATGGGGGATGCTGATTGCTCATGATTGGCACATGCTATCAGTAGAACACCTGAGGAGTTCTTTATCAATAAAACACCTGAGCTGAGATGCTCAGGATTCCACTGTCCAGTATGACACTTGCCATGATAGTGGTTCTCTCTGTTGAGGTCTGGAAGAGTTTGTACCTATGAAAATGCCTCTGAGTCTTCCATGGTGAGCCCACACAGCAGCATACTGCTACAAATGGCGTATCGATGTGGGGCACGACATCACACCAGCCAATCCAACATGGAGACAGGGAAGAAAAAAAAGAAACTCCAGACCTCACAGAGTCTGTTTTGTGCAACTGTCCAGATACTGGTGAGGTGAGGCGGTCCTGACAAGACACATCTGCTATGGTGATGAGAACTCAACCCTACAAGGGAACCCTTCCTGCAGACAAGGCTACCAGTTGTTTTTCCTGCAAATCAGACTCTATCTTAAAATCTGTAAAGTGTTTCCTTGGGATCAGCACACAGAAGGTGTCTTCCAGAACTGTCTGAGGTTGTTATCTCATACTGGCAGCTGAACTTGGTACTGTAAGAGTCACTCAGGTGGTATTGGTTTTGAAGGCATGAGGCATGTAAAGGTAATGGAGAGAAGCTGAGGCTTGGCACCATGAAGAGAGCCCAGGAGAGGGTATTGATGAACGTGCAGCCCAGTTGCAGCAAGGGACCCCAGCAGTTCTGAAGATGCCAGTACCATGGGATGACCACCAAGGACAGCAGCAGCAGTGGAGTGGAGCCAGCCAGAACTTGGAGGACAAGCTGTGTGTGCTGCAGAGGTCAGAACCAAGTAACACAAGCCCTTTGGAGGAGGTCAGAAGATGCTGAGTGAATTCCAGATAATTGGACATTGATAAAACACTGGATATTGTTTTTCTTCTGTCCAAAGACATTGTGAAAAATTTGATAGATGTTTGTGCATTAGCAACCCTTGTGATTGTTCTCTTGTAAATGGTTTTGCTGGTGTAGTGTTAAATTGTGTTGTATAGAAAAAGCTTTTTTTGGGGGGTGGAATTGTGTTTATACAGAAAAGGGGAAAATGTTGTGGAAGTTTATTTTTAGTTATGTATAAAATAATTGTTTTGTGCACTGTTAGGAAAAGAGCTGCCTGGACCTTGGTATTTTGTATTGTCTCCATGTGTTGGATTTATGTGGGGGATGTTTGATTGCTCATGATCTGCATGTGCTATCAGTAGAACACCTGAGGAGTTCCCTATCAGTGAAAACACCTGAGCTGAGATGCTCAGGGTTCCACTGTGAGTATGGCACTGAGAGTGACGGTGGTTCCTCAGCTGAGGTCTGGCAGGACTTTCACATAAGAGTATGTCTCTTTGTCCTTCTTTGCTGAGCCACCACAGCAGCCTAACAACAGCAGGAAGCCATGGCAGTGGAGTTTGAGGTAGTTGGTCACATTATATCCATCAGTAATTAAGAGAAAAGTGAGTGCTACTGTACAGCTCATTTCTCCTTTCTATTCAGTTCTGGAATCTGGCCCATGGGTGGTGCTGCCCATGGTTGAGAGGGTTCTTTTCGCTTCTTTAAAGCTAATCTAAGTTAACTGGTCCCTCACAGGTATGCCCAGAGGCTTCTCTCTTGGGATTTTCTAGTTTCTGTCAAGTTGCTGATCAACACTGATAACCACCATTCTCTAACACTTGCTATACAGATGTTCCAAAGCTTCTCAAACATCTTTTTCCTGTAGAAACTTCTCTCCAGTGACCCTGGCACACACGGTTGGCATCCCTACTGTTGTTCCAGTCTTTCCTGCACCAACCCTTGATGACCAAACAGAAGGCCTTTCTACAAACTAGACAGGAAGTAGCTCTCCCTCCTTCACACAGTTCCTGGAATCCTGCTGATGCTGAACTAGAGAGGCCTTGATCACTATGGTTAAAGCAGGTTATGTGCTGGATGGCCCGGGCGGGGTCCTGGTTATGCCTTTCACTGGACTGCATAACCTTGGGCAAGTTACTTCAAGTCCATGAACATTGTGTTCCTCAACTTAAAATACAGACATAATGGCTGTCATTTACACACAATGCCTGAACCACTGTAAGCACTTGATGAAGGAAGGATAGTATTATCCCAAAGCATTTCTGTTGTTGTTGTATGCTGCCATGAAATTGCCACAGCAGCAAAGCACAACGTTGTTTTATTGTACTAGATGAGGAAAATGAGGCTCAGAAGGTTAGGACTCAGGTTGGCATGATAGCTAGTTGGCAAAGTGCTTGCCTTGCAAACCTGAGGACCTGAGTTAGACCCCTTGGACCCAAATTTGAGAAGGTGGGCACGGTAGTAATGGGAGGCAGAGACAGGAGGATCCCTAGGACTCACAGGCCAGTCCGCCTGGCCTGCTAGGTGAGGACCAGGCCAATGAAATAAGCTATCTCAAAAACCAAGACGGACAGCATTTGAGGAAAAATAGCTAAGGTTGTTCTTTGACCTCTCCACACATGTGTACACACACACACTCTCACACTTAAAGCACATTTGTATGAGGCCACAATTTGGTGAAAATTATACTCAGGATGAAGTCTGTCTTGGTGGAATCCACAGCTCTCGCTGCTACAGCCAACCTGCATTAATGCAGCTGTGATTACTTCAGCTTTTGCTCCTTGGTCCACTCTATATGTGGGTCCTTCTCTTTCCTGTTGGGAAAACATGCACTTTAAACCTTGCTGTCCCCCAAACTTAGCATCAGCACTTGGTCCCTGTAAACCAGGCACATTCCAACAGACCCAGGGGAGAGCTTGTCCCTGGCCTCTTCTACCTGAACAATCACGTGTTGACCCGTGAAATCTGATATTAACATACTTCCTACGAGACCAAGCTGAATACTTTCTCTGTAGTACAACACTCTCTGTTAACATATTTTCACTGAGTTTCACATATATTCCCTCCTTTCCTCCCTCCCTTTCCCCATTTCTCTCTCTTTCTTTATGGTTTTTATATCCTAGATAGTTTCCCACTGTAGCCCAGGTTGGTCTAGAACTCATAGCCATCCTCAGGCATCAACTTTCAGAGTGTTGGGTGTACAGATGTGAGCCGCAACATCAGGATCACATGTTATTTCTTTGATCCAAAAGGTGAATTTTCAGAAGAAGACAAAATGGTCAAGGACAGTGCCAGGTAGCGAATGGAGAAATGACTTGCCCCAGGACAAAAGGACATTGTTCCAGAGCTCTGGAATCAAGATTTTTCCTCCTCCTCTTGCCCTTCTTTTTAAAACAGAACTGCATGTTACATGCTCCTAAACAACCATGGTGAACATGCCAGAATGTCAGGATAAGCGTAATGGAGGGCAGAGCTCATTTGCTACCTGCCTCATCATCCTTGAGAAAGGCCTCACTGGACAAAGAACAAAAACTGTGTCGTGTGTGTTCAAATATACCAAGACCCTACGTTTTGGCTCAGGCATACCTAATCTGGGGAAGCTGTCTTTTCAGGTCTTCAGAGAAGGGTAAGGGTAGGGAATAGAGCAGTGTGGCTGTGGAAAAAGCTCTGAAGATTCTGAATAGAAACCTCTCTGCCAGGAACAGAGCTCTCCACTGAAAACGGCAGAGTGGGCTCGCTGAGGCTACAGGCCACCTGAGCTTAAAATTTACATTGTCTACTTTCCTCCTCAGCACACCCTGCACGACAGCTGCAGCTCTCTCCATTTTACAGAAGAGGAATTAAGACTCCTGCCGAGGCTCAGAGCATGGCAGAGCAGCCTTGATCTTGGGTGTGTTTGACTTCTATCCAGGAATTTCTCCCCAGAGTACAAGGCTCTTATTCCCCCGAGGAACCATGGAGACCAAGAGACGTAGAGCTCTTGAGTCATCTGATACCTGCATCCTTTAGCCATCCTCCTCCTTGACTCGATGCCAGCCGTTGGACACACACAAGTAGTTAGTGATCTCTTCAGTGCTGTGTGCTTATGGAGTGTCAGCAGTCAGCAGAAAGCAGGAGCCAAAGACCAGTAACCTGTGTATACTTAGCAAGTGTTTTCAACCTTGCTTATCTATCTGAAAATTGCCTGCTTGTTTTTCTCTTGTTCCTGGCCTTTAATGTCTATATGTCTTCACTATTAACATCAGTTAGTATTCAGAAAATGTTAGCTGTAGAACAGTTACTGTTCTAAGTAATTTACTCATAATCAAGGAGACAGGCTGCTATTCCTCCATTTTATAAATGAAGATACAAAAATCTAGGGGGCACAGCCTACATGATGGAGCCAGGATTCAACCTCAGGTCAATTGGTTATGGACACTACTTTGCTAAATATCCATTTATAAAGAAAATTTCCCAACAAAAGGGAACATGCTAGCATTGTGATAATCCAGTACAAACACAACATGGCTATAAGTGTAAGTAATTCAAATTATATTCATGTGTACACACACACTCAAATATAGATTTTCAAAAGATATAAATTTTCACAGTTCGGGGGACTGAACTATATACCACAACACTCACATATATTGTTATAATTAAAAAATAGATTTATTTATTTTTAGTTCGTGTGTATTAGTGTTTTGCGTGCATGCCCGTATGACCACATGCATGACTGTTGTATTCTCTGAGCCTGGGCTTACAGATGATTGTGAACCGCCATGTGGGAATCAAACCTGTGTCCTCTGCAAGAGCAACAAGTGCTCTCACCTACTGAGCTTTCTCTCCAGCTCTAGCATAAATCTTCTAAATGTTTGAAGAAGCAAAAAGGAGCCAAGTAGAATTAATTTTAATAGTAACTTTAATTTAATTTAATATATCCAAAATATTTCAACCTGGCCGCCCTTCAAGTGTTCAGTAGCCAGCTAGGGGTTGCCATTGACTGACACAGATAAAATCAGATTTGTATTTTTTCTATTTTATCTTTTTTTTTTCTGTTTCAACTTTAAATTTGGGCTTTGGTTTAGAATTGGATGGAAATGCCCCTTTGGATAATTTGATGAACAGAGTAGCAGTTTAGGACTGTGGGAAAACATGCATTAGGTGTCATGAAACATGAGTTTTAAGATCCATCTTTGCCACCAACCAGGGATATAGTCAGATACTCCATCATCAAGATAAAAAAGGCAGGATCGTTTATGATACTTAACCTTACCTCCCCCTTTAAAAACTCCTACTTACAGCAACACTTTTATGAGGGATTCAGTATCTGCATCCACCTAATATTTCTTTATATCAGGGCTTGTGCCAGGTTGGGGGGTGAGCTCTGTGAACCCAGGTATGTACCTGGTACACTGCAGGGAGGAGAAATATTTGTTGAATGACAATAAACCCAGTCTTCCTTTGAGGGAGCTTTGAGTTATTGCCAGAATAATTGTAACAGTCTTAGGAATTAATTATGCATTTTGTTTCCTTTTTATATTGGATGAAAATCTTCATAGTATATGCTTCCTGGAGGATATAGCTGGGATTTAAAACTATTTCCTGATCCTGTTAGCAAAGAGGGTTGTGTTTAGCCTTATGCATGGCTGCCGAGAGACCTCCACAAATGGCCTCTTATTACATGCTGTTCTGATGCTAGGGAGAGCTAACTAAGGCTCTAAATAAGAAAACAATCAAATCTGTCTGTGGTCCTATGAATCAGAGCAGCCCAGATGGGAGGCCAGATCCTTGGCCTCCAAATGCCCTCAGGAACCACATCGCCTGTCAGAGCTCTGTAAAGCCCCGGCATGCAGAGAAATGGAACCACTCAGAAGTGGATGCAGACCTAGCTTGGGGAAAAGCATTGTACTAAGAGACTAAACCTGAGACTTAGACTAAGACTAAGAGACTTCCGAGCGAGATGCAAACCGAGCCCAAGGAGAAGAGAAAAGGCACAAGTCTACTCCTCCCTTACCCACTTTAGACATGCAAGGCTGCAGCTACCAAGAGGAGAGTTCCCGGGCACAAGGCCCCGCGTGCAGAAGATGGAGACAGTTGAAACTGCCACCCGAGAAGAGCAGACCACGTGGCACGGAGTCCGCCAGGCTCCAAGGCGCCTGTCTCCAGGATCTTCAGCCACATACGAAGGCGGAGCATGAGCTGTGAAGACTGGCCGAGTCCACAACGAAAAGTTTTATTTCGGTGTTAAGACCTCTGATGTGAAAATCTGAGCATCCGAATGCATGAAAGGCGGCTCCTAACGCTATCCCTTTTGTCAGATCTGAATGCACTTGGTGTTAAAAAAAGAAAAAAAAAGAGGCTTCCCCCGCCCCCTTTCTTTCTTAAAAAACCGACTTTATTGCTAATCAGACTTAAATTCCTGTGAAATTTTCCACTCTAGAAAGAAAACCCTTGGTAACCTTGGTCTTCCTTGGTAACCGGGTTCAAGCAAACAAACTTACCGGAATAAGGCAAAGAATGGCAGTATACTTGCTGAACTTGAAAGGGCTCTGCGATTAGTGTGTGAATTCTTGCCTCTAAAATCTAGATATACCTTTACATAGGACAGTCTGACACTTCAATTTTTGCTTCAGCGATAGAAAAAGAAATGCAGTAAGGATGGATGGACTGGAATCTAAGAAATCCTGGTGGAACCTGAAGTCTGCCCCTTCTGTGTGATCTGGGGCAAGCCCCTCTCCTCTTACAGGGCTCTGAACCTTCCTAATACTGCGTCCTTTAACACAGCTCCTCATGTTGTGGTGATCCCCACCGTAACACTACTTTTGTTGCTACTTCGTAACTGTTGCCACTGTTATGAATCATAATGTAAATATCTGAGGTGCAGCTGGTCTTAGGCGACCCCTGCAAAAGGTTTGTTTGGGGTCTTGACCCGTGGATTGAGAACTACTGTCTTAAAACTTAGTTTGTTCATCTTGAAAGCGGGAATAATACCACCACCCACCTCACAGGACTGTCAGGATTACACACGTTCTTGCATGCAAACAGCCTGATTTAGAAAATGTTTCCTCTTATTATTAGCTTGTAATTCTTTGAATAGGATTTGCCAATGGGCTCATTCAATGATGCAATGAAAACCTCCGTATCTCTGGGTTTTTCCCCCCATTCTCTTCTGTGATCAGTTTAGGAAGATCCTCCCGCAGGCTGTGGCCCTCAGCTCTGTTCCATCCCCTACCCTTTGCCACTGGCAGACAGAGACCCGTATTCCAGAACCTTGCAGTGCCTTTGCCACCCAGCCACTCAGGAGCTACTCGCTGGATAAGAAGCTGCAGCAAGCTGGGAAAATTCCTCCAGAAAGGCTGCATTAAAGCAGGGTCCTCCCAAAGAATGCTGCCACGTGCATGTGTCCTAAGACTGGTACTCATGCTTAGATTCTCCAACATGGCCAGCCTGCCCTCCTGAATATTTTTAAGGAGTGTCTTCTCAGAAAGCCATAACTCCGCCCATAAGAATTTTCAAATTTGGAGTCCTTTTCTTCTTTCCTATGAGCTTCAAGAATTTTTTGAGCCCACAAAGAACAAAAATACCACCCACATCCTCCTGTATTTGCTGATATTTAATTTTTTGGCTTCAGTACAAGGATTAAACACTCTTGATCAACCTCAAGTAACAGCAATAGTGCGTGAGCAGGAGGAGATGTTTTACAAGACAAAGATCCAGGTCCGAATTAGAAGAAGCACAACGTTATCACCTGTGGGTGACGTTAAGCGCGCTAATCTGGTCAGTCAGGTGGTTCAGTTTATGGAGTGATTTAGCTTCTCACTCACCAATGCAGAACACAACACACTATATGCAGTCTCCTTCTGAACAGGCGAGGGAGAAATTAAGTCCTATTTTTACTTTATGATACTGAGTCACGTAGTTCAATGCAAATCACATGGATGCCAAAGTAAGAACAATGCCAGGTATTTAAATACCTCCTTTCCTTGGAGGAGCGCTGACAATTTGTGACAGTGTGAAATCCCTTCAGAGCAGTTCCAGAAGAGACACATGTCACCAGGTGGGCATTTAGAACTGAGTATGTCTCCTCCATCTCCCCAACTGCAGTCCTTAGGAAGAGCCAGTGCTCACGGGCTGTTGTATTTAGTAACAGCCTCCAGATGTCTGAAGTTTCTAAGCCACAATGCCAGTGAGGGGGATAAGCCTTGGTTTTGAAAATGTGTTGGTGACGGCTTCAATAACGAGGAAGAGAAAACATAAGAATATGAGAGCAAAGTGGGGGAGAGACCCGAACTTCCCTGACCCTGATAACTGTTTTCTATTCATCGTCCCAAAGCCAGATTTGATGCCATTTCTCAACTGTACAGAGACATATAGGTCTCCGGATCCACCTTTCCATGTGGCTGGAGACAGCAGCAGTTTTACTGCTTGATGTCATTTGAAAGAACAGCGTCTTCGGGAGGAAGCTCAGTGGGGGAGTACTTACTTATTCAATAGGCTTCCAGGTCCTGGTTCCATCCCCAACACTACAGAACAACCAACCAAATGAAACCAGACATCTATCTACTCCAAAGGGAGACAGAAAATCAGCCTCAACAGAAAGGTGTGTGATCCTACCCAACAATGTCTACACGAGCTCCGAGCCTTTCTACCCAACACGTGAGTAATGGTTGTCAAATTGTGCCTTGGTTTGACTTCCTTCCAGCAGAGGTCACTGTGGATGCTGGCAGTGGGTGTCTGCGGAGAGGGACCAGGTAGGCTTGGCTGGCTGATGGCTCCACTGCCTGGTTCTTCCACAATCCAGGGTCTCTTCTCTTAATTTACAAGAAGGAGATTATCATGAAGCTATGCAAAACCTTTGGCATAAAAGTGACGGTGGCTGTGAAACTGGGATCAATTGCTGGAACAAGAGGGCTGTGTTCACCTTTCAGGAGTATTAAGACGGAGTCTCATTACACAGCCCAGGCTGACTCCTAACCCGTGGCAATCCTCCTGCCTCTACCTTGTACAGGCATGCGGCCAGTATGCCTGGCTTGTACCTGGTATTTCTGAGACTCCATTTGTGATTACTAATAACTCTAGCTCTACAGCCCTTGCAGACTCTGTTGATGGGCTTCCCAAACCTTACTTGGCAGCCAGTGGCAGCTCCTGGTCATTAGGGCAGCCCACCTCAGCATGATAAGGTGCTCCACTGGACGGGGACTGATGGTGTCAGGGTCAGATTTGGATGCCCAGAGGGCTGAAGAGGAGGCCACATCCTTGTGAAGTTTCACTGACTGGAGAACATCCAGTCCTTCAAACTACACCCTAGGCGTTTAAAGCCACTTTCATCCTGAAGGCACTACTCGGACCTTCGGTCAGCAGTGTGGCTTGAGAGTTGAGAGCGACTCTCTTGCTCGCCTCAACACCCAAGCTTAGTTCCTGTTCCTCCTCCTCTCCACCCCACCCCTGCCATATGCATAGGCTCGCCACAGCACGGCACACACATGAACACCGGAGCACGGGTGGACACATTCACCCAGTCAGACGCATTTTCACTCACGCTCTGACCCACACCATCACCAGTTAAAACACATCCAGTCACAGAACCAAATTTGACCTAACGCAGCTGAAAGGACGCGAGGGTGAGTGGGTGCAGTCAGCTTGCCTCTTCAGACCTGGCCCACTCGCGTCCCCTTAAACCCCTACCCTTCTCACAAGGTAGAGCCTCTGGTCACCTCAGTCCTCGTGGCCACAAGTCCTGGCTCCGGTAACCGTCGCGCACACCGCATTCTTGGGGCAGGACCGACAGTGGGGCTCAGGGGTGGGTAGAGAGGAGTGTGCGGCACAGGACCCGGCACAGCACAGCCACCTCCTCCCTCGGGATTTTCCATCCCAGCGAGCGCGGGCCCGCGAGGAGCGAGCGCGCTTTGTCTCTCGCTCCGCTCCTGGCACGTTCCCGTGGAAGCTGCCCGTGCCGCGCCCGAAGCCCCCCTTCCTCAGCCGCGCCCCTCGCGCAGCCCAGCCACGCACGCCTGCCAGTGCCGCGACCGCCGCTTTGTCCTCCCGCGGATGCCTGGGCAGAGCGCGAAACCCGGACCCGAGCAGCCGCTGCACGCCCGGTCCCCGGTCCCCGGTCCCCGCAGCCAGAGCCGGGCGCGCTGGCGTGCAGCGGAGCACCCCTCCAGGACCCCGCCTGGAGCTGCGGGATGCCGGAGGACACGGAGCCCACGGGGTCCTGCCCCCCAGGTGCCCACCTAGAGCTGACTCCTTGCCGCCGGGGTGTGGCGGGGCAGGGAGCACGGTCTCCGTTCTGTACTGCCTGGGACCAGGGTCGGGATGGAGGGCCTGGGGGATACGATCCAGGGAGGGAGGGGTCCCTTAGACTCCCACTTCCACCGCCTCCACACCCAGGCTATTCAGACCCTAGGCGCGGCTCCATCACAGAGGACCTGAGCATCCGTCAGTGCTTTCCTTTATGGGAGCGTGGAGCAGGGTGGGGAGGGAATCTTCCAGCCCCCCACTTTCTCCATTCTCAAAAACAAATGCCCCACAAAGAACCCAACTGGGTGCGAGGGTCAGGGAACAGTCCGGGTTCATCTGTTTCCTAGGATGCAAAGGAGGGCAAGGGGAAGGGTCTCCCCAACTACTCGAAACCTAGGGGAGTCTAGGAGGAGGGGAGGAGTCTCATCCATCACATCCTAATCCCATTTTGCACCCTCAAGCCGCTGGGGAAGGGTCCCCCTGCCTCCAGACCCCCCATCCCAGAACACTGCCTCCAGCCTCAACTACCCGAGCAGCCTCGACTCCAGGGCAGGGAGAGGAGACCCCAGCCTTCCCCACGCTCCCCCAGGAGGGACGGGAGAAGGTCTTCCAGCCCTGGTCCCTTACACTCAAGAAGCCCTGTCACCACACGACGGAGCCCAGCCTGGGCTGCTCCGACCTCCGGCGTCGGGCACCGAGAGGCCCGCGGCCAGGGCTCGAGCTGGCGGACAGACGGTGTTGAGGGCGGACACGTCCCGTCAACTCCCCAGGCCCCCTCTCCTCGGTCAAACAAAAGCGAGCCCGCAGCACCCACCTCGGCGGCGTCGGGAGGGCGCGCGGCGCGGGCAGCGCACGCGGCGCCTCGCGGCTCCTCGCGGCCCGGCTCCCGGCGGTCGCTCGCGGCGGCGGCTGCAGCGGCCGCGGCTCTGGCATCCGGAGCCTCCCTCGGACTCAGCACCTGGAGCGGCGAACAGCTCCGCGCCTCATTCCGCCGACCCCGCCTCCCCCGCGCCGCCGTAGCCAATGGCGACACGGGCCCCGCCCAGGTGGCTGCCCATTGGGAGGTTCTGGCCCCCTCCGTTGAGACCTGGTCCCCAGAGACCGCCCGAGTGTTTGCTCTGCTTGCTGGAACTTGTAGTCCCTTAGGGCCTTGGAGGGGGCTCGCGCCGCGGGCTGGGAAGCAGAATGGACTTCATTTCCCAGAGTGCATTGAGGAGCCCTAGGCGCGGAGGAGGGTGGGAGGACTGTTTCCATAGCAAAGTCGGCCCCTTGGGGGGGGGATGGATGATGGAGAAGTGGGGCAGGCCCTGGGACCCTCTCAGGATCCCACGTGACCTGGGATAGCCTCTTGGGAGTCCGGTTCGGCTCTCTTTTCCCCTCTGTTCTTACCTGGGGATCGCGGGCCTCAGTTTCCCTGTCTAGCAAGAAGGGTAACGAGAACGAGCCGCTTTGGTTCTGGTCCATCAGAGGTGAAAAGGATACAGGAGGAGACCTTCCCCTCGTATTCTGTACTTTATTTTTTGCCTTAGTCCTGACAGCGAAGGGTTTTACTCTTTGGTCCCATCCCTTGCCGGTCTGACACTGCAGCATCTTCTCCAGTGCTTTCTGGTAAGAGTGAGCTCCTTCTGCTTAAAACCCTTCACAGGCTTCCTGGGGCCTCCGGGACAATCCACATTCCTCTGCAAAGCTCGAAAGCCCCTGGAGAACCGAACACCAGCCTCTTCTGCATGTTTCTGAACTTGGCGAAGTGGCAAGCCTTGCGCACCCGTTGTCTCGCCTGTGGTTCCCTCCATCTTGCCTTCCCCCAACTCCTCAACGGTCGTAGAACCCAGCTCCGGGTTGCCTTGACGGATGAAGACGTTCTACCCAGTGTTGCACATCTCTGTGTCAGCTTCTCCTTCCCCCATTTTATACGCATGTTTACACACCCATCTTCCTCAGGACACTGTAAGCTCACGAAGCAGAGGCTAGAGCTGCATTATTCATATTTACAGTTCCATGTCTACAACATCTGATATGTTGTAGGCACTCAGCAAATGTTGAGATTTACCTATCGATACTTATTGAACAGCAGTTTAGCCAACTTTGGCATATACTCCAAAATCTTTATTTCCTAAGATTTGGTGTTTCCCGTTGCTAGAGATGTTCACCAGAAGAGTGCCGTCGGTTTAAAAAAAAAAAATGCTTAAAGGCCATTCATACTGTTAGAAATTGGCTGGGATTTTTCCCGAATGTCTTGAAGGTCCCTCTACTTCAGTGACGCTAGAGATATGTATTTGTGCCTGCTATTTCTGTCAACTCTCCACTAAATGTCATCAGTCCTTCATGTTCCTCTATTTGTAGCTGTTGGCCCTACTTCCTATGTCTGAATGCTTACCTCCCACTCCCTTCCTGGGAAGATCTTCTCTCACCTGTCACTCATGAAATAAGATGCTGTTGTCCTTTAAATCCTCTGCTCAGCATCATAGGACTCCGTGGTGATTTCCTACCTTGCTAGGTATCGCTATTCCCCGAGTCCTTACTGAAGGTTCTGATATTGACCATATGCCACATTAATTCCATGCATATTTTATTTGTCACTGTCCCAGAAGTTCAAGGTGTGTGACAACAAAGCCATTCTCGGTGAGAAAGGAAGTAACCAGAAAGACTACTACTCCGAATGGAGCCTGAGAGAAGGGAGCCTGCCAAACCTGAACTGCTGAGAGCTGTGTAGCAACAGCTAAGGCAGAGGAAGACTCGAATGCTAGTTCTTCCCTAACAAGACTTCTAAGAAGCCTGGCAGAGGGCTTTGATCTTAGCTAAGTCATGAAGTAGGCCCACTGGAGCTGAGTTAACAGATGGAACCTCATTACTGAGCATGAGAAAACTGCAAAGGGGAGAGGAAAGGGGGTGTGTTGAAGCTCAGTGCCCAAGTCTATGGATGCAGTGGGAGCAAAGGCTACTGGGAAATAGGTCAGAGGACTATGCCCCATGGTGGGCATCAGCAGAAGGCTATTGAGGAAGCCACCTGGAGCCAGAGGTGAAAGCCGCTGGAAGTCAGTCGAGTCCTTCAGAAGCGGTGCTAGGGCAGGAAATTAGATTAATGGCAGGGTACCTACCTACCATGTACAAGGCCCTTTGTCTGACTCCTACCGTTACCCCGCCCCCAAAAGTTATGCTACTTTTCAGGTGGAGTCTCCCAGCACTCCTTTAAGGTGCTAAAGTAGAATCTGGTAGAGTCAGGAAGCCAGGTTCTGATCCTGATTTTGCCTCTGATTAGATGTCGTGACCCTGGGCTGGACCTGTTCCCTCAGCTATGAAACGCTGTTTACTGGTGTTAGGTAGAAGCCAATGAGGGCATAGGTGGGGAAATTGAAACCCATTTACTAGCTAGCTGTACGAGCTCACAGAAACTGCCTTCTGGAATCTGTGCTTTGCTTATTTGAAAATGTTGCGAGGGATAGACAAGTTGCCTTATGTAAAGTATTTCCTATGCGTTAAGCCTCAACCAATGTTTGTCTACTTTTAGGTTTTCTATATTTACTTTAGTTCAGTATCGGCAGATACTGGTTTGACTGGGAACACAGAGGAAGACGATGCCCGGGGCAAAGAGGGTTTGGTCTCCTACCCCCTAGCCCCCCTTAGTACTGGTATGGCTTGCTCAGGGGTTACTTCATCTTTAATCCTCTGCATCTCAGGAAATGGAGATGGTGGTACCTCAGAGTTCCGGGGACAAGCTGCGTGAGATAAGGAGTCCGACTCATGAAAACGTGTTCAACATGTTTCGTTTCTCATTTTGGGGGCTTAGAACCCTAAGGTATAAAATCCCAACGGGATGGGATTATGAGTGCCTAACAGCTAGAGCTGTAGAAGGTTCCAGAAGAATGTCTCACAAGCCTCCTCCTTCAAGAGGAAGGCAGAGCTCAGTGGAGTGCCACAGTGCGTAACTGAGTGAGGGGGAGATGAGCTAGAACACTGAATTTAAGCACCAGTCACTGGAGCATTTGGCCAGGGCTATGTTCTAAGTCTAGCAGAGGAGGCTAAGGGTCAGATTTTCCTCTGTCTCGAAGGTCTCTAAGGAGATCTGCGTTCTGACATGTCCAGGGGCTGTGTAAAGAACGACCAGACAGAGATGAAAGCGGGCTGCTGATTGAGAAGCGTGATGACACGGTGCGGAAGAGTGGATGAGCTTGTGAGCTGTACCAAAGAGGCAAAGATTCAGAGGACTTCGGGGCTTTTGTCCAACTGGGTTTTTTTAAATTTTTAATGTGTTATTTATTATGCCGTGTAGTACGTATAGAAGTCCGAGGACAGCTTTTAGGAATCGATTCTCACCTTCTTTTTGAGGCAGGGTCTCTCTTGCTGTTTCTGCAGCTACACTCCGTATTCTGAGCTAGCTGGCCTGTGAGCTCCTGGAGGACTCTCCTGTCTTCTGCCTCCCATACCCCTGCAGGGGTGCTGGGGTCAGAGGCGTACCCCGCTGTGCTGGGTGGTTTATGTGGACCCTGGGACTGAAACTCAGGCCGGGATAGCACTTTTACCCACTGAGCCATCCCCCTGGGCCCTCGGTTTGTGTTTTTGAGATAGTGTCATGTTATCTAGTCCTGACTGGCCTCTTACTTGTGCTCCCCCTGCCTCGACCCCTTAAGTGCAGTGGACTTTGTGAGTGGGGAGCTTCTGCCCAGTAGGTGGATGGATGGTCTGTCTGCTCTGAGATGCAGAGTAGTGGAGGCACAAGTCCAGGTGCACAGAGGAGGTAAAGGGACTGGAGAGGTGGCTCAGTGGGTAGAGAGCACTTGCTGCTTACAGTGAGCTCCAGAGGCTTCAGGGCAGCGATAGGACCTTCAAAGGTGGGGACCGTGGGCTTGTGGGAATCTGTGAAAACATGAGCTTACTCTGGCCTCCCATCAGTGCGGGGAAGGCATCATGAGCTGATCCAGGGCGGGGCTTTGTTAGAGAATGAGAATCAAGGGATTTAGAGACCCAGGGTGGAGGGAGCTGCAGTCACCCAGTGGAAGCAAAGCAGGACGAAGTGAGCAGGTGGGGCAGAGGGGGCCTTGGTGAGTCGGGAGACAGATGTGGTCATCACAGGGAAGAGGGTGCAGTGCTGGCAATGATGGCCATCCAGAGGTGGGTAGCTCTGGGCAGGGAAAAGGGCGGGGTGGCTAGCACGGGCAGAAGTGACTGCGGGCTGAGAACCAAGCTCGTTTGATTCCCACACGCTCTGAAGGCGATATCTCCATTTCAAACTGCACAATGGGTGGGAAGTTAAATGATAGGAAGGGCATGGGTAGAGTGGGAGCCAAGCGACGGCAAGAGGAAGTCTCCTTATCTAACGCTTGTGAGTGTGGAGAAAGAGGCGCACTTATCTCTCGAAGACATTTCACAAACTGTTGTGTCAACATCAGCAGGACACGAGCAGTTTTAGACGCACCTAGAACACCCAGGGACGAGTTAGCCAGATGAGAATGCAGCTCCAGACCTTGTGGTGGTGCCACATCCACCACACCCAGCGACGGTGCCTCCTGCCATCTGTGGTTCGGGATGGCTTGTGGGTTCAAGTATGTGCGTATCAACCAGAAAATGTGTTTAAGAAACAAATTTGAATTTTCTTTTTCAAATTTCATTTCTTAGCAACAATTTGTTTTCTCAGTTTAGAACATAAATTAGAGACCTTGTGTTGATTTTTTCCCCGCAAATGTAGAGCTTAGAGCTTAATTCATGCCTTTGAAATGCCATGAATTTGAAATGCAGCCATTTTTCCTCTCTGTATCCTTGAAAGGGATTACAAGGACTTTATTAGTTCTTCAAAAAATCTTGCCAGCACATTCAGACTTCCCAGGAGGGTCTCCTTCCGTAAGGAACGGCGAGTGGCGGTGCTGCCGATGTGCTGTGTGTGTTTGGTTTTTAAGACCAGTCAAACAACCAGCCAACTTCAGGATTTTCCCAAACAGCTGCTCGGTCTAAAATCATGTGACCTTACACAGCATAGGAAACATGCATCTAAATGTGAACTGAGAAACACACTCCTGTAATGTCTGCAGAAAAAAGAGAGCTCGGTTAACTGCTTTGAACAATCTCTTTTAAAGACGTTATTTTAAAATAGTTGTTTAAAGATTGATTTTATATTGTTTTCACTGTGTGTGCGCGCGCACGCGCGCGTGCACGCGTGTGTGTGCAGGTGTCCTCAGGATCCAGAAGAAGGTGTTGGATTTCCTGGAGCTGGGGTTCCGAGTGGCTATGAGAACACACACACACACACACACACACACGAATATATATGTATATATATACATCTATGTCACTTATCATCATCTGTCTTTTCTCCAGTCTTTACCTTCCAGTCTCCCACTAGAATGAGCAACTTCATCTACCCCGTGCCACGTTTCACTCACAGTGCCAAGTACACAATAGGTGCTCAGCAAGGCATGCTGAATGACCAAGAACAACCGTACATCGTCCCAATATGCGATACCAGCGTCTATTTGTAACTTTTCCAAATCGTAGCCCGCATCTAAAACACACGTACGGCCTTTCATGTTCTGGAAATCCTGGCTCACTCGCAGTATTAGTCTAGGATTTCGCTATGTAAGCCTCTTCGCATTGCTCGAATTTACTTGCTGAGTTGCTTCTGCACTCACCCAGGCATCCAGCAGATATTCAGAGCTGCCCTTGTGCCCGGACAGCGCAGGACTGCCTTGAGGAACGAGTCGTGCAAGCATTATTTGTAGTGATGGCCTAAGGCGCCATTATGGATCTTTCTGTACCTAACTTCTCCCTTATTTAAGACTTTTGGTCTATTATCAATTAGTAATGTTATTAGTAAATTATTGTTATTAATAAACAGACACCTACAAGAGCACAGCGATGACTTTTTCCCAAATCGTTTTTACGGTGAATGAAATCCCTACGCAGAGAGCTGTTGAGACAAAGAACTAAAGCAGTTTGCGATTTTCAGTGCTGTTTGCACTGCGGTTTTAAAGGTGGTGCCCAAGCCTACCAACCAGCATGCTCCGGCTCTCCCGTGGCCCGCATCAGGCATAACGTGGGCTCGTGTTAGTATACAGAATAACGCAGCCCTTTTTATCTCTGCAGGTTTTTAGATCCAATAGGCATGCGCGCTCTCTCTTCTGTGTATGTGCGGTACATGTGTGTATGTGCATGTGTGAGTGCGCATGTGCACGTTAGTGTATGTGAGTTGGGGGCGGGGCTTGAGATGAATGTCAGTCATTTTCCACCTCGTTTTTTCCTGAGACAGGAGCTCTCTCTGCACTTGGACTTCACGGTTTCAGCTAGACTGGCTGGTCAGAGAGCCTGCCCGTCGTCCCCATCAGCCATCTCCACTCCAACATGGATGAGCACACTTCATCATGTGAGCACACTTTCACATGGGTGCTAAGACCTGAACTTGGGTCCTCCCTCGTGCCCAGCAAGCACCTTACCCACAGCCACGTCCCTACCCCACAGGATGCACAGTTACAATTTTCTTCTTGCCAGTGGCTAGTCAAGCGACTCCCCAGATGGTTCTTGAGGGTTCTAAAGATCACCACCACTGTTTACCATGTCACGAAAGCCTTGCCAAGCATCTCAAGAGTTGGGAGCTTACATTAACTAAAATATCTGACAGATGGCTTTCCGGCCTCTGCTTGCACGTCTATGCCAACGGAGACTTCAGTGTCCTACAAGCACTGAGCCCCCAGTGTTGACTTCAGAAGCAGCAGCATCTACACACCAGACAGCCCAGCACACACACACACCCCCCACACTCGATTGCCCATCTCTGTAAGTACGTCGACAGGCTAGAATACCAACTGTCAGGAAAGTCTGGCTGGCCGGAGGACTTCTGTCCTTCACAGGTTTCCACATAGCGCGGAGTCAAGACCCTTCGGCTGGCTCCTGTGAAGTTCGTGACCCGCTGAGAGCTCAGGATCTTCTGTGTGCGTCCTGCAGCCAAATCTAGTCCCTGTCTCTCCACGCCTCTGCAGCTGATCTTTGCAAACGTGGGAGCAAGGCTTTGTTCTCGTGGGTAATTCACCCCGGAGGCGGAGCAGCCCCTGGTCGCACTTGTGTTTAAAACAAAGTGATCGGGACAGAAGTCGTTCTGACAACACGTATTGCTACAATGACTAAATGAGATGCAAGAGTGGACATTTGTCACCCTTCCTTGTTGCTTAGCATCTGAGCCTCCTGCTTGTGTTTGAGGAATTAACTCCATGTCTCATGGGACAGAGACATCTTCCTTAGCAGCCAGATGTGGCCATAGACCAGAAGCCCTGGCTCCTCCAGGCATGACCCCCACCCCCCACGCTGGCACACACTTCTGTTTTGAATGGAGCTTAAGAACTGCCAGCAAGTGTTACAGCCCCGTGTCCCCTTAGGGGAGACCATCTTTCTCCGGCTCTTTAGCCCTCTAGGGAAACAGCCTTTCACTGTGTCCCCTCATTCTCTGGGAGAAAGATACCTTTTATGTCTTAAACATTAACTGAAGAGTTAGCTGTATCTGGAAAAAGGAACTAAAAAGACATGATTTGTAGAACTTTCTTACTTGGGGTGTGGGTGGGAGTTGAGACCAGGGCTTATGGGCAAGTTCCTCCGAGCTGCATCAGCTCACGACTTTCTGAGACATAACTTTTCCTTAGATTTACAAAGGTCAGGATGTCTGGTGACTTGTGGATAACAGCAGCCAATGTCTGAACATTTTAACTATTTGGGGACTAATCTATCTGATATATCTTCCCCCAAATTCTCTATATAGTATTTGCAACCTAAAACCCTTAAGTAAGATAGGCATTTAAAATTTATCTCTCTGTGTGTATGTGTGTTTAAGTCAGAAGACATTTTCCAGGGGTCAGTTCATTTTCTCTGGGGCTTCTGGGAAACAAACTCAGGTTCCTGTCATAAGCACTTCCGTGCTCTGAGCCATCTCACTGGCCCAAAGTGATCTTTTTTAAAAGATGGACGACCCCATCTTCTTGCTGACAAAACTCTCTCCTCTCCCGCCACTCTGCCTCTGCCTCTTCTGCCACAGGCTTCACCAGGAAGCAACCCAGCCAGGCTGTTCTTCCAGTTACAGGCAGGAATGATAAGGAGGAACAGGGCCTGCTCGGGGACCCTCCCTCTCCCCCTCCCCCTCCCCTTTCTCAGGGTTGGGTTCACACTGTGTGGCTCAAGTTAGAACTCCTGACTCAAGTGATCCCCAGCCTCCAGAGTGCCTGGGGCTACCGATATGTGTCACTGCACCCGGCCTTAGCAGCCCTTTTAGGGATTCAGTGGGTACAAACTCAGTTGCTAATGACTGCAGCTTCTTGGGCAATATTCAGCAAGGAATATCTGTGATGTAGGTGGTAGGGACAGTGATGTCACCTACCTCAGTATTGAGTCGGAGTTCAGGGCTTCCAAACCCGATTCCCCGCCTTCTTAGAGAGTCTGCAACTACTCACTAGTGTCTAAACACATGCTCTGCCGTGCATGGTAGCCAAAATGAATTACTTTTAACTGCAGCTAATAAATCCCAACCAGTGCATCCAGGATATGAAAGTGCTAAATGCCACACACACACGAGACATCACTGTTTGCAGTGGAAACAACTGGGAAGACATTGGCCTAGGTGCTGTGCCTGCATAGCGTTTGGACAGATCTAGGTCTGGCTCAAGACCTGCTGAGTGGAAGGGGTTGTTGGGAAGAACTTGTGTGCTAGACCTTGGCTTGATGGTTAAAGGCAGGACACCAATCCCGGGGCAGGTGTGAGCAGATCCCCAGCAGCCAGTGCGGGAGGCTCAGAGGCCTCCTGACCACACGCAGGCTGGGCACATTCTCACCATCAGCAACAGCCAGGGCCGGGAGCTGGTACAAGGCTGCCCCTAGGTGTCCTCACTGGGGTGGAAGAGGAAACCTGCCTCTACGTGGCCCTTACCCCTGTAACTCAGAAGCCTCACACGAGGGAGGGAATTCTATCCCACGCTGCCATTCAGCCCACAAGCCGTGGCTTTGTATATGGTATTATACATCCAGTCTTGACTGACACGCTGCCATCTAGGCACATCAGTCCTGACTAGGACTGGCTTGCTGCTCTGTCTCCAGAGAAATGCACCCTGGGAGCCTTGTGAGAGTGAGTACAACCTCTCTTAGGTTTGTTTATGTTTGTGATGCTGGGGACTGAACCCGGAGCCTCGCACATACTAACATGGAGTTCCAATGCTCTGCCACTGAACCACACCATCACGTCCCAGCCCAGAGGCCTTCCTGTCTTCTCTCTGCTTTGGGCACAGGGGAGATGGTCGGAGTACTTCTCCTCAGGGCATTCCCTGAGCTGCATGCACTTGGAACGTTGGCACTGGCCTGATCCAGGTACTTCAGGGAAGCTTAGGACTGAAATCAGCCAGGGTCACACTGTTCATATCAGAGCTCTGACAGCACTGTCCAGAGAAATCCCCTGGGAGCTGCAGCTCTTGTTCCTAGCATAGCCTCTAATTTTTCATGATACAAGATTGCAACCGTATATTTTAACCTTTTGCAAAATACGGCTATGTACCCATTAAAATAAAACCCACTATAAGCCCTACAATCTGAACCCTCGTCTCGTCTGCACGGCCTGCAGGGCACAAACAGTGCCCCAGCAGTTTGCATCATTCCTCTCTCTTAGTCCTCACCACAAATCTATGATGTTGGTGAACCTTCTTCTTTTCCTTTAATTAAAAAAATTTTTTTGTCCTATTTTGTTTTCTGAAACAAGATCTCACTCTGTAGCCTAGGCTGGCCTTGAGTTTTCTTGCTTCCGCCTCCTGAGTGCTGGATTACAGGTGCCCATGGCCATACCTGGCTGTAGGTACCATCATAATCTTCATTTCCATAAGCAAGGAAATTGGGGTTTACAGAGAGTAAAGGACCAGCCGGAGGCCACACGACTGGTCCCTGTCCCACAGAGCTGGGAAATGCTCTCCCCTTGGTGTGGGGAAGGTCTACAGCTGCTGATGAAATGTCCCTTTCGTGCACCTAAATCTGTCTCCCAAAGGTCGTGCTCCTCCTGTTTCTGCTTCTCCCAGTTGCGCACTGAGGCAGCTCCCGGTCTCCCAGTCTCCTGGCTCAGTTGTGAACTCTGCCACGGCAGGGACGTTTCAAGTTCTTCTTCTGGAAAAAAACCCACAGCCCTATGGGACCAAGGATAGTTAAGAATGAGACTCAACATAAAATCCTAAACTTGTTTAAAACATTATGGTAACATTACAGGGACTGGACATGTTATATTTGGGAATATATATGTATACATATGCATATATACATGCAATATCGATTAGTGTAAAAAAGAGGTCATGAATTTAAGAGCAGGGAGAGTTACATGGGAGGGTTTGGAGAGAGGAAGGAAATGTAATTATCTCAAAAATAAAAATAAGAAAAATATTATGAAAAAAATGTTGCATTTTGCTTTTGTAACTCGATTTCACCTTTCTTGAACATGAACAACACCTTGCTGCAATGTCAAAGGTTTGGACATGAGCTCTAAGGAGAAATACTTCCTCTAGTTACTTTGGTCGCCCGTCTTATGCTGGCAAGAATCTGTAGATCCACATGCTGAGAGGAGCCTGCGGAGAGCCGCCTTCCCAAGGCGGGAGGGCGGGAGCAGCGAGGCTAGCGAGGCTAGCGGAGGGTGCGATGCTGTATGAGAATCCTCTGTTCCTCCGGCTGGAATGCAGCTTCCCAAGGGCAGGAGCTTTTGTGAATTTTGTTCGCCACTGTAATTCTGACAATGACGCCTAAAACATGGTGAAGATTACCGTCTTTGTTGCGTGAGTTGGCACTACAGTTTCACATCTGGTATTACTGCCATGGTTACTATGTTTTCTGGGGAGGAAATGTGTCTTCCCAGGTCCATGGCTTTAAAATTCGTCTTCTTTTACCCCACCAACAGTTTTCCAAATATTGTGTGTGCGTGTGATTCTGATTCATAAAATGGTAACTTTAATACCTACAGCCTAGAGAATGAAGCTGCTCATGCTCAGCCGCATCAGGGCAGTAGGCGGGACCACTGGGTTCTAGTTCTTTCCATCTATGGGAAAAACTTTCTGTGGCTTTAGACTTTAAGTCTGAACTTAAGCCACTGTGGTGGCGCCTACCCATACTCCCAGTGCTTGGAAGGGCAGGGCGGGAAAGTCGTGAGTTCAGGGCCAGGCTTGGCACCTCGCTTGAGCTGTTTAGTGAGACTCTACCTCAAAGTAAACAAATAAATACAGTTTTTTAAATTAAATTTTTTAAATTAAAATTTGAGGTTAAATTTAGAATGTAAAATTGCCAGGAAACACCTAAAGGAGAGGAATATTAGTCTTACTTTTTTCTATAATAATAAGAAATTATCATGTACATAAACAATACATTCTTGTGGTATTTCACTGAGAAAATACAAGAAGCAAAGTAATGGAAATAGAAACTGCTGTCCCCCACCATTTAGTCACAGATGCCATTTTTCTGTTTTTTACTGATTTATTAAGATAGTGATTGGTTTCAGGAAAGAGGGACATTTTTCTGGTGATGACCTGAACACGAGAGATCTGTTCCCAGCCCAGGCGACACGAACTAAGAGAAATGCTCAGATCTGAGCCCAGTAGAGCGAGTCCAGGGAAGTAGGGTCACCTCCAGGTCACATCTCAGCATCTGACCTCACAGAGGGACCCCAGAGCAGTGGCAGGAGCCCGGAGTGGGTGTGAGGAACGTCCCAGGGTTGACACAGAGCTGAGCTCATGAGTGTTCCTAGAAATGGGAGTGCCTTTTCCTGAGAATCCAGAGCGATAGTCTTAGAAGACTTTGCTCCAAGATGACTCACAAATGAATTACTGTTTTTGTCTATTTCCAGAACGTTCTTACTCGGGCCATGGCGAGGGACCTGGGTCCCCTGCATGCTGGACTCGCTGGGTTGGGAGGCAAAGAAGCCAGCACTCTAGAGGCCACCTCCAGGGCACATACGGGGCCGGCTGTCTTACATACAGGCATTAGCGGGGTCCTCATAACTTCGCGGTGATACTTTATAACAGTAAGTCCAGGGACACTCGAGGCGGCTCAGCGGGTGACGGCGCTTGCCACCACTAGTCACTAAGTGCAGTCCCCGGAGCCACATGGTGGAAGGAAGGAGTTGACCTCCGTGCACAGTGCCATTCACATGCACAGGCACACTCACACACACTCACACACTAACATGCACTCACACATACAGTCACACACTCACACACACTCACATGTGCACACATGCACTCATACACATACACACACACTCACACTCACATATACACTCACACACACACTCATACACACATATACGCATTCACACACACACTCACACACACTCACACATGCATACACAGTCACACACATACACATTCACACACACATGCACACACACTCACACTCACTCACAAATGCGCACACACACACACACACATGATGAGTAAATGTAATTAAAAAATAAATTATAAAGTCAAAGAAATTGAGTAACTTTATCAAGGTCTGGAAAGGGAAAGAACCACATCTGTCTGGAGCTTCGCCTGCTTCATACATCACGTGTCCCCCTGAGCCTGGCTTACTAATTTTCTTGGAGACTGAATGTGGTTTCCTGGGGTCATGAAAGAAACTCCCCATCTCCATCTCTCTCTACTGAAGGCTGAGAGGGCAGAGATCTCAGGCCTTGCTGTGGACACAGTAAGGAGATGTCTCGGTGGTCTAAGAGACGAAGTGCATCTCTCATTCCCAAGTAGGTCAAGCAGTGGGAGGACTGAACCTCGGTGGGCAAACGCGGACGGCAGGAAAGGGAACTCACCAGTGTCTTAGGCAGGTGGTCGCAGGTGCAGAGCCTGGAGGGTCTGGACCCTCCAGTGAAGTGGGACAAAGGCTGAGAGCTTCCTGCTCACCCTCAGCCCTGATAGTGAGGAGAAGAGCCTGGCACCTGGATGACGGCATCAGCCTGCTCCCTTCCCGTTGTGCGTCTCTAGCTCCTCACAGGTCTCCATCGGGTTGGACCAGCAAACTGGGTACAGAGCCCAGCTCATACCCTGATCTACCTGACAACCAGAGCTTCGGAGAGTGTCATCGTACGGCTCACGGTATTATGAGCGTGCCGACCATGTGCATGTGCATAACCTGGCGAAGCTGAATCTCTCTCCCTGTAACCGTCCTGGCAGGGGTGAAGATACTTTCCCTTTGGCTATCAGACCAGTGAAACTATGATCTACAAGAAATTGGAATTGCCCAGGAATATCATGCTGGGAGAAGGAAAAGCCGAGACCCGGTACAGCCAGCCAGTGGAGACAACTTGTCTCCCAGGAAGAGGTTTCACACATTTCTGACAACTCGTTAGACCCTTACAGCAGGGACTTGGAGCTGACAAAGACCCAGGGGTGAAGGATGGGCGGAGCCATTCTTCGACTAGGACTGCTTCTGCGTGCTTCTTGCTCTCTGTTTAGAGCTAACTCTCACGTCAGGGCCAAGAAGAAAGACTCGGGGCATCACTGGACCCTCTGCCCTCTTCCCAACGCAGCCGCACCGAGACATCTCTCGTTGATCTTTCTGGGATTATTTGGCTGTTTGATTGGTCTATTGAAGAGAGGTAGCAACGCCTCCTCTACTGCGGTCCAACGCCTCTTTCTGGGGCTCACCGGACCTCACACTCTGTCGATCTTTTGGGCAATGAATTTCTTTGTCTCTTAAAATCAGGAATCAATAGAGGTGGGTGTTGCACTCCCCTCAATCCTGCCAGTCCAGGGACTCATCCCTGTTTGCCCATCCGTGGACTCCGTTCCACTGGTGGAACTGACTCGTAGCTCCCAGAAATTTTTTAAAGTGTCTGTCATCAGCGTTTCATGCTAACCTCTCTCCTAGGATGCTGAAGAAAGCCCAATGGTTCTGCAGTCTGCAGCTTGCATACCCATTCTGGTCCTCAGTCCTGTCTGTCCTATACTTTCTTTAACCTCTAGAGAACTTTCTAGAAGACCCTTTCCTATAAGACCTTGCAACTAAACATGAGGTAAGAAGAGCCTTGCTGATTATTGTAAAGAAGGAAAATGACCTTGGGTTTTGTTTTGGCTTTTGGCTTTTTTTGTACATAACCTGTTGTCTCCAGGCCTCAGGACCCTCAGGTCTGTCTAGCTCTGTCTGGCCCTTCCTGAGACACCCCTGGGGCAGCTGGCCACCCACACTGTTACTGCTGGGACACGTCATGAGGATCCATGAAGAAAGAATACCATACCATGTTATTTTAGCATAACAACCAGTTGGGGACATGTCATCATTCTCAGCTTGTTTAAATGTTGTGGAACTCTAAGAAAGCACAAATTACAAGGCTCTAGATTATTCACAGATGCCTGGAACCGCTTGTGGACATGATTATTCAATGAAGGGGTCACTTAACCTTCTAGGGGGTTCCCATGACGTCCCTTGCTTCCTCCTCAGGCGAGTCATACAACATCTTCAACTCCTGATTCTCTTTCCATGGAGCACAAAGAAGGTAGAGGTGTGTGTGGTGGGGAGCAGGCACCACTGAGCCACAGGACATGAGCCTAGGACTCTCTCCTCCGGGGCTGCCCTTCCCACACTCTCTGCCTCTTTAGGATCTGAGTCAGTGAGTTACCCTTCATTGGATTCTCTGGCTTTATTATCCTTCCTTCCCTGTGTCTGGTTCCTTCCTTCACCCTATAAACACAATTCTTCTATTCTAGAAAATCTTTTCCCTTCCTTCACCCTTTGGCGCGTTTATCCTGACCCTGACCGACTTCTCATTGTGCTTCCAAGTCTTCAGCATTTTGTTTCTTATCTTCCCCCAAGGCTGAATTCCACCCGTGAGTCTATCCAAACTGCTGCTGCTAAGGTCACCAACGATGACCTCCTCCCCTCCCCTCCCCCTCCTTCTTCTCCTCCTGGAGGACTGAACACAGTGCCTCTCATGCTAAGCATGTCCTCCACTTCTGGCTACACGACAGCCCAGGCAATAACTCTTTCCTCTTTTCAGTGCTGAAGACTGAACCCAGGACCTTGAACAATCTACCACTGAACTACATCTCCAACCACCAAAGATTCTCCTAAATGCCTAGTTATTAATTGACGAATGCTTATTCTCCCCTGGAGTTGCTCAACCTCCTGGTACTTAGCCAGTTTTGGTAACTACTCCTTTAAACTTACCATTTCATTGGCTTTCTCTGGTCTCCTCTGACTTCTCTCTGTGCAGTCGATCCCTAATATTGGTGTGCCCAGGGTTTTACCTTTGAGACTCTGCTACTCAGCCTCTTGATTGTCAGTTTCCTCTCAGGAGTTTTTCTGATGTATGCTGTGACCCATGGTTGCCCAAAGCATCACTACAGAACCAGAAACCATCAGAACTCTTGGGTTTCCAACAGCCCACGCCGTCTTAACTCAGAAGAATCCATTCCTACTTGTAGAAGTTCAGGCATTGGACCCTTGGAGAGTTGGATGGAGCTGACTCTTAACAGTGACTGGTCCCTTCCGTTTCAGACAGTTGAAGGACACAGAACTGTGGTTCATAGGGCTGCAGGCCACAGAGACTGTGCGTCCGCAGGCTGCAGGCCACAGAGACTGTGCGTATGCAGGGCTGCCCCAAGCTTTATTCCAGTGACTTACTGTCACCACAGGTAGCTATGATCTATTGGTCTTTGCTGGCCCGTGTGCACTCACTGCAGGGACACACCACATAGCCACACTCAATAAAGATGGCTCCTGATTTACGGATGTTGCCATTGTTTGTCTCCTTGAGCACGTCTGTCTTGAACTTTACTAGTAAAGTTCCCTTTCCAAAGATCCTACCAGTGTACATCGTCTCCCCCGCCTTAATTAATTAATTTTATTTGAGACAGGGTCTCACTATGTAACTCTGGCTATCCTGGAACTCACTATGTAGACCAGGCTGGCCTTGAACTCACAGGTATCTGCCTGCCTCTGCCTCCCAAGCATTGGGACTAAAGGCGTGCACCACCACCACCCGGCCCAATATACGTGCTCTTAGGAGCACACGTCATAGTCCCCAATGCTCACACACTCAGTCACCCGGTTCTTTACCACCAGACTGCTCCATGCTACAGAAACGCCCTGAGTGGTGGGTAAAAACCGCCTAGTTCTGGCACCTGAGTCCAGCCTCACCCTCTCAGGCTGCCTGTTAGAGACCAGCTGGGTGACTCCACGCTCTTTTCCGATTTGCTGATCCGGGAACTGTCTCCTCCGTAGTGCCTGCTGCAAGAGCCAGCCCCATAGTTTGTGAGGCCCAGCATCAATGAGAAGATCTAGTACCCCGGTTCACAAGACAGGAAAAGCAATCCCACAGCCTCCCTTCACCCCAAAGGGAAAGGGAGTTAACATTTGCTATTCACAGTGACACCTCCTCAGTACTCACAGCTCAGGTGTAGACCACACAGAGCCTCAGGCCCGCCCCATAGTTTGGCACAAGGGCCCAATACTCCTGTGCCTAGGTCCAGACCCCTTCCCAGGCGGGTGCCGTCTCGGGGCAGCAGCTGTGGGCAGGCAAGGGAAGAGGAGAGGAGGCCGAAGGCAGAGACACAAGTGATGTTGACCCCTGGTCTCCATTGGATTCCACGTCGTTCCATCGGCTTTACTCAGAAAACACAGAGCCAAGTCGGGCGTGGTGGCACGCCTTTAAGCCCAGCACTTGGGAGGCAGAGGCAGGAAAGTCAGGAGTTGAAGGTCAGCCAGGGCCACATGAGACACTGTCACCAAAAACAAAAAATCAAATGAAAAACTAACAAAACAAAGAAACCACACCAAGATTGAATTACTAAGGATTTATTTCAAGATAAAGGGTGCAGGGATTGTAGTCTCAAGCCCAGCGCCCAGTGCTGCCTGGTGCCCTCTGAGACCCAGGGCCCTCTGCCCTTCCCAGTCTCGGATTCTCTGGATGGCGTCCTGTGAGTTCAGTTTCCTGGCACAGTGATCGTGATTTCTGCAAGTCTCCCCAAGCCGTCAAGTCTGTGTCTATTTGGAGTTTTTATGAGTCCCTTTCTCCCTCAATGGCCACAGTTATGGAACTTAATCCTTCTCTGGGCCCTCTTCGTCTCTAGTAAACGGAATAGTGTGTTTTGTTCATTACCGTTACAGTCAAGTCACTAAGGCTTCAGGTACCAAAAAAATGCTTAAAACTTGCCAACGAGGGAGAACGTAGCCCGGTGACAGAGTGCTCGCCCAGCGTGAGGGTTGCCTGGTCACGGGGTCACTTCACGGCTATAGAAGCCTGGCCAAGATGATGGGTAAAGGAGCTTGCCTCCAAAGCCCATGATCTGAGTTCAATCACTGGAACCCACACGAGACAAGGGAGACCAGACCCCACAGAGCTGTCCTCTGAGCTCTGCTCGCATGGCATGGTATGTACACCCACGCCACACACACACAGAATAAGTGAGCTGAAACAGAGGAGAAACAAAGGAGACTGCTCCCGAGAAACGACACCTGCAGTTGACCTCCAGTCTCCCCCCCCACAACACACACATACATGTGCATTTGCACCCACGCCCACATGAACACTCACACACATGTGTATGTATTCATTTTTACAATCGTCACATTTCACCAAACTAGCCTGGGAGGCAGTGTTGTGTGACAAAGCTTTTCTTGGGGAGATGCAACACACATATGCTCATCCCAGTAAGGGAACCCCTGACAGATCAAAGCAGAGATACCACCAAAGTAATTTGGTAAACTATTGAGTTTTATTGGGGTCACTTACAGGAGCAGAAATGACTCAAAAAAAGCTGTGTCGCAGAACAGCACCCCAGCATGGGCAACGGCTCACAAAAGCTGGATACCAGGAGCACAGAGATCAGCCTGCAGGCAGTCTAGCAAATTGGCAAGTGTCCTTTTCAAGTGACTCAGTTGGTCTAAATTTTTTCCAGTCAGCACAGCTGGTTTCACCTTTTCTCCTTGGAGAATCTTCTATGCAGCTCAGCTTTACTTCCTCAGCGTGGATTCTCAGCTTTATTGTTTACTTTGGTTGGGGAGAAGCCTTGTGAATCTGGTCAGTTTCAGGGACTTCCTGAAGCTGTTTTGAGTTGTTTACCTTCCTGCTTAAGGAGCTTCCTGTAGGATGCAGTGTTTCAATCTAAGAGGAAACGGTTACACAATGGGCAGAGTCCTCCTGTGTCTGGTGATAAACTGACACAGCAGTCTCACCGCTGGGTTGCATGCTTGAGACCCTCATCAAACACACATTCCTGTTTAATCGTCACAATTGTGTCATTTGAAAGGCGGGGAAACTGAGGCTCAAATCTGAGTAGGTATTGATCATGATGATAAAAAAGCCAGAGGTCGCTCTGGCCCCTCTTTTATTTTGAAAAGCAGGGAAATAGCCTTGTGGAGAGGGAGGAAGCCAAGTATTCTCCGGCATGCTTGCTTCTATACTGCTTCTCACTTCTCTGGTTTGTTAATTGGTTTTCTTTTTTCTGTGCCATGAGGAGAAAACTGGCTGTTGTCAAAGGAAGGCCCCACATGCTCTGTAGGGCTTCCAGGAGACGTGCTTCTCTGGCAAGGAGATGAATGGCCCCAATAGCACAAGTGGGAGAGGCTCCCCGATGCATTCTGACACACACTGAAGGTTTTACTAAGCAGGACCCTGATTCCAGGGGAGGGGCATCCTCCCAGAAGCCCACAGCAAACTGTGGCAGAGTCCAGCCCCAGAAATGGGCTTTTCTCCATGTTTGCACCCATCAGCATGAGCCATGCAGCCGTAGATAGGCAGAGATGATGCTGGTGGAACAGGTGGCCATAGGCATCTCAGCACCGTGTTCATTTAATTAGGACCTTGAAGCCAGGTACTCCTTGGGAGTTGATTAGATGTTTGCAGAATGGAATTTACTCTCTGAAGTTTGAGATCTTGGAATCGTGAGTATGCGCCTTGTGTCTCAGTCCAGTTGTGTTCCAGATGACTATGTGGGAACAGTTATGGGGAAGACCTTCTGGGCAAGTCAACCAACTGTATCTTTGTGGCCTGTGGGAGCTAAAAACAAACTTTCTGAAGTGCCATGCTCAAAGGGTGCCACACCCTGGAGAAGGCCTGGCTCTGACTGCACGGTTTAGAGCGTCCAGCTAGCAGCCACTGCCCTGGCTGTCCAGGTCACTGGGACACTTCTCCCGTTTATCTGCGCTTTGCTCTCACCCTTCAGGGGACCAGTGGGAACTTGAGACACGAACACCAGTGGTGGTGGGGCCGATGAGGTGGCTCAGTAGATGAAGGTGCTTGCCACCAACCTGATGGCCTGTTTGATTCCTCGGATCTATGTGGTTGGAGGACAGGGCCAGCTCTCACTAGTTGACTACTTGTCCTCTGACCTCACACATGCTGTAGTATGCACGCACGCGCGCGCGTGCGCACACACACACACTAAATAAACAAACAAAATTAGAAGGAAGAAGAAAATAGCCATGGCAACGGTGGTCCCAGGCGAAGGAGATGCCGAGTTTGAGTTATCCGGCAGCTCTCTCCACTTACTTCGGTCTCCCAGATGCTGGGCTTAAGTCCACTTCATCTAAACGCTGTACTTCCCAGGTCAGCTCCCAGGGTCCCCAGGAAGCCTCAGCCTGTCTTCTCCCACAGCCTTCTTTAATCTGGAGCTGAGCCCGCCCCAGCCCGTGTCTGCCAGGTGGTCTAGGGACCCTTCTACATCTAACTGCTGAGCAGCCCCTGGTCTTGAATTTGCCCCACTGCTGGGGTGCACACCTGTGGATACAGAGAAACAGCAATCAGCTCAGGGAACTGAAGGTAGGTCCGTGCTCTCTGGAACCTCCCATCATCCCCCCCCCACCCCCACCCCCGGCTCTGCATCTGACTTTCCCTCCCTGTTTGTCACGCCCTCGTCTCTATCCCAGTGGCCACCAATGCTCTCCTGGAGAGATGGTGTTCCGATAAAACACAAGTGCACTGTAGCGGGGAGGCATACACTGGGGCGACAATGCCACGCTTGGTTGGGGGAATCTACTGGGTTTTGCCTAAGCACAGGGACAGTCATTCCGAGCACACGGTTTCCATCCCGGTTCACCTGGAGGACTCTCCAGGCACCCTGGCTCAGTGGTATCTTCTGAGAAAGACTCCTGGAAGGTTTGTCTTCTCCATTACTGTGGGTATGAACTCAGGCATGGATGCCCGGGCACATGGGGGTACAGCAAGGCCTGAGTGTTCACGGGATCCGGCGGGGTACAGATAACGGCTAGAGATGAGTGCAGCCCACCACGCACGACCTAGACCGTGCTCTGCAGCCCGGCCCTTCTCAAAGTGAGGGCAAACTCTCCGAGGAGGCAAAAAACAACCAAAAAAATAAAACAAACAAGAAATAAAACAAAACCCGAGAAAGTCCTAGAGAGGTGAAATCTGTCTAGAAGGATCATCTGTCTTCTCCCTGGGCAGGCCTGAATTTCCACCTGCAGGTGATTTCCAAAAACCAGATTGTTCTGCGGATGCCCAGGGAGAAGGGTATCATTTAAAGGACCTCTCAGATCCGAGCACGGTGCCGCACACCTGCTCGTAAATCCCAACACTCAGGAGGCAGAGGCAGGCAGATCTCTGTGAGTTCAAGGTCAGTCTGATCTACAGGACCTCTCTCTCTCTCTCTCTCTTTCTCTCTCTCTCACACACACACACACACACACACACACACACACACATGAGCGTGCGAGACATCCCAGGATATCTAACCAACAGCTAGCTGGCTAATTCCATTGTCATGTAAGCAGACATTAGCGCTAGGTTTGCTGGCCTGGCTTCTAGAAGCAGGAGAACTTCAGCTTTGGTTCCTGCTGTTGTCAGCTTTTGCTTATGTCCTGAAGAAGGAGTCTGACCACAGGGTCATGGAGACTCTAATCAGGCCAGTGTGGGAAAGGTTGGAATCTGGGTTCCACAGTCACAGAGGAGGGTGTCATACACAGCAGTGACGTCCTGGCTCCACAATCTCGCAGCTCGATGTAGATTATGTAAGGGCTGTCTTACGGCACAGCCCAGACCTGAAGAGTGAGCCCCAGTGGTCCAGTTCTTCCAGAAGCTGGCACGACTCAGCATCTGGCTCTGCCTTATCCAGTTCCTCAGCAATGCTGGGAGTCTTCCCAGAATGAGTCACCCCCCCATCCACAAACAGGACAGGAAGGCAGCGATGGCATTGGCCCACAGCTGGGTGACTCTCAGGGATCCTGGTGACAAGCGTCACTTCTGCTGCCACACACGGGAGCTGCTGCATCACTGCCATTAACCCCTCCCTCAACCAGACAGACTTCATACAGACTCCCAGGCCCTGCCCTCCAGGAGCCCAGAACGAGCTGGGGAGGTTTTGCTGAGTAATGAGCCCACAGACAGCAGAGCAGATGGAATCTGCAGACTGTATTCAGACCTCACACCGGCGTCTGACCGGACCTGCTGAGGAGTGACTGGTTCTCACCAAGGGGCCAAGACTATTGCTTCCTCCCTATTTTTTTAAGCAGGATCACACAGTAGCCCAGGCTAGCCTCAGACTCACAGCCCTCCTGCCTCAGCTTTACGAGTGCTGGGATCATAAAGCCACGACTCACACAGCCGGTCCGTCCTCCCTCTGTTAAACAACTTCAATAAACTGTGTGTATTACAGTCTGTTCTCTGATGAGTCTAATAGGTCTGCCCGGTAAAACTGTTTCCATGGTCCAGGCAATGACTACACCCGTCGCTTGGCTTTGTTTCATCCCCCTTTTAATCCCTTGTGTCCACTTGAAATCCCCGTCTTCCTGTCCCTCCTCCTTCACGCCCAGCCAGCTGCTCACGTGCTGTCAGT